>JAHLJT010002630.1:53881010-54481010 GCA_031308135.1 Acheta domesticus
TGAATAAGAGAAGGTTTCGACGGCTTTCTTCTTCAAACGAAAATTTTGGACGATAAATGAAATGCTATCCCGGTAATTGTGAGACCAGGGGCACCCCAGAAGGTGAGTCAGCTGGGAAAACTTGCCCCAGGTCGCCACTTAAGTGGGGGCCCCAAAAAATGTTATATAAATTTTTCAATATTCGACTAAAAAACTGTTACAACAAAACTGATATGAACACTCACTAAGTGTACAACAAAGCTACAAATGAAATAACAAATGCAGTTCTCAATAACCAGGTCGTCGGCAGGACCCAACCCGCATACCAATCTACTACTTTTACTTTCTCGCTAGGGAGTAGAGAGACAGAATCAGTTTTTTGTGTGTCCTTCATACCGAAAAATCGAATGACGGCTAAACATCTGTCTGTCCATTCGTCTGTGAACAACGCTAGCGGCTAAACCGTTCTGCAATTTTCTCCAAATTTGATATTCCCCAAGCGATCTGGCTGATGTTGCGGCCTCTTGAATTTGAAACTTATATTTTAATTTTGGGGGGTAATTTACATGAAGCTCCTGGGACTTTTCCAAATTTTCGAAATAATGGCTAAATCGTTTTAAAATAAATTTTGTTGTTGGATAGTGTGAAGGACGTTGAAGAGGACGGCACAGGTCTTATGCTCGTTGAAAGACCTGATTTTTCGGTAATTGCAAAAGTTTAAAATTTTTTCGGAGTCTTCCTACAACTAAAATATTAAAGATAGAGATTTTTTCTTTACTGAAAACTGTTCCTTAAAGATAGATTTTGAAATAAAGTCATGTACATTTTTTCGAAAATATGAGTACCTTTCGTAAAAATTTGTATGAAATTGTGCGTGAGAAAGTACGTGATGTTTTAGCACAACAGTTTGTTTTTGTTCTAAGTCTGTAGGTCGCTTAGTATTATGTTCATAAACAATAGGGAAGTAGGAAATGTTATTCTCTTTAAAGTTTCGGTGTATTTATTTATGACAATCATCTATCAGCTATGCCCGTCACGGTCACTCAGTGCACAATTGTATGCGGTATATGCATTGCGGGTTGCATAATGGTTTTGTTCGTAAATATCAATCCCTTCCCCCCTACCCTTTTAGGGGTTTCTTACTCCCAGTATATTATTTTCCCGTTGTAATTTATACCAAATTTTATTGAAATGACATTTTTCCCGCGTTGAAGAGTTAAGTTGGAACACGAACACACGCATATACACATCCACCAATTGTTTTGTATATTAATATTTTCGGCAGAGCGTACATTTATGAGGTAATGTTTACACTGGCGATGGAATAAATAATAGTAATACATGTAATAATTATTATATTTATTTTTTATAATTTCACAAACGTATAGTTTGCACACATTTTTTGATAAGTTAAACATTTTTTCGAAAATCTTTAGCTCACTAGAGAATTAGTTCAAAACAAAGTTTTATTTAAAACTTGCAGGAAATTTTATTCTCTTTAAAATTGATTTGAATGATCTTTCTACATGACTTAATGTTAAAAAGCTATAAAGAAAAAAGCGAAACAAGTCAGAAAACTATCGTTTTTTTGGGGTTCCTGAAGTTAACCCAGGGTCTGGGAGGTCGATCACTTGAGGTTTTAACTAGTGCCTGGGTACATACAACATACTCAAAGAAAAGATTCTTTGACCTTCTTGCAAGTAACCCCCCTTTCTCAGAACCTACCGACTAGACTATAAGGTGATGAACAAACCACACAAACTGATTTTCCACAATATAGTACGCACACTATTCAAGAACGACAAATAAAATATTCTCGTATAACACTGAAAAAAGTAAATATTTTAACAAAATAGTTCTTCACCAATACTGCAATAACTGCAATTATTTGTACCAATTTCATTATCGATCTGGGAAATTTTATTATCGATCTGGCCCGAATTGTAGCCCTTCAATTCGAAAAGAAATCTTTAAATATTATGGGTGATTTAGTTGAACCGATTTTTTCTTCAGATGATATAGTTCTTCACAATCAGTTCAATATAAAATGTCATGTAAACCTTTCTGAAAATATTAGTTGTTTTCGCGCAATCGTAATTGAAATATTAGCAATGTTAAATATTAAAAAATATTTTCTCAAAAGTGCATCATATTTTTGTTCTTCAAATGTTCTGTATGGATAGTGCTAAATTCACTAAATAAAAAGATATAAACTGCAATTTGATGTATTATTTTCTTTTTTCAAAAAATTGTTTTTAACAAATATAATTTTTTGATACATCTATCGTTGTCAAAATTTACATTACGGGCGTTTTTTATACATAACTGCATTTGTGAGTGCAAATGCTTCAAATAATTTCAAATCTAGTTACCTAAAATTCAAAACTCTTTCTTGTGAAAATGAACTAAAAGTTGTGCCTTAAACAAAGCTTAAACAACGGTTTTCAAAAACGTCTCCAAATGTTTCAATGAAAATTTGCGTATAAAAAGTAGGTTCATCCTTCAATGATACTCTTCAAATCGTATTTCAATTCAACTACAAGATCATAACATAATCAAGAATCTAGTGTCCCTAAGACAGCACATACTTTCTCGCGTTATTTCTAAATTAACCATTTTCGAAAATTCTGAGACTTCAACGAAAATTATGTCTGCGCCATTCTTTTAAGATTTTCTTGTTCTATTTGTGAAAAAAGTTTAAGAAAAATTTTGGGCGGTTTTTGAGAAGATTTCTTAAAAATTGCATACATCACAAATTACGCAAAAACTACTCGTTATTTCAAACAATTTTAAATGTCCGTTTCTAACGAGCTGAATTTTTAGAGCAGATTCTATTTAAGACATGAATCTCTACCTTCAATTTTATAGTTTCGAAATGTTAAGATTGTAGAATTTTCGAAAATACAGAGAATTTGTCGGAAATGAGACTATGGCAATTTTTTACTTTTGATACATACGAGGAGAATTTTAAATTAAAAAATGGATTCTTTTTAGGAAAAAATTGTTTAAAAATTGGAAAAACTGTATATGTTACACACAAAATTACGCGAAAACCACTCATATTTTTGATAAATTGTGGTACATGACCTTATTTCAAGAATTGTTTTAAAGAAAATTTCATTAACAAAAAAATCTCTAACTTCAATATTGTAGTTTTAGGAAGGCGCAGAAAACTCTTTCGAACGTTGCAATTTTCGAAAACTTAAGTACTTCAACGAAAATGTGTGCCTGCAACATTCACTTAAGTGTTCTGTACGCTATCCGTGACCAAAGTTAAATAAAAAAATTGGAGCAATTTTTGAGAAAATGTTGAAAATGTTGAGGCTCTTTATAAAGGACTCCGAAAATTCAAAAGTCCGTTTTAAACTGAGAGGGCCTCGAGTCCCTCGAGACAAATCGACTGAGGAATATCAATTTTGGAGGCAATCGGAAGTACGGTTTAGGCCAGACCCCGTGAAGATCGCCCCAAAAAATTCAAAATTTAGAACTATTTTATGCATACGTTTGTCCATCGTTTGACCACGTTTGCCCACCCTTTAGAAACTTTTTTACCAACCTCCGTTCAGAAATTAGAGCAAAAACCAATTTTTCATCAACAATAAAATTTCATAACAATTCATAATTCATCAACGTAAGTCATTGCCAAGTAACTTTTCAGTACGGACAAAAAACCTTCTAATGTGGTTATATTTGTCAGAAACATTGTGTCAATTTTTTTAAGAAGTTGTTTTCCGCGTATTATATGGAATTATTTTCTGATTCAGCTAAACGTTAAATTCTCTTTTTTTAATGAAACATGGTTGATTTACGTTGTTTCTTAAATAAACCATTCTGGGATAAAAAATGTATTGTCATTCATTAAATGCTTCTTTATTTGAAATATAGTTGAATGAAATATTTTTGAATGAACATCTTAATTACAAGAAATTGTTACATTTACCTAATTATTTCCGTAATTAATGAATGCCTAGTTTTGTTATTCTGCAGAGAACGCAACCACTTCTTCCTCGTGAGAAGATATACTAGTACTCCATTAATTTTTTGATGTCATCAATCGATTTTTAAATTGTCGCACTTACTTCGTAAGAAGAGAAAGTTATGTAATTGTGTGCCGGAAAAAGGTGAATTTCCCGTAGAAAAATTATTGACGGGCCCTGGTAACGCAAAAGCGGATAAATCCTGTTCCTAAATATTAAATTATTTCCTCTAATATGAGGTGTACCAAGAATCTATGTTTTGAGGGGCTTCTTACCGACTGATGGCAAAAACGTCCGTCCGTCCGTCCGTCCGTCTGTGGTCAACGCTAGCGCCTAATCCGTTCAGCCGATTTTCTCCAAAATTGATATTCCTCGATTGATATGAACGAACTCGAGGTTTTGTGAGTTTCAACTGGATATTTAGATTTTTGAGGGTACTTTACATGACGGGTCACAAACACAGAAACACGGACTGACATGACTCTCCATACTGTGTGATTTTTATTTTCCACAGTCATATGAACACATTTGGAAGTTTTCGAAGTTGAACATTGAATTACTTAGATATTCCATAGTCAATTTCACCATCTCATTATGCTCTTTAGGCCCCATTGCTTCATGATATACGAAGTGGCACAGTCATCCGTCAGTTAATGGACACAAACATTTAATGTAGGCGCAAATTTAGGACTGGTATTGTATGAAGGTTCAAATTTTGCGTCAATGCGCACTATTACACCGTTCTGTAAACTTAAAATCGATCAGCTGTTTGAACTCCAAAGAGAAGCCGCGTGTCGCGCTTTCATGCAGAAATAACACGTCACAGACTTACGTTGTATCTGCATTAATTTCCATTTACATACTCTTCAAAAAACTACCTCTAGAATTGCTTGACATACTTTATATCTGTCTGAACGACGCATATTCATACGGAGAATATGATTGCACCAAAAAGTCAAAATGGTAAAAAAAACTGACTTATGTTTCTGAAATAAACCATTCACATACGTAAAGCTGAGCAATAGCGATATGCTGTGTTTTAAACTGAGAGTGTTTTTAAAGCAGTATTTAACTGGTAATGTTCATAAGACGCTAAATACAATTTTAATCCGTAATTTATTTTGGTAGTAGATTATGTGAAGCTCATTCTGAGTTAGTCCAACATTCTTAAAAAATCCGTTCAAACACATCCCCTGTCTCCCGATAGCATTTCACTAACCGAAATATGGTATTCTTGTTCGGAATAAACTCAAATGAAAATTTTACTTTGGAAGCTGCCTGGCACTCTTTGAAAGATTGCGTTGCGAAATACTCCTCCACCACAAATGTGTATTGCTCTATGGCAGACCTGCACAACGCCTGCTCCCGCGGGCATTCTGCACTTGCGGGCCGATCGTCTGCCCGTGGCATCGCCGAAAGTGCAAGTAGTGGGGAGTAGGAAGCTTTGCGGGGAGGGGAGAAGTCTGACGTAGCCCGACGTAGCGCGTAGATTGAATGCCTGGGCGTCTAATAATGATCCATGCTTCAAAATTAAATGCCCATTTGTTTAAATGGATTATGTCTAGTATTTCAAGGTACCAGGGTCATAATTCACTGTTTACACTACTGTATTATCCACCTTTGTATCCACCACTGTATGCATTTTCATTTTATATTTTTTTAAAGAAAATAACATGCTCATTGCGACTCTTAAGCATTATTTTAAAGCAATAGCTTTAAAATATATGCTTATATATATAAGAAAAAATATTATTTAATTCCATCTAACACAAAATTGCAATTTAATAATTGATTTTTCACCAGGAATGTTATAATCTCTAAATCATACAAAAATGAACAAAATCATGAGAGCAATCTCTCACATCATAATTGTCATAAAAATAGAATATGTGGCAATTCCAAGAAGGGTAATGTTTAATAGCACATTTGTGACCATTTTCCCCATTATGAAACTGAATAAAAGAGATCAACGAGCAAACTTCTGTGACGATATGTTACGGACAATCATAAGATAATCGTGGGTATTGGTTAAATATAATGCAAAGGGCTTTATATTTTTTATACGATCTCGTAAACAACTGTACATTCTTGTCAGAAATTAGAACAGAAAATAATCATGATTTTTTTAAGAACAATATGTTTTTGCTTTGAAAGAACCGTCTTATTCAATTACACATAGTTAATAAAAAAATAGTTTATTGCTGTCATCATCAAACAAAGACAACTCAGTATCAAAATTTTGTGTTTAGCACAACACTAAATTTGTGATTACATCGTAGCAAAGCGAATTACATTATAAGCCCTACAAGCAATTATAATACTTGGTGTCGAAATCTAATATGTATAATTCGTTGTAGTTTCATATTTCTCCCAGTCATATACCGAGAACAAAACATTTGCAATATAATACAAAAGACAATATTACTTGAACTGTATATGACCGTCATGTTCTTGCCGATTGCTCTTTAAATTTACGCGCTGTTTTTCGAATTGCGCATTCTGATTGGTGGTCCCCACTCCTAGATTTGGGTCTCATCCCCACCTTCATCGATTTTCTCATTTGCACCCGAGTTGCCCGCACGCAGCTCCTGAGGTCAGTGAAAGTGCAAAATGCTGTGCAGGTCTGCTCTATGGTGAGGCGAATCTTAAGTTGACTTCAAAACAGTGATGAAAGAACGCAGCCTGTTTTGCTTTGAATAGGTATGACCCACACCACTGACAGGGCGCAGGTGAAAGGAAGGTGGCGGTGAGTAAGGAACTGAAATGCAGTCAAAGAAGCAGAGCTGCATAAGTGTTTCTATACAATTAAAGACTATACTGATCATCAAAAAAGAAAACTAACGTTTATTTTCACAAAGCAATAATATATAATTAATTAGTTTTCATTTGTATTGTATATTTTTTTAAAGACCTGTAACAAGTAATATATTCCTGTAACAAGTAATGTACTTCAGCTTCCGGGGCAAGACCCCCCCCCACCTCGATCAGTTTTTTGTCCAGTCTCCCTGATCCATTAGGGAAAAGGCTGAGAAGACTCCTTGTTTTGCCCATGGACATAAATGTAGCTTCACTATATGCGCACGTTTTGTTGAGCTCTCCTTTTGCTTGTAGTGGTAGGAGTGGAGTTGAGGGTGAGGGTGAGGGTGAAGTACTATTTTGTTAGCAATGCAGAAATATAAAATCTGCACTTCGTTTACCGTTTCGAGTAAGTTTTCTATAGCTTCGGGAAGGAAAATGTCTAGTTTTTCAAATGTTGCTAATCTCGCGCATTTTTAAATTTATTATTTATTTTGTTTATTCTTTTAACTTTTATTAATCTTTCAACTATTTCTAGTTAAAATGTTATGAAGGGATTTTGGAACTCAATACAACGTGCGCACATAATATCCCCCATACGTCACATTCAGTTTTTACTGGTTTTTTTTTCTAAATAAATCAAATCAAATTTTTTTCTCCTTACACAGCCTGAAGATGGGTAAAATGAATATCCCCAAAACGCCGCACAGCAAATCATAGTTGACGCACAATACTACTCTTTGTAGTATGATTCTAATTTTTTTATAAACTGTCTGAGTGAATCCTGTGGCCAAATCCATTAATATATATGCTAGTGGTACGAGAGACAATTTCTGTTTTGATGCTCACAATTTATGCATTAGTGAACTTTTTATTTATTGCATAAGTGTAGGCTATGTAATATATTTTGGAAATATATTTCATTTACTCTATTACGAAAAGTTCAGAATTTTCTACTAACCTTTGGACAAAGTGTATTATCAGTTTAGAAGTTACAATATAAAATATTAGGAACAGGATTTGGCCGAATGTAATTATTTTTATATTTCTCACTTGTTATTCTATTTTTCACAATAATTACGTCCATACCTTCATTTTCAACAGCCATTTTTATTTAAATACAATGTTTACGTCACATTTAAAATAAAATATTTTTTATGAAATGTTTTATAAAAGAATGTAATGTTTAATAAAATATACACACTAATGATAAAAATTTAAATTCGTTTCAGATACCTGAAGATGGGTCAGAAACTACGACCCGAAACGTCGTTAAAATGTATTTATTTTAAATGTGATGTAAATATTTTATTTGAATTTATTTTATTTTAAATGTGACGTAAACATTATATTTAAATAAAATGATTGTTGAAAAATGGAGGTATGGACATAATTTATTGTGAAAAATAAAATTGTGTACTAAGTACCAAGCATCCAGAAGCAGGGTCTGAATTACAAACAAAATAAGCAGTTGGGCCCCAATGAAAACCCCGCGACCCGGAAAATCATAAAAATTCGAAAAAGAGTCATAAAATATTTTATTTAGTAAATCTCTAGGGGATAACACGATTTTGTTCTTAGGGACTCAGCAGTACCTAAATATGGCCCTGCATTTAAGGAGAGATCTATTCTCCTCTACGGCCAAACAGTACTTGTGATTCTTATCTCCAACAATTTTCTAGAACAGAGTCCACACACTGAATGCATATGTCTTGGTAACTTGGGGAGGTTAAGAGAGTTTACGGACTTGCATGGCCGTGAAAAGGTCTCCGACAGCTGTGCACTTCATTTCAAAGCTGAACCGGTACCACCAAGGTTACCTTCTTGAACCCCGTCCAGTCCAGTTTTTCCCTTGATTGATTCCTGAGGTTGATATCATACAAACGAAAAAATGAACATTTTCGTCGTCCCGCAGAGACGAATATCACGGACGCTAAATTGGTTGTTCCAAAAGTTAACATTTTCCGCTTTCATCAACGATGTATTTTGAGATTTAATATCTTTCGATTCTTGCTCAGAAGTAATTTCAATTGTTTTGATAACTTCTATAAAATGCGTGGTAAAAGCAAAAGTATATTTTAAGAACTTAATGATTGATTGATTGGTAGTGATCCCGGGCGCGTCAACTAGTAGGGTCATAATTCTCGTAAGTGTAGTGCATTTTTTTGTTCGGAAGGTGGTCTTCCCCGCTGAATGGCGAGATCCGGCGCCAACCTACCGTCGGCTAGTCGGTGTTTTCCTCAACCAGGTATCTCCCAACTGCGGGACAGCCGAGACCAGCTCTAAGCCGACCGGTCTCCTGGAGGACACGGTTTATAAAAAAAAATATGGACCCGCTTTTTAAAAAAAAATTGAAAAGGCTTCATAAAGTTCCTCGAAAAATCAAAATATCCATTTCAAACTCGCAGGGTCCCGAGTTCGTTTAGATCAATCGATGAATAGCAATTTTGAAGAAAATCTTTTAGGTACTTAGCGATGACCACACACAGACGGATACATGACACGATTGGACGGACGAGCAGACGGACGTTTCTCCGGAGCACGATTACAATATTTGATATAAACTACTTTACAAAATTAAAAAATGTACTTACTTTACAAAATTGAGATGTTTCAAACTTAGATGGTCTCGAGTTCCTTTAAATCGATCAAGGAATATTAATTTGATAGAAAACAGCTGAATGGTTTTGGCTCGAGAGTTGACCATGCACGCACAGATGGACAGACGGACGGACGGACGGACGGACGGACGGACGACGGACGGACGGACGGACGGATAGACGGACGGACGTTTTGCCGTCAATCGATTTTTCGGTGTCAAGGACCTACATAACATGGATTCCGACAACACAGCGTGCTAGACGAAATAATTTGCTGTATATAGGAACATGATTTATCCACTTTTTCGTTGACAAGACCCAGCAATAATTTTCTGACGAAAATTCGTTTCCCGGCGCACGATTACAATACTCTTTACACCCTTAGGCTATCCAAAGAACGAAGAGTGGGAGAGGACGTAAAAAGTGCGATTTGCTTGGGCTATAGCTCCACCGGCGAGAGTGATGGAGCGTAAGACAGAGTTAGTTAGTTAATGCCGTATTTTCCGTGGCGAAACTCGGGCCATTAGGCCCGCTCTTCCGTCTGACCACGCAAATTTCACTACGCTCCTTTCACCATCACGAGCGGTATCCTCACGGGCGACGAAACAGGCGATTGGAATTTAGCTCAGAGGTTTCTTTACATGCTACATGAGGATCTTTTACATGCAGTAAATCTACTACATGGACAGCCAACTTTACATCCCCTCCGAAGGAATGCGTACGAAGGACTTTTTCGCCCTAAAAAATCTACGATTCGATGGGGGTGTGAACTCGCATTATTGAATAATACAGCCCGAAACGCTGACCGTTATACCACCGAACCCGAGAGAGAAAGAGTTTCAGTTGTATTGAACAAACACCATTTAAAATTTATTTTAGAATTCATATTTTTTAATCTAAGAAAATTGTTTATTTATTGAAGGAGAAACATTTACCCTTGAGTTAAGGTTAAATGGTATCTCAATTGTAAACTGGCTTTAGTATCCTTCACTCTATTTAATACAATTTATTCGCGTATTTATTAAGCTCGTCGTTAAATGGGTTAGATTACAATGTCAGGCCCATTTGATTTGAATATTTTTCATCGTGATTTGCTCGTTAACTTCAGGCGCAGATGTTTCATTTGGCTCTCAACTCTCCCTTTCCTCTTCCTGTTCTTTTCGCGGTTAGTCCACATCTGCGTGTCATTATCGGAAATTTCGTTTTAACTTTGGAAATAAAAATCTACAAGGCTGTGAAGAAATATGATGCTGGCGAAGCGTTCTCTGAATTACATTGACAGAATGCATTATGATGAAATTCTTAGAATAGTAAAAGAAACCAGAAAGTTGCCCAAGATCAGAAAGGTGTAAATTCGTATCTCAAATAACGCACATATTCAATTCTTCCTGGTTCTATTACACATTCACAATAATTGCAAATTCAGTCAGCTTTTACACAGCTCGTTGCGCATTTATAGCTTCTCATTCACACAGCTCTCTCACCAGAGAAAATTATTTCACTAAAACACTACCCTGAAATATGTGATGCTTCCTGGCTAAGGGCAGACTGAAATTAGCTGTCGTTATCTCAACAAAATGTACATTTGATTGACGAGGAAGACCATTCCATGAACTACTACTGAGCAACGCGGTGCTGCCACATACTCGCGGTACTGGTATGTGTCATAGGCCGGTATATCTATTTTCAAATATCTTTCACGAACAACTTTGTGTAAGTCTTTGAACTTTGACAAGAGAACTTTGACGAAAAACTTTGACCAAATCTATTACACTGCGACCAACATTTTACGTAGTTTTGCCCATTTGAGATGGATGACGGAAGTAATCACTGTTTGGTGTCACTTAAGGCCCCATAATAACTACATTACGTTTATTGCTTAAGAAGAAAAGGGAAAGAAAGGAATAGAAAAAACGTTTGTGGGTGAGGCCCTGGGTCGCACGTCGTGAACAAAAAGGCATTAAATCATACGTTAATTAATGGACTTGGAATGGAAGACCCAAAGACGTATGTAAATTATCTGAGGATGGACGAGACAACATTTAATTTATTTTGTTGGAAAGTCCACTGATTTGCAGACAGACTACTCGCCGTATTAGCGTTGAGGAACGCCTCCTCTTTACCCTCAGGTTTCTGGCAACAGGAGAAAACTACGCCAGCGTATCGTTAGGCACCAGAATTCCTACTTTGCCTGGAATTATTCCAGAGACATATCAAGCGATTTACAATGCACTAAAATGAGAGTTGTCAAGTTAAGAAAACAAAACAATCTGTTTTCTCAAATTCTTTATTCAGTATTACTAATATTAACAATTTCGGCTGATGACATTGCAATTCTTACAGCATCGAACCCTCCACAGTCGAAGTGGAGGGCAGAGCAGAAGAGTCTGCCTCGTCCCAAGCATCAATGAGAACACGCTATTTTTTTTAGCTCCTTCCGCATTTCCCCCAAACCGCATCTCTAATACCCTTTAATTCTACTCCTACAAATTCGCTAAACGAATCAATACGGTCTTTATTTTTATATTTTGAAAACATTTGGCATTTCTGACATGTGGAACACTTGCTTCTATTAAAATATTATATATTGTATCATCCTTTTTCTTTTTTGGGGGGGGGAAAGAATAGACTCTTCCTCAATAAGTGCAGTGAGTTGATCCTGAAAAAAAAAACAATAGAAAATGAATAACTGCAAAATGTAGTATTATTGCTGTTATTACTATTATTATTATATTATTATTATTATATTATATTATTAATGCTTTTGTATCAGGTATGTTTAAAGATTAAATCAGAAGTCGACTTTACCCCAAGACATTCTAAGAAATAAGTTGTTTGAATGGCTCATGATGGTTGGAGTAATATACACAATGAACTATCTTATGTATTACTGTGACAGATGTAATTAAAGAAAAGGTATTTCTGTGATACGATTATACAGAAGATAAGTTCATACGGGAGACTATCTTCTTGATGTAGCGACTGAATCAATCAAAAGTTGACAAAAGTATAGTTGTTTTGTTAAGAGTTTTGTCACTGACAACGCTTTCGAACATGGAGAAAATAAAAGAAAAATTAGCTATAAATAGGTCAGAAGATTCTTAGTTTATCAGATATATTAAGATATGGTTGCTCCGCGCATATCTTCAATCTTTTAGCACAAGACTTAGAAATTCCGATTGTTAAGGCTCATGTTGAGAAAATTATAAAATATTTTTGAAACACCCACTTTGCAGCTCCTAATTTGCCACATTGCCACAATGGTGGCAAATCTCTGACTTTGCCGCGGGACGTTAGATGGAATACATCAACAGATTGCTCAAGGCCTCACCTTGACAACTGGCGCATTTTATGGACGATATGTTCAAAAACAGGAAAAGAATTAGATTCAAATATAATACCTACAGTTAATGATATTGAATTAACAGTTAAAGCATACGATTATCTTAAAAAATTACAAAACAGTTTCAGTCGCACTTGACAAAGTGCAGAAGGATTGTTGCACAATAGGAGAAGCAGCCAACATTTGGAACATTTGCTCAAAGAATTTCAGAAAGACGGCAAGACGGCATAAAAGCCTGATGTAACCTTGGACAAAAAGCGATTTCAAAAGGCTATGAGACCAGCACATTTTTAGTAAACGTATTAGATCATCGTTTTTGAGGCGACACTTTGGAACAAAATCATACTGAAACTGCCCTGGAATTTGTTAATGTGTATCATCCTGCGGCTATGCCTTATCATTATAACATACCGGTCAAAATCATCACCTTTCAAAGAATATTAGTTCTCCTGAACAAATAGCACTTGTCAAACCATTAACAAGGTGGCTTTCTTTGAAACATAATTTCAAATTTTGAAACAATAGCACTAGCAAGTCAATTGTACAAGGCGATCAGCTGGAATTGAAAGCCTTTTCCCATCATTTGGATTTGTGCATTCAACTAGTGGTGCAACAGAATGGCACATACTTTCCCGTATTAGTTTTCTATTTCCTTGGGTCTTCGCTAGCTATTCGGAATTGCCAAAACTCTTTCTTGCCAGCTGTCATCTATCACCGCCAAAAGTACATTTTTTCTCATTTTCTTAATTTTTCGGTTTCCTATTGGTAGAACGAAAACATTAATTTTAGAATATTAAAGAACACAAAATCCTAGTCATAAATGGCAATTTTCTTTTAAAATTATGTGCCATTTAAGAGAAAATGGCGTTTTAACGCTACTGAAAATGCGAAATTTGAAGCTCATTTTCACAGAAAATTTTTGAGTTTTCAAAATACTTTACTTGATGTTATTTGAAGCACTCACACTTACAAATTAATGTTTACAAATTGCTGGTAATATGTGAGAGATCTTTCAAAAAAATTACAATTATGTAATTTTTTTGAAAAAAACTCAAAATAAACTTTACGCTATACTAAAGAGTGTAATTAGCACTATCCGTTACCTAAGTTTGAAGAAAAAATTTGCAGCCATATATGAGAAAATGGCGTTTGAGCGTTTCTGAAAATGCGAAATTTTGAGCTACTTTTCACAGAAAACGGTTGTGTTTTCGAGAAACTTTACTTGACATTATTTAAAGCACATGTACTCGTAAATATAATAATGTGAAAAAATCGCCGCTAGTGTAAATATTGTCGACGTGAGAAACATGTGAAAAAATTTACATTTTTGTAATTTTTGGAAAAACCAACCTATAGAGCAATAGGCTTTTATGTCATCTGATAGAGTACATTTGCACTAATCCCTACCAAAAGTTTAAAGAAAAAACTTGGAGCCGTTTTTGAGAAAATCTTGTTTTGTAATTTTTTTAAAATTGCACATATTGCACGCAATATTGCACCAAAACTACTAAAATTTTGAAAAACATTTACATGACCTTTATTAAAGAACTCAATATGCAGAACAAATTGTAATTGAAGAAAAAATCTCTATCTTCAATTTTGTAGTTGGAGAAAGACGCCGAAAAATATTCAAACTTTCACAATTTTCGAAAATTCAGAGTCATTCGTGAAAATAGGACCTATGCCATGTTAATAAGTGTATTTTACTCTATTCTTACAAGAAATTTAAAGAACAAATTTGGAGCCGTTTTTGAGAAAATTTTGAAAATCCCCGAGGGGCTTCATATAAAGTACCCCAAAATTTTGAAGAATCTTTTTTAAAATCTCCAAGCTTTGACTAAAACCAGATCGACAGGGGAATATCCATTTTGGAAGAAAATCGTACGTATCGTTTAGGCGCTAGCAGAGTTCACAGACGGACACGCGGATAGACGGACATTTCCTTTCAATGGTTTTTCGGTATCAAGGACCTAGAAAACAGGGTTTCTGGCCACACCACGTGTGAGGGGATTTTTTTCTTAATTTAGCAAACTGGTTTTACCCACTTTCGTTTTTCACGGCCCGGCAATTAATTTTTTTCCGCCGAAATTCGCCATTTCTTCGCGCAGCATTACATAACTTTCCCTATACTACGTATATCACTCCGTGTATACGTACGTATACGGGAAAGTAAAAATTAGGAACAGACTAGGTGCTGAGAAAGCTGTCAAACTTGTAACTTTATTAAGCATTTAATAATGTTTTATTAAGTTGTATTGACTGCTGTTCAGTGTTAATTTGTATTGATTGTTCTGTAAAAGTATATTCAATAAAAATTACAAAACCAAATACATGTTTTAAAACTGTTTAAAACACATGTTTCAAATGTGCAAAACAAATCTATTTAAAACACTTGTTGATGTTTAAAACTGTTTAACACAAATGGTTAAAACAAACTGTTTTAAACATACCGTAACGTGAGGTTTCTTTGTTTTGGGGGTAACTATGGGTTCCATAGGGACGACAGGACATGTCCAGGGGCCCGTGTGTCATTCAAGTCCTCAAATTCAAAACGAAATAAGCCTTGTAGCTGAAACTGAGTCTGTTGATTCATAGAAGAAATAAATAAAGCGCTATCTATTATAATGGATATTATATAGATCTATTTTAATGGACACAAAAACGTATCAAAAGTGTATCAATTAAGTCAATTTATTATCTGTAACCACCGGGAAAAATGAATTCGGAAACCGAATAACATGCAAATAATCTTACATAGGGTTAAAGAAACTCAAAGATCAATCACCACAAGGTTTGCATTTTGATATTGTCGAGAAATAAAATAACAAGGCATTGATTATCGAAATGTAGAGATAAAGGATATGATGACGCAGCAGTTATGAATGGAATTTACAAAGGTGTTTAAAAAGGTGGGCAATGTATTGTTTGCACGTTGTGCTTCTCACAATTTAAATCGTATGATACAATATTAGACGTGTCTTTAAATATTTTTCTAATGAGTACGGCATTCACTTTAAAACTTACCTCTACTTCTTGTAGTATGGGCCAAAACATTTTGTGCAAAGTGTTGTTTTGCACTTTGCACAATAGTCAAAGGTTTTGAGTTACACCCTTACCCCTGACATCGTCATTGTTTTTCTCTCTTTGCAATGAAATGGTTTTTCCTGTCAAATCTGACATCCAGCGGTGTTTTGTGAAGTTGGCCTCGTGGAACACATAATGAGCGACCAATAGTTTGACGCACAATCATTAATTTCAGATAAGATATCGCAATCTCTCTTCGAAAGTTTAACAATGTGAGTGCCTTATTTTCAATTATCTTGTAAAGGAGCTAGCTGCTAATGATGGTCATATCAACAATCCTAGAAAATTTGGCCCAGTACCACTTCTCGCCTTTTATGTTGATGTAATATTTGGACACCAACCAATCACGCAAGTACACTCCGCCCACGAACTGACTACCTTTTTATAACAAAAGGAATTGGAATAGGTACTCTGTTTTTGCGTGCTTTCGAAAATGTGGCGACAGATCCCAGTGGTTCATGTGAATCAACATGGTTGCAATTGTCACAATGTTATTGTGTTTCCAACGAACAACACGAATTTCGTTGGTAGTATCAAAACAGAAATCGAAATCGCCCGTCGATGCAGACTTTCCTGGCTTGAAACCTTTTACTAAACACTCCTTCAGCTTATTATTCTGTATCGTACCAGATGCTCGAAATCCTATTTCATACAGTTCACGTAACAGTTCCAAGCTTGTGAAAATTTATCAAAGAACACTTCGTGATCTTCAATGACAAAAATCAGGGATTTAACAACTCTAGCTCTAAGAGGTATATTTTCTGTTTTACCTATTTCCTTACCATAACACAAATAGAATTTGTAACAATATCCACTTACGCCGCAAAGGTCCCAAACTTTATACCCGAACCTGACAGGTTTTCCCTTTATAAACTGCTTGAGTGGATTACGACCATTGTGAAGTAAAATAATTTCGCCCACTGCTAGCTTTTCTTCAAACACACCAAAGTTGCAAAAAGAGGCATTGATAGATTCAATTAATGGTATACTTCGAATCCTTTATCCAGCCTTTATCATCAGTAAGGAGTGAATTGTCATTGAAGTGAATATATGATTTTAACAAATAAAACCTGTTACGGTTCGTGGCATTTCAAATTAACGGTATGCCTAAATTTTCATGTGAACTCTAATAATGTCCTACTTGAGGTAACGAATGATACCCGGAAAAAAGTAAGATGCCTAGAAATAATTTCAATTCGTCCACAGAAAAGGTAAAAGACTGGTCGTTTCTTTGAGTTGCTGCATAGATAACAGACTGTTTCACAATTCCAACCATTATTTCTCTGTCACGAGAGTTTCAAATAATTCATCTGGAGTCTTACCTTCTAGTCCGGCGACATCCGAAGAATTTTATTGAGAAAGAGAAACTGTGGGGACACTTTTTTACTTTCCCGTATACGTACGTATATACGGAATACTATACGTAGTATAGGGAAAGTTATGTAATGCTGCGGAAAATCTATTTCGAGATTTCAACGGAAATATACGTTTTGGGGGTCTCCTGATTCCGAAAAAGTGGGTCTTTTCAAAACGTCCGTCCGTCCGTCTGTTCGTCTATTCGTCCGTCTGTCTCTGTCTGTGAACAACACTAGAGCGTAAACCATACGTGCGATTTCTTCCAAAATGGATATTCCCCGGTCGATCTGCGTCCACTCGAGGCGCCTCAATTTTGAAAAACATTCTTCAAAATTTGAAGGTACTTTACATGAAGCCCCCCGCACATTTTCAAAAGTATCTCAAAAACGACTCCACATTTTTTCTTTAAATTTCTTGTAAGGATAAAGTATAATACACTTATAAATGTGGCATAAGTCTTACTTTCACCATTAACTCTAAATTTTCGAAAATTGCAAAAGTTTGAAATTTTTTCAGCATCTTCCTGGAACTAGATAATTGAAGGTAGAGATTTTTCGTTCCAATTAAATTTTTTGTCCAAAGTGAGTTCTTAGATTGTCATGTATATTTTTTTTGAAACTTTTAGTAGTTTTTGCGCAATATTGTACGCAATATTTGAAATTATTAAAAATTACAAAAAGCAAATTTCCTCAAGAACGGCTCCAAATTTTTTCTTTAAACTTATTGTAGGGATAATGCTAAATGTGCTCTATGAGACGACGTAAACACCATATTGCTCTATTCTTTTGTTTTTACAAAAATAGCAAAAATGTAATTTTTTTGACTTGTCTCTCACGTTAATATTTACATTCGCGGCGATTTGTTCACACTATTATATTAATGAGTACATGTGCTTTAAATGTCAAATAAAGTTTCTCGAAAATTGAATAGTTTTCTGTGAAAAATTCCGTATTTTCAGAAACGCTCAAGCGTCATTTGGTCAAAAATGGCTTCAAATTTGTTGTTCAAACATTTCGAATGGATAGTGCTAATTGCACTCTTTAATGTGGCGTGAAGTTCATTTTGGGGTATTTTTTGTTTGTTTTTTTCAAAAAATACTCAAATGTAATTTTTTCGAAAGCCATCTCTTACAGTTAAAATGCACATTTCCAGCAATTTGTAAACACTATTCAATTTGTGAGTGCTTCAAATGACTTCAAATAAAGTTTTCCGAAAACTCACAATTTTTCTGTGAAAAAAGCTTCAAATTTCGCATTTACAGTAGAGCTTAAACGCCATTTTCTTGAAAACGGCTCTAAAGTTTTCAACGAAATAGCCATTTTGGACAAGGTTTAACTGTTTTTTTAATATTCTTAAAATAATATTTTTTCTACTATTAGGAAACCGAAAAAATAAAGAAATGTCAAAAAAATGTAGTTTGGCAGTTGTCAAGAGTATTGGCAAGTCCGAATAGCTAGCCGAGACCAAACGAAACAGAAAACTAATACGGGAAAGTCTGTGCCATTCTGTAGCACCGCTAGTTTTATTCAATAATTTAACACGAACACTAATATTACAAAAAACGCTACCGTAAAAACGTTAAGCGTGACATAGGATGGTACTTCTCCAGCACATGCTACAGGAGAAAAGGATATAACGTCTTCGGAAAGATTTCTTCTTTCCGCCATGCTTCCATTCCGCTTCATTCAGGTTATTGATACAAAATAACTAGCGAGTTAAATTTAATATACTTCCCGTGCGCGTTAAAAACATAATAGAATTATAATAGGAACACTTTTAGGATTAATTGTCTTTGGTACCAGAAATTTTAGAGGAAGTACCAGGATTTTTGATAGTTGGTACAGGGTTATACATTTAATCATCTGGAAACGCTGAATAACAGTTCGCGTTTGTATTTCCCAATAGAAATAACGTGCAAGAAATTCGTTAGAAATGTTTTAAGTATGACACCCTAATTGATACTAGTTATTACTAGTGTAATAATTATAGAACACCTAATTTTTTCCAAAATCTCTTAGATGAAATATCTTTATATCTTAGATGAAATAAAATATTGCGAAATAAACATAGTAACATATTCGGAAAAACTATTGTAATTGATTAACAATTCATCATTTGAATGATATAATGCTCTGGTTTTCAATTTTATTGAGTTCTACTAAAGCATACCTTGAATATGAAAAAAACGGAATATTGTGACGAACCAACCCAAAACGGATGTTCGCACAACAGCACATGCTTTCGGGCAACTACGAACAGTGACATACACGACAAACGATAAGGGGACTTGCCCAACTTGGACATTGACTTTGGGAATCCCGCAGTGGACAAGACAGATGGGAAGGTGAACCACTTTGAGCGACGCAATATTCGGGGACGGACAGACAGAAATCGGGAATTCACCTGGCACGGGACTAGACGGACGAATTACGACGAATTTACGAAAGGAAGACCAATGAGAATGATGAGACGGAACACGTGACAAGGGGGGAAGCCATCGGCTGGCAGAACTCGCCCCCTACAATAGTACAATAGTAGAGTCGCCTACAAGTAGAACTCGCCTACAGCGAAGGGACAGAAAGGTATGGGGCACCGGAGACGCCAGACGGACGAGAGAAGCGTGTGGGAACCGACCGGAGACAGACGTGCCCGGGAGGTGTCCGGTGTAGAACGTGTGGCTAGGAGAGACTGAAGTGTGAGAGGGACAGAGCGAGGAGCGAGGCAAAAGACGCGTGTGAGGGAAGGGACATGTGTGATGGGCGCTTAGGAGATGTCCGGGTGGAGGAGGTGTGACAGACAGAAAATAGAAACGTGCGAGAGAAGAACGGACGTATGTAACAAAAGACACGCCGGAAACTGAACCCGGTGATCTCGGTAGTATGAGGGAAAGGCCTCCGTTGGTGAGAGCCCACGGGAGACGGCGACGAGACAGCGGAGTGCGGAACTCGGGTGCAGCGTGTTTGCGGCCAGAAACCCAGGAGGAACCGCAGCTATGGAGGGCGTCGACCCCTGCGGCGCAGTCCGACCGACCCTACCTGACGACCCGACAACTAAGTAATTGTGTGGTGTCCGTGCGCTAGTGAACGACTGTAATTATGCCAATAAATGTGCTCGTACTGTATGGCGTGATGTCATGTCAAACCAGGTGAGCCCCTTTTGCATTTCCCGACCCAAACAATCCTGAAAAACTAGTGGTGCTTCCAACGCACATACTTTCTCGAACTGCCTAAATACGCCTAAATACTGCCTCGTACGGTCCTAAATGCTACTCCACTACTTCATTAACCACCAAAAGTGTTTTCTACCAGCAAACTTTTTCCGTTTCCGAATCCGGACCCGAAATCCGATTTTCAAAGATAACAAACCGGCACTCACTACGCCAAACTAGCACCGTATGGGTCGAACATAAAAATAATCATAAAAAGAGCCATAAAAAGAATAGAACCGAGGTATAAAATGGTAAATGCATGATAAACAAACAATTGATACGATGGTAAAAGACGATTTACAAATCCAAGAAGAGACGTGAAAAATTGTTGAAGGTTAAAAGCTCGAAAAAGTATATACAGACATATCCAGTTCATTTATCGTAATTATCAATATTTGTGATTCAAATGGCTTTACATGATTTTCAATAAATATTTTCGAATTCTTAATTATTTCCTGTGACAATACAGAATTTTAACAAATAATATGTTCCGACCAGGACTCGAGAAGCGGTGCAGCTTCCCTCCGAAAAGCTGTGACAATGCTCCCTGATTAACGCTGCGACCACAATGGCTCTGCATGACGTTTACACTTGTGTAATAGTAATAGTGTAGGGTGGTTTCGTTTCTAGCATTAGGAAGCCGAAAAATCCGAAGAATGAGAAACAAAATGTCCTTTGGGCGCCCAAAGAAGATATCTCGGAAGATAACCTTTCATAACAGAAAAACTGGTTCAAACTATAGAGATTAGAAAACCAAGTTCTGCGAGAACGTCTGTGCCATTCCATAGCACCACTAGTTTCCTAAATTTAGCAACACGTTTTATGCACTTTTTCCTCAAAAGACTCCAACTATAAGAGTTTTTCTGGGGAAAATTAGCCGTTTTCCGGCGCACGGTTACATAATTTTCTCTTCTTACGAAGTATTCGTAAGGCGAGAAAGTAAAAAGCAAATTAATAACGATTTTGGAACTATTAGAGATATCTAACTTGTTCTTATGCGTAATCATTATATTTTGTTTACATTTAATGTTGATGTATTCCTTTTGTACTTTTGTAAAACTGTATGTTCGCGCGGGGTCGCTCGCGAGTTGATCGCTGAGTGCGGCGGTCAACAGGTCAGCGAATCCCGTGACGTCCGACCAGGTGTCGGCGGTCACAATATTCAGAAGTATAATTATTTATTACGTATGATAAAAGTATTCAATTAATTATAATTTAGTTTGCAGATACATCTGTTAAAACACAGTATACACTGACAATTTATGAAAAATGAACAATATTAGAAGTAGCAAAAAAACAAACTGCATAGTAATATAAATAAGATTCTGGTAAAAAAATGGGATACGTCATATAATTGGATTTAACTGGATCCTATTGGAGCAATATTTTTCCACCGTTCGTTCGGAATTACCGAGATTACGTTTCCTGAGCAGATGTGTACTAGTTTCGAAGATTGGTATGTGAACTATTTTTACTCTAAAAGCCAAGCCCTGTTTCACTATTGCACAGGACACATTGCCTTTCGCACGTAAGGATGTCAAAAACTAGTGGTGCTACAACAGCACGTACTTTCTCGCGATATTGTTAATGGCTATGTAATAATTATATGATAATTTGTTATCCTTTGTCGCCTTCTGTTATCAAAGTGGCATTACAATGGGTTACAAGCAACAATGACGGCAAATTCGTATTGAATGCACATTTTTCCAATTAGCATTGTTGATACTCGTAGCAAAGAAATGAAAATGAATAAAAAATATAATATTTTTATATTCATCAAAATTACTCGGTTTTTACATGCATTACTTTTCATTCCCACATCATATTAAGCAAAGCGAAATCATCTATTCGTTTTCTCATTTAACGCAATTAAAAAACTCATTTTAAAATAGGTTTTAAATAATTTCTAAAAGATTAATTTTAAAATTTATAACAAAAGATCGAAGCAGAAACGAACAATAAATATGAAATAATATAAAAATTGTAACTTACGTAACATCCAACGGCTTCAAAACACTTCTAAAATTACACCTCTTGAAAATCACACTTCCACACTCTCTTCATTTTCTCACCGTGTTATAATTTTATGAATGTGAACATAAATAATTGTATTCTTTACGAATTTAGTGATGCACAACTTCATTTTACCATAAGCATTAATTATTTCTGCAATGTCCACAAACATTACTCAAAAGTGCCACACAGTAATACCAATTTCACGGACATTACGATGTTGCGCAATTTACCAACGCGTTTTCACGTTCCTCAGACAAGGAAGTTTTGGAAGCGCAGGAATATTTCTTTTCAAGATTCGAATGACAGCCTCCAAGCTCTTTTCACCTTTTCTTCACCTTCACCAAAAATACAAAATTTGAATCCACAATTTACATCTTTATGTCCTGATTGTCGATACCACCTTCTTTCAAAAGAAACACTCTCTTACGAGAAGAAACACCATCTGACAATAAGAAATTATTTTGTGAACTTCACGCTGTATCGCGACATTCCTATTGTTAGATTGCAACCAGAGTAGCCAAATAGCTGAAAAGTGAATCTGAAATTATCGTACATTTAATAAAAAATTGTACAAAATTAATTTCAACAGTAAGTTATAATTAAAACGATAATTCATTAAGTAAATTATAATCCAAAGTCAAATAAAAGTCGGCAACACCGCGCGCGAATCCATCAAGATAAATCTTATAAAACGTAGAAATTAGAATAGAGAATGGTCTCTAGGCCCTGAAACACTAAAATTTATAAATATTCCCAATTCATCATCTGGGTATTATTATGCTGTTCGAGAAAATTGTTGCAAGAAATAATGTTCTTTCACGCAATATTTGAAGCGCTTATGTATTGTGATATATCCATTATGTGAAATAAAAATATTTAAACAATAAATAGGAACGAGCAAGTAGGTCACACGAGTGCGTAGAAAGCGGGAGGAGTCTGCGCGTCTTTGTACAAGTTGGCACAAAAGAAGGGGCGCTGGGATTTATAGCGCCAGAGTGACACGTGCAAAGAATTGACGGCTACCGCACTTAGGAGCCGCCCCTTTCCCAAAATTGGTCGATTACGACCATGAAAACGAGACAAGCGTTGTAAAAAGACGGTTACGCGGGATAATCCGAGGACATCCGTGACGAGGCGAGAACGCGAGCGGGTGTGGAAGCCTCGTGAATAAATCAGGAAAGAAAAGGAGACTGCGATTAGGTACGCGCATGTGTGCACGCGGGGCGACCCAGGGCAAAGTGCACCGTTAGCAGAGGAATTTCCTGCGACCCAATCAATGACACCGGTAGATGCAAAAAGTGTAAACAGACCTACAATTGGGAAAATCAGAAAAAGGGCGGTACCAAAGCGGGCCGAGTAGGAAGGGGAAGATAGCTGGGACAAGAGAAAGTTTTTGGAGGCGAGGGCAGAAAGAAAAGGTTTTTGGAGAGGAGAGTATAGTCGAATTTCGAAAGTGTTAGAGGAGAGACGAACTTTAACAGTGATAACGAATAGATTTTTTTTAAGTTGCAGTGAGGAGTAGGTACCGAATGGACAATAGTGTCGCGAGAAGGTGCGAGAGGCCATTGCCCATCACCATCAAGACAAAGAACGGTAAAAATACCGCGAGAGATGTGCGGTTTCGCGAGGGCGACAACGTTGTCTTTGCGACGGGGCGAGTAATAAAAATCGCCGGCCTTCAGCCTTTTGCACCGCGGTCAATATAAAAACAGTGACTTCAAGAATGATCATATGCATCTGGGATGATCCGGTAATCACCTGAGCCAGCCAAATCGGAGAGAGCCGCGGAGGACGTCACGTTGGGAGTCGCCAAAGAGGCGATTATCATCGCCACTGACCAGACCCAGCTGTGGAGCTGGGTGACGGCTCCCAGTACCTGCTGCTAGAGTGAGACTGCGCGCCTGAAAGGGTATGTGCCAAAAGACTTTAACTAATTCAATGTAAAACAGTAAGAAAAAATAGAATAATAACTCTTGTAGTAGTTAGTAATTAGTGTAGAAATTGTAGCAATAAGTGAAAATTTCGGCCAAAAGTAATGTATCCAAATTCCAACCCATTTAGTACGTAAATCATGATAAGTAGGAAAAGGAGTAATGAATATCATTTTCCCAGAAATGAATTTCCCATTCAAAAGCATGGCATGAGTAAATGCTAATAAGTGTGCATGTGAGTGTGCGCCAACGAGAGCGGCCGGGCAGCCCTCAAACTTGGCAAACGCCGATAAAGGATAAGAAAGGGGAGAAATCGAACCACACCCGGAGGTAGGTCGAGGCAAGCATAGGCGAGTCGCGACCACCCCACCACAGTATATGCATTTACATTGCAACTAACCTAGATATACATTTTCGCACATCATGTTCTACGATTTGTAATAATAAGTTCATTAATATTAAGTTGAACAATGAGAAAGGATTTTCACAATATCCAACCGGCTCTGCCTCTCAAATTACGTATACAGATTGACACAGCCTCAAACGAACGGCTGGAAATTCGAATTTACCATTTCAAATTCTTTTCCAATTTACGCAAAAAATACTCTTAATTTTGAAAAATCAAACATGACCTTATTTGAAGATGTTTTTAAAAACACATTTCATTAAGAAAAGAATTGTATCTTCATAATTGTAGTTTTAGGAAGGCTCCGAAACAATTTTAATTTTTGTACACGTAAGCTTCCGCGGCTCGAGTCCATGACTTCCTGGCTGTCCGGGAGACGCAGCGTTGTTGGCTGCGAGGCCGACGTTTCGTCTGTCATGTCGCAGAGGAAGCCTGCGACACGACAGGCGAAACGTCGGCCTCTCAGCCAACGACGCGGCGTCTTCCGGACAGCCAGGAAGTCAATTTTAATTTTTTTCAATTTTCGAAAAATCAGGATTTTCAACCAACATGAGGACTGCACCGCTCTCTTAAACGTCCTTCAGAATATCCAACAACAAAATTCAATAAAAAACGATTGAGCCATTTTTGAGAAAAATTGTTTAAACAAAATTAAAAATTGCCTATTTTGCCTCAAAATTATGCAAAATGTACTCAAATTTTCGAAAAATTGTAAATATCCTTGTATAAAAAACTATCTCTAAGGAACAGATTTGATTCAGGGAAGAAATCTGTATCTTTAATATTTTAGTTGTAGGAAGACGCAGAAAACATTTTGAATTTTTGTATTCTCGAAAAATCAGAGTTTTCAACCAACATAAGACCCGCACCATTTTCTTAACCGTTCTTTAAACTATACAACAACAAAATTTCATCAAACTTGTTGGTGCCAAATTTTTTGAAAATTTTCTTTGAAAAATAGGCCTTCGAAAAATTTTGAAAATGTCCCAGGGGTGTAATGTAAAGTACCCTCCCAAAATAAAATATAAATTTCAAATTCAAGGAACCACGACATGAGCCAGATAGATCATCAGGGAATATCGATTTTGGAGAAAATCATCTGAACGATTTAGTCCCTAGCGTTGTTCACAGACACGGACGGACGGACGTTTTGCCGTCAATCGATTTTTCAGTCTCAAGGAGTCATAAAACGAATTCTGTCTACACCACGTATAGAGGATTTTTTTTAATTTAGCAACTGGATTAATCCACTTTTCGTTACCAGGGCCCTGTAATAAGAGTTTTCTGCCGAATATGCACCGTTTTTTCACGCAGCAGTACATAACTTTCTCTTCTTAATAAGTTCCTTCTTAAGCGCGAGAAAGTAAAAAAAAAAGTTTTTAAAACATCGATATTTTCCTTTTGATGTTTTCTTCAGATTAATATATTTGTCCAGGAAACATTATGTTTTCAAAAAACTTCTCATGATGTAAATGAAATGTCCAGTATCTATTCGATGTGAATTGGTCGCAATAAACAGCCATTGACAACTGTCACTATTGTAGATCCCCAGGCGGCTTGTAACACTTCCCTATTCACAAAATTTCTCCAGTGTTGTCACATTTTTTGTACGTGGTAATTTCGTCAAACTGTAATTTGGATCTTGACTACATGGAAAATTGTTTAGAAAATTAAGATGAAAGTCAAATTTAAGCAGAATGTACTTTAATACTGACGTGTTACGTATCACCCTAGAACCAGGATATTTTACTTCAAAATGTTTTTTCGATGTTTTCATCGACATCGTAAACCATTTGGTGATGTATTGAAGTACCTATTGATGTTGTACTAAAATTTGGCATCACTACTCGCATGGTGGAAAGATACTGGCACGTCCTAGAAAGCATTTTTGTTTCCGAAAATGTCTACAGAATACATCAGCCACTTATCGAGCGTTGTTGGATTATCGCAACCTCTCTTGAACACCCCCCTCCAGACTCCGCGCCTCTATCTGCACGGCAACAATGCCTAGATTCATTTAGAATTGAAGAATTTTGAGCTGCAAAACTCGGGAAAATATGTGAGGAAAAAATAGAAAATAGCTAAAATACAAACAAATTAGAATGTTCAAAATGGCTCCATTCAAGCATTTTCAAAATTTCAAACCAAACTCCGCCGATCAGTTCTTAAAAAGAACTTGTATCGGCTAAATGAACGTTCTATATATCTATACTTTCTATAGTGACCGATGACATAGATCATTGTTGCACCTCCTGCCTTATAAAGGGAATAGTCTTAATAAATTCGCGAACGTCCTTCCGAACGTGGCTCGTGGCCTGAGAAATGTGTTTACCACTATTAAAATGACACATTTTATTAGGTAGGAGGTGTAACAATGACAATTTCATCGGCCACTATAGAAAAATCGAAGTGTACAGAAGTAAATGGACACTAGTCTGCACCATTCACTACGAGTTTAAACGAAATATAACATACGTACGCATTATATTCATGTTGTTCACGAGGAGCAGTCAGAAGTGACGTCGAGCCGCGTAACCAGGTATATGAAGTCTTAGGCTTCCGCGGCCAGAGTTGAGATCTCGGTTGTCCGGGTGACGCCGTGTACTAGGCAGTGTAGCCGACGTTTCGACCATCTTTTTCGCGGTCTTCATCAGGGCTGGTCTGCGCTGGTGTGGTCTGCGCTGGTGTAGTCAGCGCTTGGGTATAGAATGGATGAGGGGGGGGGGCGAGTATGATTGGCTTCACATTCGTTACACAGCCTAGTCACCCGGACAGTCGAGATCTAACCAGGTATATATTCGCTCGCGCGAATTTTCGACGTTTCGGGGAATTTAACATTCTTTTTATAAATATTCAGTTTTTTAAATAAAATTATATTGTACAACTCATTCTTTTAAGATATTTTTTGTTATTTTTTTCCGTCATCAGCATATGTCAAAATAGCAATAATTTTGGTTACGATTCTCATTTACGTTGTATCTTTTCAACGAATTTAAAAGACGAAGTTTGCACTGAATGCTATGAAATGTTCATTCTTTAATATTGCTTGTACTGCAAAGTTTTACCTCCTAAGACTATTTACGCAGCAACAGTTTTGTTTACTGGTTTCGTAGAAGGGTTATCTGCGACGCTGATTTCTGAAAAGTAACATTTTGAAAACATTTGTCCCATATCTCTGAAACTACTTAAGTGATAATTTTCAATTATTGAGAAAAATGTCCATTTACTTATCATTAATATAAGGTAGCAAAATGGGTAGAGTAAGTATCATACTTCAGAATTTCTGAATAAAAGTACTAAAAATATAATGTTAACATTTTGACTTTTACTTCAAATATACTGTAAAATATTAAAACTATTCAAAAGTTGTAAATATGCTTACAATATATTACTTACTTAAAACATTTCCACCAAGCTGCTCTTAAATTTTACACTACTAGTTTGAATAACTTTTTAAATGATGGATCCAATGAACAGCTAAGTTAACACGAGAGAGATAGGGCGTTAAGACTCCCATGAAGACCGAGCGAATGGTATTTTAGGGTGTAGGTTCCGACTCTTCTGAGCTCCAAACAAAATGTATGTTTCTTAGCTCAGGAAGCGCGATAAGACAATGATTTTAAAAGAAATATTTGTCTCATTTCGATCAATTTACATGCTTGCTCTACGAAACATGAGCAAGCAAGTGGTTGCGATATCTTCTGCTTTGTAAACATTCGCTCACTCTTTTGTTTCCGAGTACGCAATATTCGAGAGGCGGGGGTAATTTTGACAACAACGGAGAAGATTTGCTAGTAGAAGCGCAGTATTACTTTGCTTAATAGAAATACGATTTTTAGACATTATATTTGCAAATGTCTATCTAAGATGTGACGGTTAGATTTGTAAATGCATTAAAATCTAATGAAATGTGAAATAAAAGGTAAACTTTGTAAACATATGTGATTAATGGGCTTAATTCAAAACTTGTTGCCAATTCTAAAAAATACCGAATGCCAGTATTTTGTACGAGTGATGTGTTCACCTGCAAAATGTGTGTTTACAATTAAATCCGTTCCCTATGTATCACAATCATTTTTTAAACAGTCCTGCCCCCCCCCCACTCCAGTTTCGTGTGCTTTTCCTGTCCCGTCCGCAGCACTCGACATTACGCCCAGATGTAAAGTTCATTATTTACATATTATCGACAATTTCGTATGTCACCAAATTTAGAATAATATAGCTTTAGGATTGTGAATGCCTCCATGTTTTTACTCGGCTGACGAGAAGTGCCCATGCGAAATGTGTTAGCAACCACTTTTGTTGTTAAATTTTTGTGATGAAAAATAAGGATCAAGAACGAAATATGGCTGATTTGCGAATTAGCCTGTTAATTCGTGAATTAATGAGGTGGTTTTGATAAAGCTCTATGTATGACGATGAACGCATTATTTAGGACATTATTCAGTTATTTCGCGAATTAGAGAGCGTTGACCACAATAAAGTAGTTTTTAAAGTGAAAGGGATCATATAAGTTGCGAGAAGTATTTTGGCTTCAAAATGCGCAGAAAAATACTCGCAGAGACTCAAGTTTGTTATCTCGAAGGCCGGAACGGCCATTTAGGAAATGCATAGTGACGTGTCAAGTGCGGTTTATAGTGAGGTTAGGAAAGGTGGGATCATGTAAAGAGATGACTGACACTGACCGGTACTGACACATAATGCAACACGAAATTTGCAAATTTTGTGTCTCCCTAGTCTTAGAAATCTCCTACCAGCAATCCCCTTTCTATTAGCTGCTATTCCTCTTCGTCGTAGCGTACTTCACCTACCTTAGCCAACTCGTATCGGTTAAAGCGCATATCATCCATTTAAAGTCTGAAGAAGACTGCTATATTTTGACTACTTCCGGCTTTATCCACAATTTTGGATAAAGTGAACGCTAAGCGGCAAGTTCGTGAATTAGCCAGAATCGAGCATTAGCCGTACTTTATACACACACGCATTCATTCCATTTTTATGTACAGGGATATCTTTATTTCCTAGCAAGTGCAAGCACACGAAGCAGCGCGCTAGAACGCCAGCAGGATCTCGTCGTTGCTGAACTCGGAGTGGCTGACGGCGATGGCGAGCTCGGGCATCCGGCCGTGCAGGTTGGCCAGGCAGTGGCCCTTGCGGTACGCCATGTCCACCACGAGCTTGGCCAGCTTGGGCAGGTGGTAGGGCACGTCGTCGAGGTAGGAGGAGAAGGCGGCGGCGCTGCGCGGCGACTGCTGCGAGGCGTACGCCACGTTGAGGCGGCGCAGCAGCGAGCACTGCCGCACCACGCCGCGCAGCGCCGCGCTCGACAGCGTCTTGCAGCACTTGAGCGACAGCGACTGCAGGCTGCCCTTGCACGTCTCCACCACCGCCTGCGGCATGGGCCGGCGGAAAGGAATATTGCTAGCGGCGGATGCGTTCATTTAAAGTGTTTCCAGACACGTCAACTGCAAAGGTCATTAGTTCTCTACGTATAGTGCACGCTTTTTTTATCGCGGGAGGCGGTGGTGTCGACTTTCTTAGCGTTGGATGGCGAGATACGGCGCCGAGTTACACGTCGGATAGCGGGGTTTTCCGGGGGATGTCACTCGAGTCCCGACGGCGGCAGAATTTTCGAAACTAGCGTGTCAGCTTTGTCGCATTCAGCCGCTGTCTGGAGGAGAATCCTAGCGGCCGGCTGCTTTGATCGGTAGTTTTCCGTGTTTTCTCCAATCAACACCAGGCGAATGCCGGAGCAGTACCCTAAAAAAAGGGCCGCGGATCGCGCGCGATCTTTTCTTCCTTGTCTTATCCTCACCGCATACACACTAACATGCACTGCACTAGCATACATGCCGCAAGACAGGTCGGAGTTCTAGAGCTTGTCCCAGCTGGGGTGGTGTCCTGCTAGTGGGAGATACCTAGTTGAGGAAAACCCCGCTGGTCGACGATACGTCGGCGTCGGATCTCGCCAACCAGCGGGGGGAAAATCACCGCCTCTTCCCGATGAAAAAACACAACACAACAAAACACTTAATGTCCTCCGTAGACGCGCCAGGAATCACAAACAATCAATCCCCAATCAGGTATCTCCCTCCAGCGGGGTATTGCCCCAGCCGGGACAAGCTCTAACTTCTCGACTGGTCTAGAGCCCGACGTTGGTGGCAGTGCGTGTGTAAGGTGTGTAAGGGGTAGGGACAGGACAATATCTCCAATTTCTACAATAAGTGTGTGTTCATGTAAGCAAAGCCGAGAGAACAAGAATTAGGAAGGAAAGATCACGCGCCGTCCGTGACCTGTTTATTATGGAACTGCGCTCTGGCATTCGTCTGATGTTGATCGGAGGAACCATGGAAAACTACCGACCAGAGCAGCCGGAAGCTAGAATTCCCCTCCTGAAAACGGGACGTTCCTTTCATCCCTAGCCATATCTAGATGTCATAGAATTTACTTTAAGCGACAGGTATCTATGAGGAGATGGATGGTTGTCGTATCAGCCATCCCGCATTGGAATGCTAGCAGTTTCTCGAGCTAGGTTCCTGCTACCGCGGTGACGTATAAATTCATTTTCCTTTTGAAATGTTGCACCCCCTGCATTAGAATTCCTTCACAGTCGAACAAGGCTTCTCGCTGAAGGATTAAGGCACTTGGACACCTACGGCTATTTGCGCTTGTGTCAAAATGTTTCATCTCTTCAGCCTGGGTTGCAGTCTTAAGTCGACACGTTCCTACCACCTTTATTCACGGACTTCGCACCTACACGTCATTCGATAACCCTCCAGCAGCACGTTGTCGCATGGAGACGGTTGGATGCCATAGGAGTGCATTGCTAGCTGCTTCCACGGTGTTGCAGAAATTCCCTTTGGAATGCTAACAGACTAAAAGTAGTCTCCGCACTGAAAGTTGAAGGCATATCAACATATAGAGTCATTAGCGTCCGTGACAAATTGCTATGAAACCTTTTTTAATATCACATAAACTTAGATGATTAAAATCTTTTAAAACTAGAGTAAATACAAATAAAAAAGAAGTATCAAAGACCTGGGTTTAAATAATTGTGACCTACGATGGATGAGGTGAAAAAAATCAATTTTCTATTTTCAAAGTAAAGAGATTTAAGAATGATGGCTAATCGTTTTCAAGAATCCATTTAAGACAGCAAGGCGATGGTTTTGTTGTACGACTCTTACCGTTTCAGTGTTCAACGAACATACAGTGCTCTGAAGTGAAGGTTGTCTACAGATGGCAGTAGCACGTCTTGAACCAATGTGGCATACTACGAGTTTATAAACGCTACTAGAACGGAACGATCTCTAAGTACCCTCATTCAATTTTCCTCTCATGATGCCGTATCGAAATATGCAGTTGCGTGTTTATCAATGGTAATTCAACAGCATAACCATATTTGTGGGGAATATTTCCTGTGACAAAATATCGGTATCTTCTCAGAATGAGAAATATGGTTTTGCATTTTTTACACACAACACAATTTACTGATATGCGTTTCAAATAGAGTTAATTAAAATAAAATAAAAATCGTTGAAGTTAAAAAACGTTCAGTTTAATCTGAAAAGGTACTATGATAGAATTTTACAAGATGCTAGGCTACTTAGGAATTTTAAACTGAAGACAAAACGCCGCGATAATAATTTACTTCGTACCATTTATGTGTGAACATGCATTTTCGATCATGAAATTTCTAAAAAATCATCACAGAGTTGGAATAAGTTACGAATAATTTGAGAAACAGTTTTCGTAATGACCTTTCGAGTTCTCAAGATCCCGATTCTACTAACTTGGTGAAATTGCTTGTGATGAAAAGACAGCCGTTCCTTCTCGCGATGAAAAGACTGCAGCAGTTAGTAAGGTAAGTTAGGTAAAACGGAGGAACTTTACTTGTTTCGGGAACTTTTAATTTAAAACGTATTGAAATGGCAACCTAGTGTATCTGTGCAAGTCTAATGATCCGAGGATTAAGTATAAGGGGCAGGAGGACCGCCTCTTCCGTTGTCGCGTTGGAAGTTGCAGCTCCCGTAATGCAAACTAAAGTGGTGATTTTTAGAGTTGTTTTTGTACCTCCTGCGTGTATCTCTCTACTTAACACCGATATTCAATATCTTTGGTCCAGCAATATAAGACTACGTGTGACGTGCATCAATTTAGAGTTTAAAAGCTTCTAAAGTTTCCGAGTCATAAGCACATCTATCCACACAGGAATCATGGTAAAAACATTTTTATTCACTATGATTATCTAATGTCGAACTTTACGAAACTGAAATTAGTTTACAAATAAGATTTATTAGAACAAATATCCAAGGTCAACTAAATTATGTTTCTTAACAGTAAAAATTAGTATAACACTGATTTCGTAATCCATAGACACTAGTTAACTAACAATATCAATGTCACCTTTGTCAAGATGAATAGACAAAATTATAGTACAGTGAAATTTTTACAAAGCGGATAAAATGTTTAAAAACATTTTCTTATCCGAAAATCTCTTATACAATATTCACTTGGTCATCAAATTCTACATCCTCCAATAATGATGCCATACAATAACTATTTTTCCATCTTCAAATAACATCCTCAAAGTTTTGGCCCAAATCCAATACTATTTTCCCCTAACATAACATACAGACGAAAAACAACAACAACTACACAAACTTACCTGCAGACCGGCGTCCTCCAGCCCCCAGCACGCGATCAGGGAGAGCTTGACGAGGTTGTGCAGGTTGGAGGTCTGCCCGCTGAAGAGGTAGCGGAAGTGCGACTGCTTCATCTGGCACGGGTACGTCAGCTTCAGGGAGACGAGCTTCTGCAGGTTCTCTTCCAGCAGGCGCATGCGCTCGCCCGAGAAGTCCCTGGCGTTGAGCAGGCCCAGCTTCCTCAGCTGCGTGCACTTCAGGATGGACTGCGACACGCACACGCGCACGCACACGAGGCGACTGAGCGATTCCATGATTCGGTCGATTAGGGTGTCCGGGCGCACCAACGTTTGAGGTTATTAGTCTCCTGAGTGTAGCGCAAATTTTTGCCTCGGGAGGTGGCAGTGATTTTCTCAAGATGGATGGCGAGATCCGGCGCCGACCTACCGTCGGCTAACGGGGTTTTCCCTAACCAAAAATCTCCCACCAGCGGCGCACCGTCCCTGCCGGGACAAGCTTGAAACTCCCTACTGGTTTCTCGACGCGTGTGGTGTTGTCAGTGCAGGTAAGTGTGTGTAAGCAAGGGGAGAGAATCGAACGAGGAAGGGGAAGGAAAGATTGGACACGGTGCGTGGCCCGTTTGTTAGCATTCTGCGCCAGCGTTCGCCTAAAGTTGATGAGACAAAGCACGGAAAACTACCGTTCACTGCAGCCGCCCGCAAGAATTTTCCTCCAGACAGCGGCGGAATTAGAGAATCCTTGTAATGTTGGGACTCTCACCCTCGGATCTCCCGGACAGAGCTACTACCATGATATCAATTGGTGTCCTGAGCCACTAACTATATTATCCCATGACACTACATAATGCTGGTAGACAGCTTTAGTCGAACAAACCAAAGCAAGAGAATGTGAAATATGAAAATTTAGCAGAAATTAGAATTATGAAGCTTTAGCAGAGCCCTTTGCCGTTGCTATTCGGAACTACTTCCATTTCGGTAGCTTTAGAATGGAACGTGCAACATGCTTTTAACACTTGAAACTATAAGGCTGACTCTAACTTGCATATTGTTTTCCACGGCTTATTGATATTCGCGCTGGAATAGAATGAGTCAGAGGAAATAGGATGATTCAGAGTAGGAAGTATGATTCAGAGTAAGAAGTATGATTCAGAGTGTGAAAGATATTTCAAAAAAAAGGTAAGGCAAGCTAAGTAGGATGAATAAGAGCACAAATGCAACCTAGGAAAAAACATGCGTCACGAGCGTCCACACCAAGATGGAAGGCATTCACCAGTTGGAGGTTTCACTCCAAGAAGGAAGGTCCCAAGTTAGATGGTCTAGAGAGCAGAAAATTCACACCAAGGAAGAAGATACTCTCAACAAGAAAGATAGTACACTCAAGAAGAAAGATACATTCAAGAAGGAAGATACATTCAAAACACAAGATACATTCAAGAAAGAAGATGCACTCAAGAAGGAAGATATATTCAAAGTAGAAGATACATTCAAGAAGGAAATGCAGCCAAGAAGGAAAATCCACTGAAAAAGGAAAATCCATTGAAAAAGGAAAATCCACTGAAAAAGGAAAATCCACTCAAGGAGGACAATATATTCAAGAAGGAAAATATATCTAAGGGACCGTCTATAAATTACGTAATGCAAATTTCGAGTATTTTCAATATCCTCTCTGTTCCTTGTAAGGCACTTTTGAACCCCTACATAACGCAGCGTAACGCTGCCTCGGACCCCCCTTTAGCGTTACGTAATTTATGGACGACCCCTAAGAAGAAAAATAAACTCGAGAAGAAAAATACATCCAAAAAGAGAACACCACACCAAGTAGGAAGGCGCACACCAAGAAAGATGGTATATGTACCAAGTAAGAAGAAGCATACCACGAAGAAAACCCCAAACGAATAAAGAAAACACACACCAGGAAGGAAAACGCAGACCAAGAAGCAAAAGTCCAAAAGCTCGAGCGTATTGAAACAAGGTCTAAGGTCCGATTAAATTAAGAAGGTGATTGACATTTGTGAGTGGAGGGGAGCGACGTTGCCAGGTCGCAAACCACTGAGCACGTGTTACCGGGACACGAAAACAAACACTTCAAAGAATACGTGTAAAAGTGTAAAAAAATACGACAAAAGCCTAACCCAATCGCAACTCAGTACACTCAGTACCTCATCGCAACTTTGTTCACAACACAGTGCACATTGCGCGCGCAGCACAGGCAGAAACGCGGGCGGCGCGGCGGCAGGAAAGTCGCTGTGCGATGCTCAAATGTTCCCCGTGTTCGGCAGTGGCAACTGAGCGACCTGACACGTCACGTTTTGTCTCTCTGGTTGGCAGCTGCCATGGAAACGGGAGAGGCGTCCTGACGTCACACGGAACTGTTAATCACCTTCTTAATTTAATCGGACCTTAGAGGTGCACGCGCGTGCTCTATACCCACCAGCAGGGCGGCGTCGCCCAGGCCGGCCACGTCCATCTTGAGAGAGACGAGCGCCGCCTTGAGGTGCGTGAACATGTAGACGGCGTCGCTGTCGCTCAGCTTGCCGAAGCCCTCGCGGGGCGGCCGCTTCGCCACCTTCAGCTCCTGCAGCCCCTTGCAGTTGAGCGCCAGCGTCATCAGGTCCTGCACCTTCAGGAAGCGGTTGCCGCCCACGTTCAGGCTCTTTAGCTGCGACAGGTGGATGATCTCCTGGTAGAACCTAGCGACCACAACCACCGATAGCACTCCACCCCACGTGACATTGGCAAAACACGTATCCAAATTATTAGGATAACTGTTAGGAGACTATGCAATTGTACTAGAGTTGCCGTATTAAAGTTCTAGAGTTGCAAAGTCCTACAAAGCGTGTATTAACTTCTCCTATAAACTATGTGGTCAAAGAATGACATTTAAACTGCAAAAAAATGCTCTGACTTTTCTACAAGAACCCTTGACTCCATGTGTGTTTTGTGTGTCCCTGTCACCGAAAAAATGTTTTAATTCTTCTCAAAATTCCTTCAAACAATGTATTTTTTCAAAATGCCTGGCTGAAACACCAACGTCTGAACAGTAAACAGGAGTTTAAGCAAAAGGGATATTCCTCTACCGATGTGGATAATGTTGGGGAGCCTCCAATTTAAAACGGATATTTAACTTTGTACGAGTACATTACTTGAAGACTCGAGAGCATTTTAGACATTTTCTGCAAGATGGATTCAACTTTTCTTTTATTTTTCATTTAATAGAAGAAAGAACGCTCATAGAAGTGTCGCAGGTTCAATGAAAAGAAAAATCTCTTAATTTTCGAAAATTCTTAAAGTTTAAAATTGTGTGTACACTCTCACACAAGAGAATTACAGAAGATAGAAATCAAGAGAGTTTATGTTGTATTAGGCCAGTGGTGTAAAGGTCTTCTACTGGTGGTTGTGGCACGCGTAGCATGCCACGAGATTCTCTACGCAACTAGCGTTGGGAAAGGAAACTATTCGCTTAACCCTGCCGTTTTACAATAGGGTTGGCGTGGTCACTGGTAGCGGGGCGATGAACTGCCTGGAGGGGCAATTTCGTCATGGCACTCGTGCCACAGACTTCCGCTCGTGGCATCGGCCTTGACAACACTGTATTAGGCAATAGCTATGTATCCGACAATTAGCTCCTGAATGAAAGATACGTTTCGAAACAGTTCCCTGGCGCCCGTATCAGGCAACTTTCCATACGCAGAGGACGAGGGTGTTGCATTGGCAGGGGTTCCTATATCTCCAGCTTGGAACTTCAAAAAACACTTAACTTTATTTAGTTTAACACTCTACGCCTTACTAGCAAATTTTGTAATTTACTTTCATTCATTCATTCTGAAGCATTAGCAGTACTTTCTACAAATGAGTAACGAAGTCTACTATAGTGGCTTAATATTGACCACTGGGACTCCGTATGTATGATTTATTCGACCATGCAATATTTTATGATATTTCTTAAAATCTAAATTATTATTATTATTATTATTATTATTATTATTATTATTATTATTATTATTATTATTCACCAAAACCGGTATATTAAATTACTTTTGAAAGAGTTACTCGCATTTTGGAGTAATGATCAGAATATCGGAATTCAAACATATTAGCATATTGCGATTGTTTGCTTAAAGAAAAGGTCTTACAAGCACGAATGTGTATGGAAAGGATTGACCCAACCCGTTTCACGACGATTCAGCCGTCTGAGGTGTACGCAGGCGACTGAGAACTCGGGTCGTTATCTCCGCGAGAGAGCCCCGGGAGGTGGAAATGTTCCTCTTAGTCCTCCGCTGGCACGAGAAATCCGGTGCTGAACTACAGGTTGGCTTGCGGGTTTTTTCTCCTCCAGATATCTTCTTCAGACAAGCTCTAAACTCCCGCCTGGTCTCCCGGCATGAGTGGGAGTGTAGTGAATGTACATGTAATCCATGTAATTCCATCCCATGTAATCGAGGGTATGAAAGCGGAGAGGAGTGGACAAAGTTCAGGACGGGAAGATCGCGGGCTGTCCGTGGCGGGTTTATTAGGGTACTGCGCAGTCATTTACCTGGTATTGATCGCAGAAACCACGGAAAACTACGGATCAGAGTAGCCGCTAGAATGTTTCTTCAGACAGCGGCTGAATGCGACCTAGCTAGTGTTGAAATCTCGCAAACTGTTGGGACTCGAACCTTAGGACATCCCGGTCAGCAATGCTGCAGGGGTAGTGTTTGTTACCACGGTACCTCTGGCCCATCTCAGCCAATGGAGATTCATAATAAACGGGTAAACCATGCGGATTTCAATGGTGCGGACAAGCGCAAGGTGATATTGCATTGAAAATACGATCAAAAGTGAAACACTCGAAATTGCAAAATGTTCCACGGACCGACGCCGAGACGACAGGGACCCGACTGGATATAATGAGGACTAATATACGCACGTCGAGCGAAGTGGCTCAGTGCGTAGTGCGTTGACTTCGCAGTCGGTAGGTGCGGATTCGATCCCCAAGCCAGTCATCCTATCGGGGGGGTTCGTAGTTTCCCTCGGTCATAAGGCGAACACTGGGATGGTTCAATTGATTGATTCGTGTTTCCGGGCGCGTCAACTACTCATGTCATTAGTCCCGTAAGTGTAGTGCGTGTTTGTCTCGGGAGGTGGCGATGATCTCCCCGCTGGATGGCGAGATCTGGCGCCGACCTACCGTCGACTAGCGGGGTTTTCCCCTTAACCAGGAATCTCCCACCAGCGGGGCACCGCCCCAGCCGGGACAAGCTGTAAGCTCCCGACCGGTCTCCCGGCATGTGTGGTAGTGTAGTGCATGTTAGTGTAAGTGTGTGTGTAACAGGAGAGGATAGGACAAGGAAAAGGAAGGAAAGATCGCGCGTGGTCCGTGGCCCGTTTTTTAGGGTACTGCTCCGGCATTCGCCTGGTGTTGATCGGAGAAACCACGGAAAACTTCCGATCAGAGCAGCCGGCTGCTAGAATTCTCCTCCAAACAGCGACTGAATTCGACCTAGCTGACAAGCTAGTGTCGAAAATCCTGCCGCTGTCGGGACTCGAACCTAGGACCTCCCGGTCAGAAGGACTGCAGTGACATCAGGTTGATGCACTGAGCCATCTCTCCCGGTCTGGGATGGTTCAAATTACCTCTCAACTCCCATCATCATCCTACACCTTTCATCCCTCATCACTTCTTTCAGTACCGTTAGAGAAAGCGACGGGAAACTAACCTGATTATATCCTCCCAAGAAAACCCATCATGATGATACTGTGGAGTCATCTAGATGGGTCACCTAACTTCGGTCTGTGGAAGAACAGGATCAAAGAAGAAGAAGTTATGCATAACGTTCTGAGGATTTGGGAGACTAAGGGTGACGAGATCTAATGCAATGAGGCAGCGACGCGGCGCGCCAGCAGAAACAGGGCATAAAGACGATTCATCGATTCCTTGGAAGAATAATTAGTCGCCAGTTTTTGGCAGCAGAGATTCAACGCAAATTCGATTCCTGAAACCTTAGATTCAAGTGTTTGTGTCTTTCATGTCGTTTGCTTTACATGTGTGTTGCAATACAATATTTTTAAAGTTTTAATTTGTAGCTTATCAAGATAGATTTTTTAGAAGATTAAATGTAAAATAGCTGCAACATATTCAATTCAACGCTTAGGCATACTCGTTTCGTGATTTACTAACGAAAAGTTCTGTAAAATCCCTACGGTTCAAAATATAACAACAGAGAACTCAGAAGGAAAATATGGTAGGAGATTTCAGAATAAATGAGTGAAACTTGGCATAACAATATTTATTAAGTTTCAACCCAAACATAAAAGTTTTAAACCAATCAAATGTTTTAAAAAAAAAGCAAATTTCTTCGGGCACTGCAATTTTAGGTACAGTAATTTTCCTTCATATTTATGAAGGTAAAAATTAAAGAAAAAAAAGATAGCAGGAAGACAAATGATGGGCGAGCATCTAAGTCTATTTACTGTGCGAGCTACAGCACTACAAGAGAGAGAAAAACTATTGGCCTGACGTTGGCGACAACGGGATGGCTACTCTGCTGGAAATTTCCCCGATTTTTTAGTATATTTCAATTTTTACTACATAAAATGTGTAGACAATTTTACTCTCTGTAAAAAATTTTGAACGAAAGCAAACGTGGAGCACCTTTTACTAATTACTAATTATTAATTTCGGCTTGAAAAATACACCATTAGAAATATTGGTCAGCGAATATAAAATGATCAGAATTATGTTTTTTAACATTACATTAAATAATAACATAATTTAAGGAATAATACTTAGTTTTACAACTGCCTCAAAAGCTTTCTTAACTTTTAAATATTCTTCTAGAAAATCTGTTTTTCTCCGACAATTTTCAGACTTAAGAAATTCCCTGATTTTTCCCGTATTTCTAGAAATTGGACACCACGAACATGGCAAATGTCCTCAAAAACTAGAAATGGATTCTTCTTAAAAATTGCCATTCCTTCACTCGCGAAAATCCGCGACAGTGCTCAAGCGTCAGGCAGGCACTTGCCTAAAAGCACTGAACTGCGTGCCTTTGAGATCCAGCGTGACGATCTTGGGGCAGCAGACGATCAGGTTCCGAAACACCGTCTCCGGGATCAGCTCCTCCTTCCCGAAAGTGCAGTTCCGGATCGTCACAAACTGCACTTCCGGATTGCATCTGCGCCAACGCACAACAGATACTACTTTAACGTCTAGATGTCGTAGAGTAAAGTGTTGCAGGACGACGAGCAAATACGAGTACATTGGAAGTGGTATTATGGAATACTTGCAAACACAAAAACTTATATCAGCATATATAACAACTGGTGTGGGATTACAGATGTTTGAAATATTCCAAGGAGCACGTTTATTGAAAACTTGCAAATTTGACATTTTCATTACCGCGATTGGGATGGATGAAAAGTAAAGTAAGCTGAGAAAACGCAAATCCGTCGTCCAAAATTATGCACAGAATGTTTGTCAGAAAAAAAAACACTTTACACTTCGTAAATCTGTAATTTCATTGTCAAATGCTAGAGCGCCTTAAATTTGTCGGTGGAGTTTTTGAAAACTTATTTCCAATAGTTATAAGTATTTGTTAAATGTTTAAATATATATAATTTCATATGTGGAATGTCGATTTCAAAACATTTTTGAAACAGCTGTCAGTTCATACTGGTTGAAAACAAGACATGTTGATCATCTTTCCCGTTCCGAGGATTCCATATTATCAATATCCTCCAATATCAAAGCAAATGGCAGATTCATGTGAAGTTTCTAAAGAGTGGTACTTGTATTTTCAGCCGTGTGTCGCGGGACGGAGAGCGGGTAAGAGAATATGCCGGAGATTGACTGGAGAGCGTGACGGAAAGTCGGATAGAGAGCGTGACGGAGTGTGAATCGAAAAGCCTGACGAGGACCCGGACGGAGAGCGGGAAGGAGAATGTAACGGAAAGCCGGACGGAGAGCGGGAGAGTAACGGAAAGGCAGACGGAGAGCGTGACGGAGGGTGTCGAAAAGCCCGATGAAGAGCGTGACGGAGTGTGTGTCGAAAAGCCTGACGAGCGTGACGGAGTGGGGGACGGAAAGCGGGAAGGGCAGCGTGATGGGGAGTGGGTAGGATTGGACGACGGAGAACGGCAACGAGGCGGCAACGAGGTTTTAAGGTCGCATCAACTACTGGGTCATTAGCGACCACTATTGGATGTAACGTCATGGTATGAGGATGAAACGTTATGGTGATGATAGGGCATGAAAATACGAACACTTACAACCATGCCCGAGGCGGGACTCGAACCCGCGACCCCAAGGTCCAAGATCACTACGACACTACTGTCTTAGCGATCTCGGCCACGGGGCCGGCAACGGGGTCTTGTCGGGGCGTTGAGCGTTGTTGGGAGCGATCGGGGCGGGCACCTGCAGAGCTGTCGGACGATGGTGGAGGCGTTGGGCACGGCGTCGAGGCGCAGGGCCAGCAGCAGCGGCGCCGTGCGCAGCAGGCGGCACACCACCGACGTGGCGACGCGCGACCCCGCGAACTCCAGGCGGCGCCACAGGCGCGGGTGCTTGGCCGCCGCGCGCCACCGCCGGCACACCAGCGACAGCTGCAGCGCCACCTCCTGCGCGCCGCGCCGCGCCGCCCGCCGCGCCCACGGAGCGGAGGTCAAGGAACGCGAAAGGCATACAGTACACAAACACGAGAAGAGGAAAATAGAGAAATACGAGACGACAGTAAAGAAACACAAGAAGAAGTAAGTAAAGAGACACGAGAGGAATAAAGTACACAAGCACTGAAGGTAAACAAACACGAGAAGAGGAAAGTAAAAAAATATGAGACGACAGTAAAGAAACACAAGAAGTAAAGAAACAGAGGAATAAAGTACACAAACACTGAAGGTATACAAACACGAGAAGAGGAAAGTAAAGAAATACGAGAGGAGGTAGGTAAAGAAACACGAAAGAAATAAAGGACACAAAGACTGAAGGTATACAATCACAGGAAGAAGGATGTAAAGAAACATGAGAAGATGGAAGTGTAGTAACATGAGAAGACATGTAAAAACTTGAGAAGATATGTGAAAACATTAGAAAATATGTAGAAACATGAGAAGGAAACATAGAAAAGTAAGAAGTGAAGTTAAATGTGAAGAAGAAAACTGAAAAAAAATACGAGAACAGAATAGTCAAGAAAAACGGGGAGAATGTGGGATGAAAGGATAAGATTCCATACTTAATTACTGAGAATAAAGAATGTAACGAATTTAATAGAGATAAAAAAACAAACAAATTTCCTGCCTGAAGCGATTTAAAATGCAGCTTTTTAGGTAACAGGAGGAACGGGTTAAGAGGCTGATTTTGCCAAGAAATAGCGAAAATTTGGCTTTTCAGGCCTTTTGGTCCTGAATTTTCATACATCTATTTTCATTCCGAAACCTGCGCAAAAATCTTTGCTAAACGCACTCGAGACGCTGACAGGACTGAGGAACTGATCTACTGAGACCTGTCATAATACATTGTCTTTTGCCGTTGACTTCTGATGCACCTTGTATTAATTTGGATCAGCTTGAAACATTCCTCAAATCACAGATATATCGCTGTCGGAGAAATAGACTCTCTTGAACGGGTCAAAGTACATGTTCCTCTTTTGCTTCTAAGTTTTTATATACCGTGTATTTATTTCTTCCACCCTAATTTATACATTCTGAATAATTGCGGGCCTTCCAGAGTGAATACATTCTGTATAAATGCACACATTCCGGAATATATACATCTGTACATATGCAGACGTTCCAGAATGTATACATTCTGTACAAATACAGACATTCCAAAGGATATACATTTTGTACAAATGCAGACGTTCCCAAATTTTTACATCCTGTAAAAATGTGGACCTGCCCAAATTTTTAATTTTGTATAAATTCAAACCTGCTCAAATTCATACATTTGTATAAATTCGGACGTGCCCAAATTAATGCATTTTGTGTAAATGTGGACGTGCCCAAATTCATACATTCTGCATAAATGCTGACCTATCTAAAAGTGTACATTATGTATAAATCTGGACCTGCCCAAATGTATAGATTCTCTACAAATGCGGACCTGCCCGAATTTATAGTGTCGATAACAGAACAAGAAACTCGCCTCCAACCGCAAGTACGCGACTGTCGAGGTGAGCAGAATGTAGGGGGTGGGGATGGTGGGTGGCTGACCTTCTCCGAGAAGTACGAGAAGACGTTGGCCAGCACGTCGGTGGGCAGGTCGTGAAACCAGGTGGGCGCGGGCTCGAGCGCGGGCGTGGCCGACTTGAGGGCCTTCCTGCCCACGAGGTTCCGCCGCCAACCGGCGCCGCTCTCTTCCGACAACACCTCCGCGCTCGTGGCCGTGGCGCTCGAACGCGACGGCGTCCACGCCGACGTCGACGACGACGACGTCGTCGACCGCGTCGCCTGCGAGTCGGGCGTGGACGGCGGCGCCGACGCCGTGGACGCGCTCGCGGTGGACGTGGACGAGGCGGCGGGCGTCAGCGCCGTGCCCGAGTCGCGCCGCGACGCAGGCGAGTCGTAGTAGAGCGCGGCGCGGCCGGCGGCGGAGGACAGGAGCTCGAGCGCCACGTCCGACGAGGACGGGCCCGCCGCCGCCCCCGCCCCCGCGTAGTACGTACTACCGCGCACGGCGCTGCGAGACGTCGACTCCGACGGCGTTTGGGACATCGAGCGCGCTTTCATCGCGCGCTTTGCTGCCGGCCGCTTGGCGGTGCTGCCCTACGGAGACGTGCATTTGGAATGATTCGTTTTTATAGCGCCCGTGGTCATTTGCGCTTGAATCAAATTATTTTTGTGATATATTTTTTCATATATATATATATATATATATATATATATATATATATATATATATATATATATATAGGTGTCCGGGGAGGGAACGTCGAAACTTCAAAAATAAGCTCTTAAGACAGTTCTAAGCATATTTTGTCTAATAAAGTACACATGGTTGGTCTGCAATGAGCACTCCAAATTTGGTTTAAAAAATTATTTCTAGGCAAAAATTTGTATTATTGGATCATAGAAGCTCTCCAGAAAAATATAAATTGTTTATAATTTACAAAAGAAATTAATATATTTGTTCAGAAAGAACAATTATGTGAGAAATAAAAAAGCACCCGATTTACACAATTCGACTCCTTTTTTATTTCTCACTTAATTTTTCTGTCTGAGCAAATATATTCATTTATTTTGTAAATAATAAACAATTTATAAGTTTCTGGAATGCTTCTATGCTTCCATAATGCAAATGTTTGCCTAGAAAGCATTTTTTAAACCAAATTTGGAGTGCCACGAAAGTTGACACTTGTACGGTTTTTTTCACCCAGAAGATGTGCTGTTAATTCTGTTGTAGCTCCACTACATGGCGCAGTACAACAAAACTAAATATTCACGTCAAATGCAACCCGCAACACACTCTGCAGCATTTTGAATCTATATCATTAAATAATTCCTACACGAATGCGTTCTAGGGCCTTAAAAACTAAAATTTGGAGGCCAAAAACCTCAAAGAAACGTTTCTCACAGCGGTCTCACTCTGGTCCGGCGCTTCCCGATATTACCTCACCTGCTCACAGACGTGCAGATTCTGCAATATATGTGAAAGAGAGGGACAGACAGCGGCAGAGTAAGAGACACACAGAAACAGACAGGCAGGGACAGGGACAGGGTGAGGGAAGGAGGGAGAGACAGAAAGGGGGATGGAAGGGGGAGATAAAGGACAGAACAAAGTCTTCCGGGTTTTCCTAGTAGGGTAAAATAATGCAAGTATTGAACGTCTATGGGGCCTTCATCCCATGCTTCACTACCTGTCATTGGCTGCGTTTCCGTAGGGAGACGTTGAGTCGGGCTGAGAGATTTTTAAAGGCGTGGTCATATGCGGTCGAATCAAATGATTTTTGATGTTTTTGTAAATAGGGTACAATTATCCAAGTATTAAATGTCGATCGGGACGTTATCGCACACTTCACTACCGGCCGGTTAGCTGCGTTTCCAACGAAAGACGTTGAGATGGGCTGATCGATCAATTAAAACGATTAAAGACATTCTACGTCAGGGTCAAACTATGTAAATTATTTTTCTCAAGTAAAATTATCTAACCACTGTTTGGACGTGGATCATGATTATTGCATGATTGGCTGCGTTTGTCTAGGGCAGGACTTTCCAACTGACGACCCGCCGGATCTTTTTGTGCGTTCTGCGACAGCTATGAAAAATTGTATTATACCAGCCAAATACAATTGCACAATTCATCTTATTTTTATTGAATGGTATATTAATTTTCTCGTTGTATGTACATTAATCATTAAGTATGTTGAATTAAAGTCGTATGTAATATATGTTTCATTATAATCTTACTAGTTAGGGTAAAAAAACATCTTCGATTATGGTGCGGTCCACGGCTAACTAGAATTTGATATGTGACCCACAAGCCCTTCTAAGTTGGACAGCCCTGGTCTAGGGAGACGTCGAGCTGAACTGAATGGCTTTTAATGGTGCGTCTACGTCTGTCACCGTTTGCTCTCGTCATTGCTCAAATAGTGTATCCGAGCTGAAATTGGCTCCTTCCTGTAACACAACCTAGATCTGTCCTCGCTCGCGTGTGTCTCCGGTTACAACGATTTTCGGCAGTGTTGTCAAGGTCGATGCCACGAGCGGGAGTCCATAGCACGAGTGGCATGACGAAATCGCCCCTCCACGCAGTTCATAACTCCGCCACCAGAGACAACACCATGCCTATTGTAAAACGGCAGGGTTATTTATAGTTTCCTCTTCCGACGCTAGTGGCGCAGAGAAGTTCGTGGCATGGCACGGTGCCGCGAGGCGTGCCACTGCCACCAGTAGGAGACCTTGACACCACTGATTTTCGGTTTTCTCGCGGTTAGAAGACCAATCTCCAAGACCTGAACCTAGAGTGCAATAGCGCAACCTTAACGACTGCCGCCGTGTAGTATCCTCTCATCGGATAGCGCCGCACAGCAGCGGCAAATCAGTTGAGGAGCAATGACGAAACTTCGGCGAATATTTTAGAATCACATGAATTTTGGTTCCAGTATTTATTAATATGAGATTTGGATTGATTAGTAATTTCATGCACAGGCAGAGAAGAGCGTTATAGGAACTCCTTACGACTAGGATGATTGGGAAGTTACGGCGTAAGATTCCCGAAAGGTGAAAGACATTCGAATAATGCGTTTAGCGTTGGTGAGATTGTGGCGCCTGCAGTGTAGAAGTCGTAGTTCGACTGTTCTGGCTTCCGTGGTTGCCCTGAGCGCCTCCAGGCAAATGTCGGAGCAGCACCGTCGAATACAGGCCACTCCCCGCGAGCAATCCTATCCACCTATCCTGTCTCCATTCACCAATCTTAGGACCGAGCGCTGAGGTAATCTCCCACCTATTGAGCAGTTGCAGTTGAGCAGTGGCAGTCGGAGGGATGCTAATTAGGAGGGGCAGTATGTATGTCCGAACCATCACATATATTTTACCTCTTCAAAATATTTCTTGGTGGAGGAAAACTATAGCATGTAGTGTACGACCAGTTTGCACGTGTCGGGATTTTAATCCTAATTTAAAATAACTTTTCCGTTGATAACGGAAGCTACACTTGTGCTCACAGGAAGAAAAAAGCTTTACCAAAAAATTCAAGCAAACAAAACAATAATTTATGAAATCAGATTAAAGCTTCGCTATTCTTAACTTACTTAATAGGTGCGGACTCTGCTGAACAAAACCTTCATATAAGTGTGTTGCCCCCACCCAACTCTCACTATCCCCTACTCTTCTTCAAACTTCCTCAAGCTGGGGGTGTGTCATCAAATAGAATATCTCACGGTATTTCGCGTCGTTTTCGGTTGTACCGCTAGCAGTCGCATGATCGCCAGTCCTGTTCGATAGTCACGACATCATGCGATTCCTAGCGGCATAACCGAGAACGACCAGATATACCGTGAGATATTCCATTTTGATGACACACAACCAAGCGCCAAGAAAGAAAAACCGAAGTATACAGTTGGTGTTCAAGCCTTAAAGAGAAGAAAAGGTAATTCCCAATACACCCACAATCCCGCTCAGTTCCAACTCCCCTGACCGATGGAAAGATATGGATGTGAGCTACCCCAGCGCACCGAGTTTGTCTCGTTCTGCGCAGTACCAGTTTGCGTCACGAACCACGTTACCACAACACGGGCCCTTCGTTTCAAAAGTCACACCAGACGCTGGCCGCCATGTTGCATGGAGAGTGGGAGGTGTTGAGAAACATTCAAAAAGTGACGGAAAAAGACAATTTTAAACACTGACCAACCAAAAATAACACGATAAAGATGTAATGTTTAAAACAGTGCTTCATAAAGCTGTTTCAATTACTTGTAACAAGGTGATAATTTTGGTATCTGGCTGCATTTAAACTCCTCGCTAATATTGTGACGGACGCTGGTGCCTGAAGCTCATTGGCTAAAGTCTGATTCGACACGCTATAGCTCACCCTTGTATTGATAGCAAAATTTAGCAAAACATCGATACATCGCCAAAAGGTTTTCGATGTCGATGGAAACATCAACAAAAACAACGATGCTTAAAATATCGATGTTTTAAATATGATGAAACATCGAAATAAAATTGATTGATTGTTCGTGATTCCGGGCGCGTCAACTAAAGAGGACATTAGTCCCGTAAGTGTAGTTCGTGTTTTTTCCTCGGGAGGTGTAGGTGGCGGTGATCTTTTCCCCGCTGGATGGCGAGATCTGGCGCCGACCTACCGTCGACTAGCGGGTTTTTCCCTCAACCAGGTAGCTCCCACAAGCGAGGCACCGCCCCAGCTGGGACAAGTCTAAGCTCCAGACTGGTCTCCAGGCATTTAAAATTGCAGTTTAACGATATTACCACGTACAAAATATTAAAAAATGTAACAACACTGGAGAAAGGTTACGAATAGCAAATGGTTCCGCCTGGGGATCGACAACAATGACAGCTGTCAACAGTTGTTGATCGCGAGCACACCACAAATAAAATAGATACTATCCGCGTACGTTTGCTGGACCTCTCGCTTCGCTAGTTGCGAGAGGAGTAAGACGTTTGGTTATTTTGATTAAAAGAATATTGTCTCATATTTGTAGTTCGTTTTTCGATGTAAAATAGCTTCCATTATAGGGGAGCGAATATTTCTGGTTATCAGATTTTGTCTACAACGTTCGTTGTTATAACACTGACCTGCGAATTTAAACTTTCCGATCATTGTTATTGAGGAATTTTTCAGATGTGATCTTTAATATTTCTGACATGCTGATTCCAAAAGTGAAGTCAGTTTCTCTCTATCACATCAGGCTTTTTTTTGCAAAATCAAAATGAAAATACGGGAAATTTGAGACACGCGAACTGTGAAGATAACAATTAATTTATTATCATATGTAAGGAATGCTTCTTTCTTATTATTTAACTCGTCTAAATGCTACTACATTACGTACTTATGACGTAACGTGGAAAGTATTGAATTGCATATACAGATTTGAAGAAGAACACAGTCAAATGGACCAAATCCTTCATAATGTATTGAGAAAGACTACGGTTTCAATTTTATAACGTCTTAACTTAGTTTAAGAAATTTCTCTGTCTTTTCACATGTGAGATGTAGTTGGACCTTCTCTCTTTAGTAACCAACAGTAATCTGCAAGCATGTATTTGTTCCATTCCTGTTGATATTTGCGTTCCCATTCATTTCTTCCAATCTTTCTCCTTGCTCTTCACTCAGCGTTCCTAGATTCTGAGGGAAATAGCCCAGATGTAAATGTAACATTTAACTTTTAAGCTTCCCTCTTTGGAAAAGACGGGTGTATTTGTTCAATTGTCAATTCTGTACCAATATTACGTCGTCCCTGGTGCCAACATGTTCTACTCAAAAAGTCTAGACCCGAGTACAGCGGAAGATTCCTTTGTAGGGCCAAGGTCTTGTACAAACTCATTTAAAGCACTGTTCATGAAACGTTTAGGTTACTTTTTACCATATTCAATAGAGAAATCAGATACAAATAAGCTCGGCCATTTCTGCGTCACATTCAGATTCAGAAGAGAGACAGACATTGTAAATTTTCCGGATGCTGTGGGACTGGTACATTAGGACCATGAGGATCAGGTGAAAATGCAGATGCAATATTTTTTGGATACACAATTATACTTTTGGGATTGCTGTGAAAGCCCTTCACATTCACAGAACAGAAGCAACAGCCAATAGTGTGGTCTGTAGGTCGCCACATAATGATGTGAATGACAGAAAATACCGAATGGCAACGCTATTCACTCACCTTTCATCCATTGCCGTAACGGCTCTATACACGTTCTATAGGCCGTATGTTGGGTCCACGGCTCTTACTGGTCTCTTGGTTTGATGTAATAGTCCTAGTAGCTCTTTCTCACGAAACTCGATTATTTTGCGCTGCAGTCTTATATGCATGAAACTTCCACACACATAGCAGAATGAATCTGGACTTGCAGCCACGACGTAGGATGATAAAATTTCAATAAAATAACTTGCTCCAGTGTACCGTGTTGCCGGCTTTCGACCCAAGCGGTTTATAGAGATTTTTCAAATGGCTGTAGAACATTGAATTAATACATTAATCTAGAAATCTTAATTTAAGCAACTCGTAGGAAGTGCATTAGTAAATGAATGAAATAAAAACGTAATGTAAGATTTAAAACAAAACGTGACGTGATGTGGGAAAAATAACTTCAGATCCTGATACAGGGCGAAAAAGTAATCATAAAAAGCAATAGAAGATGGCGGCAATGTAACCATCGCAGGCCAGTGTAATTTATTCTTAATTCAACTAATTATGGCAAAGGAGTGGGAGTAGGTATTCCATTGCTCAAGAAAACGTGCGCGTATATTACTAGACATTTCATTTACATCATGAGAATTTTCTTTTGAAAACATAGATGTTTCTGGAGAAATGTATAATCTGAAAAAAACATCGATATTATAATATCGATTTTTTTGCCATCCCTCCGCCCCTGCCGTCCATCATGCTCCCCTGCAATGCATCGGGATCGGCGAGGGCCGGGGCGTGCGGGGCCCTGCGGAGTACAGTGAAATTATTGTTTTAGCGTGGCCGCTCAAGGTCAGAGCTGCCGGAAGAGTCCATTCCTTAATCCTATCGCTTTAGGGGGGGAGGGCTTCCCTTCCCAGGACGTGTTGACAGCCTTACTCCAGGTGAGTAAACACTGATCCTGACTATTCGTCTCCGCAAGGTGCCAGTTTTCAGTTGCATTTCCCTAATAGTGTACAGCTATTTGTATGAAGTTCTGTATAAGTGATTATTATTTTGTTGTGATCATTGCCATGCGTCCTGTTCAGAGCAACTTGCATTAAGACGTTCTTCACAGTCAGACGCGTGAACTCGTTGCAAAAGTATATCAATTTATGAAGAGAAGCAAAAGAAGGCATTGAAAATATCAAAGCAGTTTTTAAGGCAGTAATTACTACTTCGGGTGTTTCGAAAAGATCTATTTGCAGAATTAATAAGGAAATCAACTCTATTCAATCAGAAGAATCGTGTTCATTTTCTACTCCTAATAATTAGAAGAAGAGAAAGGACGTGGAATCTTGGCAGTTTCAATGAGAGTGTGATTCGCCGCACAATGATTTAGTGCATAAAAAATTGTTATTTTTTTAGGAAACGGCGCAAATGATAGTGAAGACTGATAGTAATACTACTTATGATAGTGAGGAAATGGGTATCAGTGACAGTGGAAAACATATAGATGAGGACAGAGCCAGGCCATCCCGTCAATTTGGAGTTTCTCCATTACCGAGCGAAGACAACAAATGGATTTCCAAGGCCGTTCGCTAGCATTTGCGGTGCGGTAGACTAATGTTTTTGGTGCGGGCAGTGGCGAAGCGTGAGGTTAATTTTTGGATAAGCTCAGTCACGAACATATTGTAAACACACATACTTAATTTGTGAATTATCGAATATTACGAAGCTAGAGATCAAAATAATATAAATGTAATTTAATAATAATAATAATACACCTACTTAAAATCAGCAATTTTCTAAATGATCATGTTTTATTAAACGTTATCACAAAGTTAAATAATATGGGAAGAGAATGTGACCATTCTCAATATTGTGCTTAATTAAGAAAAGATGTATTCAAATACTGAAATTTGAAGTAAAAGAATATTTTACTCGGGATGTTTGTAACTATTAGAAATTGCTCAATAACCTCTAGCGGAAGTTCCACACAAGCTTGTGGCGTAGAGAGCGCCTGCCGGCAAGAGTTTCAATTACTCCGTACAGTCGTAAGGCCGGCCCAATCTCCGCGCATGTCACACAGCCAGCCCACTCAACACGCATGCGCGCTCACCGTCCCGTCCCTTCCCTTCCTTCCCACCGTTCCCGCGCCCCGTCCTTCGTCATGTGACATCATAACGTGTTAAGCTGAAGGGACTCAGCCTTTGCCCAGGCCTCGCCGCCTCTCCGGGTGGCGAAAAGACACATCGCGTGGAATACGCATTAGAATACAAAAATAACTCTGCGCGCATATGTTCGGCATTAATTGGTTAAAAAGCGACATAATGAATGTACAATTTTATATTTTTAGGTTATTACTTTTCTTCTTCTTCAAAATTCTTTGGGATAGCTCCGCTTACTCTGTCTACCCTGACGCTTCGCCACTGGGTATGGGCAGAGGAGCCAGGCGCGAGCGAGCGCCGCCTGCTGGCTATCTCCCCACCACTTTCAGCTTCCCCCTCTACTCGCGAATCCCAGCAGCCACCCTAGAAAAATGTATACTGCGATTTTTCTAAGAGCGACCCTCAAGGCCACTCAAATCCCATCTTCGCGATGGAATATGTCACGGCATTCCGCGTCTTTTCTCGGTCTTGCCGGAAGAAGTCGCATGATCGCAAGCGCTGCTTCATACGGTCGCGATCGTGCGAAATCTAGCGGAACGACTGAGAAAGACGCGAAATGCCGTGACATATTCCATCGCGAAGATGGGATTTGAGTGGCCTTGAGGGTCGCTCTTGGAAAAATCGCAGTATAGCTGTACCTGCGTCGAGCGGCTGCTGCGCCCCGCCGTGTCGCCCTGGGAGCTGGGCAGCGTGCCGGAGCTCGAGCCCCCTTGGCTAAACGTTGGGTTGCCGCTCGCGCTCGCACTCGCACTCGCACTGCCGCTGGCGCTGGCGCTGGTGCTGACGCCGCCGACGCCGACGCCGCTCGCGTTCATCGACACGTCGCTCTGGTGGAAAGGTTGGGTTGATTGGTTGATTATACTGCGATTTTTCTAACTGCGACCTCAAGGCCACTCAAATCCCATCTTCGCGATGGAATACGTCACGGCATTTCACGTCTTTCTCAGTCGTTCTGCTAGATTTCGCACGATCGCGACCGTATGAAGCAGTGCTTGCGATCATGCGACTTCTACCGGCAAGACCGAGAAAAGACGCGAAATGCCGTGACATATTCCATTGCAAAGATGGGATTTGAGTGGCCTTGAGGGTCGCTATTAGAAAAATCGCAGTATAGTGTTCCAGGAAGCGTCAGCTCCAAGGTCGTTAGTCCCGCAAGAGTTGCACGTTACTTTTGAGGGAGGTGGTGGGCGTCTTCCCTGCTGGATGATAAGGTCTGGCGCCAACATACATGCAGGCTAGCGGTGTTTTCCCAACCAGGTATCCCCCACCACCGCCCCAGAAGATCAACTGCCAAGCTCCCGACCGGTCTCCCGGCATACGTGGTAGTGTAGTGCGTGTGTGTGCAACTGAAGGGTGAGGATACGACGAAGAAGAGGAAGAAAAGATCGCATGCGGTTCTTGGCCCTTTTGTTAGAGTACTGCTCCGGCATTCGTCTGGTGTTGATCGGAGAAACCACAGAAAACTACCGATCAGAGCAGCCGGTCGGTAGAATTCTCCTACAGACAGCTGCAGAAAAGCTATGAAGCTAGTGTCGAAAATCCAGCCACCGTCAGGACTTGAACCCTAGGACCTCCCGGTCTAAGGCAGTGGCATTAGTAGATGGATGTTACGTTGACTGCTCTGTTCATTGGTCTCAACTGGGTGATCTTGGGGGGTGGCGGTGTTCCCCCTGCTGGATGGTGAGATCTGGCGCCGACCTACACATCTGCTTGCGGGATTTCCTCCCCCCTCAGCTACCTACTTCAGCGGGGCACATCCTAGTCAAGACAAGCTGTAAGCGGCCGACTGGTGTCCCGACAAATGTGGTAGTGTCGAGCTTGTAAGTACGTGTAAGGGGGAGAGGATAGGACACGAAATCGGAAGGAAATATTGCGCCTCCTCACCCGATCTCTGAGCACACACGTGAGCTGACATCGCGATTTTTCCGAAAGCGTGATCACTTTTTGTCTCCCCCAAATCCTCGATAGGAAACGTCTTCGGCTAGGAGCTAGCAGCTCTGAGGTAGGGAAATAAGACGATAAAACTAGTCACTACGGGTTTCGTCGCTACTAAATTTTCGCCTGAGTAAAATATCACTGCCACGGTAAAACTGGAATCCAACTGGCAGCCTCGTGGACGAATCCTGCGGGCTTGGTGTATCCTCTCTCCTTCCCACTACGTCAACTTCGGTACTAACGACGAAAATGTCGCCAGAAACTGGGCACATGGCGAGGGTTTCCAAGTCTCAGTCATAGGCAGACATATATCTTTTGTCTCTTCGTAAATATGTTCACTGTTCTACATGTAGCACAGAGGAAGCATTAACGAGAGTAAGAACGAGTTGTTAAAAGTGAAATAGTTGTGTGATTGATTTGTCACCTTTTCTCAACACTGTACTCAGTTTGGTCGTTTTATTTTTTATTTCTGAGGGTTCATTAAATTTCCATCTCTGTTGTGTGACGCATTTTAAATGATTCGCCGAAATATTCATTTCAGAGCTGCGATGTAGTTCTTCTAATGTCCATATGAAGCGCTGAATACAAAATGTCGAACAAAAAACTACGTATTGAAGCAAAAATCCAATTTGGTACATTATGTAAGCAAATAACGTCTTGCACTTAGTACACTTACACATCTTAGGGAACATATAGCCATCGAATCGATATCAATAGAAAATGAGGAGCTAGCATATTAATAAGAAACGAAAGCTAACACTACATATGTACCAAATGAAGACTGAATAATGTCCGATTTTCGCGACCTCAACACTTGAACGAAACAATCATCATGGGCGCGATCACCATTCAACGACTTCCATTTACTTCATTTATTCTGGCAAATAAAATTTTTGGATTCAGTTGCACCTTATCACTCAAACATCCCACACAACGAGATGTTGGAATTTTTAATTTTCTCAAACTTACTACCGCATATTACCAGCAACGATACATTTCCCGCCTACAAGCAAATTCTCACGACTAATAGTTAAACTAATGAAACTACTAATGGCAAATGTTTCCAATAGTGCGAGAACAAAAATAAAATAAATATGCACAATTTTACATTCGTACGTAACTTCATGGGATTTTGTAAGAAAAATAACTTCTCACGAACACAAATTATGTGGATTTTTAATGCTTCTGAATATTGCTAAAAAATACCTACATATGCTTATAAGAGAGGGACTAATATGGTCTTTACTAATGAATAAATTGTCATCTGATGCCTGATATTTTAATTTGAGCGTCTTTAAAAACCATTACTTTCTTCGCAACCGACATAATTCGATCGACTGCTTAATGGTTGATAGTCTAACCACACGTTAAAAAGGCTTAGACATCTAAAAACAATTAAAATAAAACTTTACAGAGCACGAAATGTACAAACAAGTTTTGTAATTAATGAAGGCCACGTTTTGAAGTAAATTAATTAAAATAAACATACGCTTGAAACATGTCAATGCCTCTGTAATAATGATAATACGGATCTCATCAGCTCTGAGATTACCAACCAACACTTGCTCGGATTTTTCGGAGAATGTTATACCAAAAAACTGAACTAAAATGACAAATACCGTAACGATCAATGAATTTTGAGATCATTGCTCATAGGCGTGAAATTTCTTGGAACCTAAACAAACCTATTTACATAATGTAATATGCTGTCTGTTGGTTCTCCATATATTTACCGGCTGTGGCATCCTTTCTAGTGATAATGCATCACAATAAAACCTGCCAACACCGTTTTCTAAACAAATCTTTATTTTGACATCTTTCATACTACTTTTGAACCATTCAGAACATAAATAAATTCAACTTCAACACCATTAAAAAAATTCTCACAATTCACTGGATTCTTTCTTATTCGTAAGTGTAATTGCCAGTGCGCTTATAGGCACTGCTTATTCTTATAGGCACAATGATTCTATAAATTTCGAAAAACCAGTGTACTTCAACGAGCGTAAGCTCGTATTTTGGTTCTAAATGCTTCGAATAAATTTCAAATCTTCAGAATTGCGAAACATACCTCATATTCCTGGGGCGTATGAGTTTCCTTTCTGCGACGCACAGTTGCGTGCATCAAATCACCTTCCATGATTACCTCCGAGTCTTCCTCTCGTAAGTCCAGCAATAACTTGAAGGATATTATGATGCTAGTTCTGAGAGAATGATCAACGCCGGTCAACCTTCTGGTTGTGGTTTGTAGAAAACACTGCCCCTTCGCCACAGAAAAATCACGCTATCGAACGGTTCCACAACGGACGAGTACGAAGCTCGTCTCGACGACAGCCTCGTGAACGCACGTGTGCGAACGTTCATCTTTCTTGGTCGCTGTTGGTGACAGCAATGCTCAAGTCAGCGCTGCCGACAACAAACGGAGCGAGTGCGTGACTTGTCCGTAAACAAACTGAATTTCTCATGTGTTGTGTCGGCGGTATTTTCGTTGTAAATGTTGGTTCTACGACTAGTAAGAAATAAAGCCCGGTTAATTAGTAGTTGGCTAGAAACTTGGTAAATTTAAATGTTTTTCATCGTAAACACGAAGTGAATAAACGTTTTTCCAAATTCAGATGTATGATCACAACAAAGTATAAATGTAGAAAACATGTTGGACAGGATGTATATTGGTTCCAGTCATTTGCTTGGAAACTTGATCAATCATCCGATTGAACTCTCATTATATACCTATTGTAATATTATTATTATTACCTTACTATTTTGTATGACTTCACCTAAAGTTTTCTTTTAACTGAACTAAATACCAAATTAAGATTTATATATTCTATAAAACATCTTACACGTGGCAACTAGTGAATAGTACTGCTGAATACTTAGTAACTTGACAAACAGATAGCTCATTTCAAGCAATGGTGTTACAGAAAATTGTGCAGCCCTAGTATCAAACATACAAACTGTCACTCAGCTACTACATATAGAACATGCAGACAAAAAATTAAAAATACCAACTAGAGAGTTAAAACTGAATCACTCAAAACTTTTTTTTTTAAGAGTCAAATTACTATTTCTTGCACTTTAAAAGGTTTTGAGAACTATTGTTAATGAATCTTTAAATATTATGTACACTGATTAATTTCCAAATAGGTACCGGTAGTCTAGATACTTTAGCTACTGACATCACATTCAATTTTAACACAAATTAATGCAAAATGAGAATACAAAAATGATTCTACAAACTTTTATTTTCAACAATCAAGAACAAAAATATTTATCAATAACAAAAATCAAGTACAATGGCACATCCCTGATTTTTCTACAAAAAATACTTGGATTTCAAATTAAAACAATTTGAATCCACAATGGTACATAAATATATCACATTTTCTTGTAATTTTTGGCAACTGAAAAATGGAAACAATATTTGAGAACTAAAAGCATTTAAAATGTAAATATTCATTTTTTAATCATGTTCTGTCATGATAATCTCATTATTACTGTACAATATGCTTCTGAGTTCAGATTCAATTGAATCAACAGACTACCCTTAGGAACGAATAATGTCATGAATTAGTGACATACCATACTATGTAGTGGGATAATACATTGGTGGTATAACTTAATGATCTACTTTATGTATTTAACCCTTTAACGCAGAATATTATTCTTAACCAGTTAAGTTTGTTTTCTTTTTGAGGTTGTCTGTACCTTGACATCAATGATTTTTTCCTCTTTGTGGTAGGATGCCATGTGAAGGAGGGCCACTATAGAGGCTGACTGAGCTGGCTGGCTACCTACTACCATTGTGAGGAATAAGATTTTTCTCTTCATACATGATGGGAATTCTGCCGCACCCAAACTGGGCTCCACGTTGAAGGATTAAATAGAAAACAAACACTGTCAGCCACAAACAAACTTGTGTTGAATCAATCTTTTGTAAACCTCAACCAAACAATTATTAAATTATAAATATAATAAATATACTTATTTAAAGCACGGATTTAATGAAAGAAAACAAAGAGAAAAGAAAATAAATATTTCAGGCATATATCCACAAACGTGTAACAGTTGGTATGATTAGCAGAGATAAGTGTATTCAAAACTCCTTTATTATTTCTTGAGATGTCACTAACCATATAAATGACAGTTTGATTTATCAAAGCATAAAAGAAATAGAAGCGTATTTTAACCATGCAAAACCAACTGCTGTAATATTCTATTAAAGTTTGCATTTTGCAATGTGTACACTATTGTATAATTATAGAAGTTAAAACTAACTCCTAATTATGAAGATTAATTAAAAAAGCCAAAAAGGAAATTTATTTACTTTTTGTATAATTACGACCATTGATGAGATAAATTAATTTGCAATCTGCCCTTTTAAAAGTTAACGTCCTTCACTTAAAGATATCACATGAAAGTGGAGAGATTTGCAATGAAATATAAAAGGGGATTTGTATTGAAAATAAAAATACTTATGGAAAAAACACAAAATATACAGCATATGTCTTGAAAGAAATAATCTTCTCATAGAATCCTTTCCTCCTCTCTCAACACTCAGAACAAATGTTCTGACCCATGCTGTTACACAGCATATCTTTCAACAATTTTATAAAACAATAAAATGTTAACATGGAATGTTGACAATCTCCTCTAACAGCACACATTAAAAGTTCAAACAATGTAACAAAACATAGCACATTCAACTATTTTACTTAACTATTATTCAATATATAGAAAAGCAAAATCACACATTTCAAAAGAATCACAAAGCAATTAATACTTCAATAACATGATTAAGTACAGAATAGTTATTCCTCTTGCCAACATGTATAAAAATACCAACACTTGCACCACACAATGAACCTGAAATACACAATAGAAGAACTTGAGTTAATAAGGAGGAATTTTAATTAATAAAGTTGTTATTATTATTACTATGAAATTGAAAAATAGTTACTTGGTTTTACTCTCTTATTAGTTTATTTCACAAATCACAAAAGCATTTATGTTAACTGATGATTCTTGTATCATATTACACAATCTGAAATATATCTTTGCACCGCATCAGCTATCAATGTGCATTACTAATTTTACTACTCTTGCCTGCATTTGAAAGAAAAGTTATATCTTACTTACTGTGCCTCCCAAATCAATTTAAGATCTCTTCAGTTATTATCTTCCAGTTAAGCGTTTTGCAATTACTAGTAGAATAAATCCACTGAAGACAAACCAACAACCAGGAATTGAAGACAGTATGGTTTTGTAGTAATCTGCAATAAAAATACAAAATTAGTTATTTTGAATAAAGACAAAATTACAACAAGAAATTTCACTCTGAGAATTACAGAAATTGTTAAGCATGTACTATTGTTTTTATTTCAAAATCAATAAATTTTCTCACAGTAAAAATTAACACCACTGATATAAATATTACAATCAATCTACCTTTTAAAAGTTATTGTCCTTCACAAAGTTTAGTGGAAGATTCTTTAAGAATTAATTTTTGATGGAAAAATTTTACAGTTTACACAAAAAGAATGCAAATTCCCACATTCACTTATTACTTAATTTTTCACAATTTCATTAATGTCTCTGCATAAAATCTATACGGTAACATCAAGAATTGAATGCACTATGAGTCTAGAGCATTTACATGCATATTTAGCAAAATCATCTGCTTCCATAAACCCTGCTCTTCACTAAAATGCTTTCTATTTTGAAATATAATATGAACATTAAAGAATAATATATCATGACAACAAAGTAACAATTTGTTTAATTTTTAATTGCTTTTTTTTTTCTTTCTCCCTAGACGATGCTTTATTATTCTTTACGATTTTCTTCTGGGGGAGATGCTCTTATGATTCATGCTTAGAGGATGGTTTTCATGCACCTGTGAAGTTAAAGGCAATCTCAAGTAGTTGTTGGAAACCCTCAAAGAGGCACACATCTCCCATATTAAAGGATGCAACACAGTGATCCATTTCCTTTTTTCTGTCCCAATTATTCCTACTCTGTTTTTGAAGAGACAAATAAGTTTTTAAAACTAGATTTTTAGTTAATGTCACTATATTAATGGATTTCACTAGCTTTGTCATCACACAGAAAAGTAGGACTACCGAGTTGAAATTCTTTGAACATCAAATTTCTATTTGTTCTCAGTAACTTACAACATGTTCTCAGTAACTTAAAAATTGTTCTCAGTAACTTACAACATGGATTAAGAATTAATTGTAAAAGATTTACTATTACAATTAGAACCCTTTACAAGAGACAATACGGGTTTTCAAGTTTTAAGTATAAACTATGGACATTTTCTTTCTGCTTGTAAAAGACCTGCTTACTGCCTATTACTATTCTGCCTACAGGCAGAATAATATTGCTCTAGAGGAATATTCTCCATGAGTAAGATAACTTGAAATTACAAATATATTATCTTGTGTTAAGCCCAGTGACTTGCTGGTTTTACTCTTGATCACACTTCATGCAGGCTGCATAGGAAGGAAGGGATTTCTGCCTGCAGAGATACAGAAACAACCCAAATCATCAGACAAAGGTGAAAATCTGCTCCCACTTTACCTGTGTACTGTTTTGTGGAAGACACACAGGAATATGGTTTACTCAGAGCTCATTCATGCTAATGTACTGACAGTGTTCAGGACAGTGGTAACATTAAGAGCTGTGCAGTATTTGACAAGGTGTAAGGCTTGTCTACCTTGAATATTTTGTATTGATATTTCAGCACCACGACAATACTGGTATTGTTCATCTGGTTAATAGTGCTCTGCTTGCATAGCAGGTGAACCCCCAATACACAGATAAGTTTTTGAAAGTTGTAAGGTTTTGGAAAGAAAATTGAAGTCAATAATGAAAAACTTGACATCGTACATCAAGTTGTGAACAGTAAAAATAGATAACCTTACGAAAAGATAAAACAAACTTATCAGCATTTCGCACTTCCAAAGAGTTCCCATCTGCAAGGCTGAAATCTACACCCCTAGATGTCTCTTATAATGGGTTCAATTGTACCTATAACTCAATGTGATCAAAAAGATACTACCAAAAAACATTTCTGATACAGCATCCTTTGACTGAAGTTACTTTACATATTGATAATTTCACATTACGGTTATATTATGTCAATGTAACAATTCTAATACAAATGTCCATATAATTTATAATTAATTGGACCATTAATGATGAAATATATACAATGTTTTTTGAGTAAGACAGATCATTTTTATGGGTTTACACAAACATAGAAATTAGGAGCAGATATTAACACTATTTACATTAACAGACCAAATGCTTGAACTTGGCCAATGAAGAACAGATCAGCATTTCATGCACTCTTTACTAAAAAGCAAGCATAGCTCCCTTTGCAAAGGCAGCAAACATCATTATGCATGAAGAAAGATGGTAGAAAAGGAACATTCTCACATCACCAATCGTTCAATTATGTAGGATCCTATTACAAGATAATTCACTGATGAATAATTTACCAAGAAAACTTAACATAAACATGGTAAAAATCCGCAAAAAATGCTTTACACGAAACATTTACATCCAAATAAAATCATGAAGTACATCATTTTTATTATGACAAAATCTTTTCAATTTCCTCAAAATATTATTATTCATTATTTCATATCAATATCATTATTGATTATTATATCATTATTCATTATTATTATATTATAGTCACTTATGTGTTGTTATTCTTCATCCCAGCTATATCAATATTGACTATACAGAAACGCATCAATACAAACCCCACACTATATGAATATAAGATAAAAATAAAAGCCACTCAACTTAAAAAAACAACACATAAAGGAGGTTATTGCACTGGATACATTTTAGTGATGTATTTAGTACATTTTTCTGCCTTTAAGAATCACAAGCGTTTCTTTAACAAATTAACATTTGGAACTCTTCGTTATTTTTTTCTTGATTGACAAGGACGATAACACCTCTTACTTTATGGTCAACCCAACCTAGCTTCCAGTAAGAACCAGACAGATGTCATTTTGCATTAAAGCATGTCTGTCAGCAATGTAGAGTTGTCCTTCATTTCTGAGAAAGATCTGAGATTGGATTAAATAAAAAAGGGAGTATGCAGATCAAATAGTTTGTCTGAGGAACCTCAAGAAAATTCAAATGGAAAGAAATGCACATAGTTGGTTTATTTAATGACAATAAAAAATTACAGAAATGTGAGCTTCTTTAATGATCTATAAACAATTGATCAAATACAGAAATAACCATGACATTACCAGGCCAAATGCAGCCACATCATTAGGTTTACACATGTCTTTGTAAATTCATATTTGCAAGTACAAAGTACAAGAAAAGCAGAAGCTTACCTTTGGTCATTTATATTTAAAAACTAAAACAAATAATTTCATCCACTATTTAACTCTCTAGCAGGCACGCAGCAGCATTCCATGCTGCCTTTGTGCTTTTATTGTATTCAAAGGGAGTACAGCAATTTGACATTTAAAGGGTTTCAGTATTCTTACTTGACACCACTCTAAACAAAACATGAGAATCTCCATTCCTTCACCTTCTCCCAATCAGTTGTAAGATTTAAAGATAACAAGTTTGGACAGCAGCATTCTGTGCTCTACTGCACTCACTCATGTAAGTATTTTAGTATTCCAAAGGAACATTTTACTTATTCAGATTGCTTGTTTACATGTATTTTCGATCACTGAGAGCAAAATTGAGTTCAAAGTTGTCTTCTGTTGATTTTTTCTTATAACTGTAGTTTTGTTCCTATAACTGTATTTTTGTTTCTCTTTGCTGAAGAGCTGAAACTGGTTTGACAGAAGAAGAAATCAGGCATCTTCTTGCTTTTGTGAAAATGACTTGATGAAAACCAATTGACGATTTCCTAAAATTTAGAGACAGTAGACTGCTTCATTTAATTAATTTGTCTATTCAATAGCAATTTTCTAGTAATTTCATCTTTATTTTCTTTGTTATTTTTTGTTTTATAAGACTTTTTGAAACAATGTGTTGTTATTATTCTTCCTTCTTCAATTAAATAAGAGAAGTTTTGAGGGTAACAAAAGACTGTTTTCTAGAGGCAACACGCAAGTGTTTGTTTTTGCGAGTATCAAAGGTGCGCCCACTGGAAGGTTAAAACTGGAAGGATTTTAAAAATCCCCAAATATTGAATATGGGAAACACATTCTTCCCCAGAAATATCTCAGAAATATTAATAATAACCAGAGCTCAGATTCTGAAGACACGCCATCTTTTTATTGGTGCATTCTAGACATAATTAACTTGTAAATTAATGTTTATCATGACATATAGGTGATAGAAATATATAGTTATTGGGTCTTCTTTTGTCATTTTTCTGGACCTTCATGTCGTTTTTATGCATTTTGTTTCCAGTGTTTGTTTTTTGTTAGTGAATACTTCATGAATTTACAATGACACACTAAAACAAAGTTTTTCTTGCATCAACAGTTCATGACGAAATTCACGACTGCAATGGACTCTGGTTTTCTAACTTTCAAAAATACACAGATCTTAGGTAACGTCCTTGACTTTTCAAAACTGACTGTCGAAAGACCGGAGCTAATGATTACATTTTCTCCTAAAATAAAGACTTTATATTAAATATCAATTTATATCAATAAATTTATTTTTAAAATTGTAAAATCCATTGAATAAAAAAACATTCATACCGTACAAATTTTTTAAAGTTTTTAAAAAAATAGCTCATTTTCCCCTAATTTGTAAGTCATCTTATAGGTCATTTTCCTCTTATTTTCAAGTCATTTTATACATCAATTTCATAGAATTTTTAGGTCATCAGAATCCAAGCCCACTCTTGGCTCTTGACACTAAAAATGAACTCAATCTGCCAGTTAATCACTACCACCATGAAAATATTTTGTTCAAATTGAAAATATGAAGTATTTTAATTCATTATATTTATTATTTGTTTTAATGCAAGTGACTTTTCCCTTTCCTTCAACACCCCTACCTCTCCATTCCTTCCCTACTGCCTTTCAATTTGCATAGTCTACATCAGGGGTGACCAACTTGCAAGGTCTCAAGGGCCACAACTAAAAACCTTTAATAATAGTTGCGGACCATATTTTCATTACTGGGGCGATCCACACCTGACTTCCCTGTATTGTTGATCTCAGCATTTTGCCCGGGGGCTCTGAAACCGGGGGTGGGGGTGGGTTGATGGAATGTCTGAACAGGCTGTACCATGTATAATGCAGTGGAACACATGTGGATGATTTTAAATGTGTAAATTTAGTAGAAAACAAAATTCTTGAATCTAAATTTAATCTACACAATGAATTAATCTATTACATTGAACGGGGAGTTGAACCCGGCATGGCACATAACATTTTTGCCTGAGAGATGGATGCAAGAGATTTTAATTTCTGACTTACAACCTTTTGCAGCACAGTGGGCCGCCAGTTGGACAACCCTGATCTAGATGTACTTCACTAGTATTAAATACCTACACTATATTTCAATTTTTCTATAGAGGTCAATGACATTGAGTTATTGTTACACCTCCTGCCCTATAAATTGTGTTTTAAATATTGGATTATTTTCTTTCTTTGTTTTTTAAAGATGAGTGTCTGTTAAAAAAAGGGGGGGGAGAAAGAAAGTAAAATCAGAGCGAAGTCGCTCGCCTTTCACGAAGGAGGTCTGTGTTTGATTCCCATCGATTCCTGGAAAATCTCATGTGAAATTGTTCCAACAAAGCGTGTTTGGCTGCTCCACAAGGGCTAGTCCAACCTCTGTGAAATGTCCTAAACCCTAATTCCTTCCCAATTCTGTCCGGTGGGCAGTGATGCAGGAGAGTGCAAGAGAGAGGCACGTAAGTAGAGATGCCACCTGGTGGTCCTCTTGACAAACTGACAAGACATACGTAAGAAATATTAAAGGAGGATGACTCTGCAAAAAGCACTCTATGCTCGATCAGGGGCTTGGAGACGCGTTGCATTGATTAGTAAAGTGAAAACCTCCCCCCCCCCCAAAAGAGAAGAAGAAGAAGGAAAAAAAAAAAAGTTTTTTCACAAGTTCCTTGCTTCTGTTATCAAATAAATTGATTTTATTTTGTTTAATTACACATTTGTAAACCTGATGGCATCTGGCCAGGGTAAGTGGTTATTTTTGAGTTTTGTGAACTGTTTAATGCAAATTAAAGATCCTCACATTTCCATTATTTGATTAACTTTACATAAACCATAGAAACTTTCCTTCAATGATGTGCTAATATACACATCAATAGGCTACCTTTCACTGTTAATATTTAAAAAAAACATACTCCGTGCAAAGATTGTCATGCATACACTTTTTTTCTGATATACAGGCATTTTGAGATCTTACTCTAACATAGATTTTATTTACATTATTATTTACATTATGAATCCAATCTCCAATTACTGACACTGGTCATTTTTATTCAATAATGTTCTGCAGATCTAAACATATCACTAATAAACCATTTCGTATTTTTATAACAAAATCATGATTCAATAGTTTCATGACTTAAAGAAGTTCATTCACACTGCAAATTCAAGCACTAGTTAAAAGTAATATCATGCGCAATAACATCCAGCTATGTTTTCTAATGTTGCCGAATGTACACCATTAGCAGCAGACTGTGTCCAGGTCATCACTAGGAAAGCACAGTGCACAGGCAGTCGGTTGTTGCTAGTAAACCACTTACCACGGTTGCCTGGCGTTAAAAATGCAGGCAAACCTCCTGCCGAGAAACTAATGAATCGGTCTTCCTCAGCAGGACAAGAGAATAGAGAAATCCAGAGATTACTAATAATGTTGGAGCTCTCTATTTTAAGTAAAGGAAGGCAGAAACAACCTTTAACAATCATATTCCTACAGTACCATGCCTTTTTAAATAATACAATGCCATTACCTAGAGTAAGTTGTACTAACTTCAACTTTGGTTATTTAAACCTTTCAAATAAATCAAAACAAAAGTTACTAATGAGACTGTTAACAACTTTGAAGGCTCTTAAGAATTACTGATACAACAGTGGGAAACAGTTAAAACTTAATTGCTTAGAGTAATGTAAAGATATTCACAATCGAAGCATTTTAATGCCAACAACTATTTTTCTCTGAATTTTTTGTTCTATTTGTATTACATATTTGCAGTCTGAAACAATCTAGGAAAGTGATAAAAAAATTCTGCAATCACCCATTCTCTTTTTATGGCATGGGTACTAAAGAGTGGTTGAGCAGAAACTTAATCACGCACCACTACTTTGGAATTATTTTTGGGATGCATCCATTTTATTTTTATGATTTCTTACGAGTAACTTATTTACATTACTTTTTACCTTCCCGTACATGTGTGTATACATGGAGAGATATATGTAGTATACGAAAAGTTATGTAATGCTGCACGAAAAAAATGGCTAATTTTCACCAGAAAAAAATTCGTTGCCGGGCCGTGATAACAAAAAAGTGGATAAATCCAGTTGCTAAATTAAGAAAAAAAATCCCCTAACATATGGTGTAGCCAGAACCCTTCTTTTGTCCTTGATACCGAAAAATCAATTGAAAGGAAAACGTCCATCCATCCGACTGTGAACACTGCTAGCACCTAAACTATACTTACGAGTCTTAGACTTTTTAAGAAGATGAAGAAGAAGAAGACTTTAAGTTAATGTATTTTAAAGTAGGAATTGAATTCTAATGTAAATTCTTTGGTTTTGTTATGATAACATAGCGACAGTATTTGCAAGGAATGATAATTTCAGAAATTGTATTGGATTCTGCCATAGTATTGTTTTGTATTTAGTTTTTCTTCATTGATAAATGTTTTTTAAATGTTTCTTGTGCTTCTTAAAATAATATATTTCATTAAAAGTGCGGGGTAATGCTACATCTTTTTTATCACATCGTTAGATCAAATTTTAAATGCTTTTACAGAATAAAATTTAATTCATGTTCATTATTTTTAAATTGCAATAAAAGAATTAATACAATCTATTCTACAATCTATTCCAAAAATTAACCAAGTGACAAAGCAACACTGAATTATTGTAAATATAGTAATTTATTGCAAAATCAATATATTTTTGCGATTAATGAACATTTCTCATTAAATCCATTATGAAACAGATTATACAAGAAATGTAGAATCCAAGAAGTTCTAGATTCAGTTTCATTCAATCAAATTCTTAGAAATCACATCAATATTCTGTTCAGATTGTAACAAAAATTCTGACAAAGGGGCGAAGAGAAATTGATCAACTGTTTATTTAAACCTTGTGGAAATGCAAGAATTGAATACTGTTATTTAAGAGCATTTCAATCACAAGAATTGGTGTTTATCAATGGAGCATCAAATGGACAGTACGTTTGCTATCATCAGGAATGTGGTGCAGCATAGTTATAGAGATTATATTATTTTGACCCATGTGGTTCTAGTTAAGGTCAGTCAATGGCATTAGCATGGGTGTGGGTACAAAGTTGAGTTCATGACCACTTTGCCTTAAGAACCAATACTGACATGAAGTTTAAAATTAAAGGTTGCACAAATATTGCATGGAGATACATAATCGATTCTCAGCCAGTCTCTTCTAACTGAATACAAACTCCATGTTAATATTATTTGTTGCTATAATACACTGTGATAGTGTAGTAATAAATATTGACTAGAGCCTGAAAGTTCAGGCATTAATTTTACCTAAAATAGACAGGCAAAAAGGAATTTATTCTGGCTAAAGTAGGGGTACAAAAAGGCTTATAACCAAGGGAAAAAACATTTAAAAGGAATTATTGTTAAAAATTAATATTTAAAATGATTCACATTTTTATTCTAACCCTAAAATTTTCATTATGTGTCAATCGCTTCAAACATAGGCTTAATGTAAACTTTTCTTTGTAATCTTCATTCTACGTGCATTTTGAATGGCTATAAATTTTTTTATAGGCTACGATTTTTTTCCCCTGATGCTGTGCCTTTAAAATTATATTATGGACTTCCTTTTGAATGGCACAAGTGAAAACGAAATTATATATTTTGTTCTTCGCTCTTGTGTAATTGCCAGCAGAGAGAAGGATATAGCTTACACAGAGAGATGTCCTCAATAGGAATAAGATGCCATACTAGAAAGTAAGATGGGATTTCTCATGAGCAAACAAAGTCATCATCACTGAAAAATGTAAAACATCTTAACTGTCATCATCCTCCTTTTTCATTTACATTTTGAACATAGCCTCTGCATCCACACAAAGACAAAATATGACTATGCTTTGAGTTGTCAAGGCTTGCAGGTGTATATCCAGCTTAATCGATATATGGAGGTACTGAGAAATAAGGCAAAATAATAACAGAAAAGAAAAAAATAGGCATCAGAAGTCACAATAGGCAAAAAAAGGCAGAATAAAAATCTACTAAAACAACTCCAGAAGAACAATTAAGCGATTACTATTGTGAAAAGTCATGAAACAGTAACAATAACAAAAAGGCATTTTGCCAAACTTCCAAGCTCTAATAATGACATTTACTTATATTTTATGTAGTGTACAGATGCGTCATTTCAAGTTTAAGAAAAAACATTCATTCATCTATTAGAGGGGAAGATGGTAATTTTTTTTCTACCCAAAATGGTTCACCCTAAATACCCTTGTATAAGTTAAATATAATTAAAATTTAATGCTCACCTTTTTCAAGAAATTGGATAAAATAATTGTGAAAAAATAATGCCTCTACTGATAATTATGTAAAGTGCCTTTGCTTTTACAAATTAATAAATACATTTTTTAATTCTTGAAAGTGACACACAAAACATATGCTTTTCCACAACTGTCAGATAATATAATTAAAATAAGTACAACTTCCTCTCGATTATAGAAATGTATTACTAATAGTAGTACTATTGGAATATTCACAGCAAGAAATTTCTTCTAATTTCTATGTAAATAGTGTAAACAATAAGTCTTCATAATATTAACAATTATCACTCCATCATGGCATTCAATCATATGCTTATGAATTTTATTCTATCTTGCAATTTGATCGTCATGAAATTCAAATCACAGAATAAATTAAACAAAGAAATTTCTGTCAAAAAATAGTAATGTTTTCCTATATTTCAACACTGTAATCAATTTAGGTCAATAATAAACAAAAGAGTTATTTGCAAGATGAAAATATATATATAGATACTCACAACTATCATCCTTTTCTGCGATGATTTCTGGCTGCCAATTCAGACTTCGTTTAATTGCCATTTTCCATCGTGAATAGCGAATATCTCTTTCTGGATAAATCAATAATTTACATTAATTTCAAATAAAAGTTAAATAACAAGCAGTATTCAATTATTAAATAATTCAATCCAATATGAATGCTTGGGCTTTAGTGAACTATTGTTTAATATCTATACCCAACAGGCAAATTTACTTCACTTTTAACTACAAAAGTCTAATAAGAAACTTTTCATTTCCACAGAATAAATGTACCTTCTAAAATTGAAACAATATGAATTCATCTTGCATAGTGTCAATATTCTAAAATACATTAAACAGAGTGCTTTAAAAAAAACACTTTAAAAATTACTTTTTACCTTAACTAATATGAATATTTGAACATTATATTTTTCAAAATATGTACTTTTTCAGGACTTAATAAATCATGTGTGTTCTCAAAGGGCTTTGAAATGAACAATTATTCTTTAGCTTTATGTTATTTTTCAAGCAGATTGATAAATTTATTCCAAAATCGTTAACTATGGATGAAGTTAACATATAAATATTCTGTACATGAAGATGGTACAGATTTTTATTCATAACACACGATGTTAGGCACTTGGATCCTTGTGCAATTTCATCAGCAGGTAGAGTTTAATTGAATACTCAGGATCAAGGATGAGCGGATGTATGTGAAGCAAAAGTAACTTCAAGGACATGCTTGCGCATGCTTTATTGACCCATGTGTTACTCGATAAAAAACTAACAATATTTTTCGCATCATTGTCTTATCACGTTGGAAGGTGTGGGTGTATGACCCCTTTAACCCTCCTCTGGGATTCATAACTGGCTATACAGTTCTATTCATTTCAGCAACAGCTCCTTGTAAACAATCAATGCATATTTTATATTATATATTTCAAATGAAACTAGTGAATAATTACTTCTGTAGAGGCAGAATCTTTCTTTCGGCCTCTCTGAATCTATGTTAAGATCTGATCAGTGACATTCTCTGCTCAGAAAATGCTTGAAAAGAGGAATTTTATACATTACAATGAATATAATAATTTTCTTATTGATAACCACAGCAGCTCAAGTAGTCTAAGTTGAATAGAACTAAATAGCTTTAAAGGACAAATATCTGTGATTAAGAAAGAATATTCTACTTTTGTTTTGATACATAAGTGTACAACACAACTCATTTATTACAAGCTTCAAGATATTACATTCTTTAAGCTACAAATCCATTAATTGACACATTTTAACACACCGTTCTTTACATTTGAACATACACATGGAAGATTCTACAAGCTCTGAACAGATAGGGTAGAATCAAGAAGCGCTGAACCAGCAAAAATATAATAGAATAGTCAAGAAGATCTCATTCTGTAGATTACGGTGTGAGGAACGTTTTAGTTTTAAGGAATAGAATATTTTAGTTTAAAGGCCCTAGAACGCTTCGTTTAGGAGTTATTTCATGATATAGATTCAAAAATCCTAATGTGCATTACGAGTTGCATTTTACACTAATATTTAGATGTGTTTTTGAAGCAAATCCTTCATATTTTAAAGTCAAAATGCAATTCGTCATGTCTCCTGGAAATTCTCTTTCTTTAGAGACCTCATTTATAAAGATTGATTGCGTGTAAGAACAGCAAAGGGAAGGTACACTACTGAAATAATATAGAAGACAAAAAAATTTATAATTTCTAAAGGGCCTTCTTACTCACCATCTTCAGTGATTGTGGGATAAAAAAAGTCCTTGGGGACTCCCTGATGTCCCTTTAACTCCCAAACATTAATGCCCTCAGCATATCCTGCTGCCATCGCTGCACCTAAAGCTGTAGTCTCAGTCATCAAAGGTCTTACTGTAAAGGACATTTTCTCAAATCAGAAATCTTAAATCTTTAAAAAAAATAAAAAATAAAAAAAATAAAAAAAAATAAAAAGAAAGAAAGAAAGAAAGAAAGAAAAGGGAGAGAGCCTGTTTTGAAAATATCAAAGGCATATTGGTTTCTTAAATAACATAGAAACATATTGGTTTCTTAACCCTTTCACTGCTACGCAATAGGCGCGCTGGCCGCTCCGCAGTGCTGAATACTTTTTTCATGCGGTCTTCTCGCGCGCAGCGCTCTCAGTTGTTGTTAGTTATTATATATTTACTAAGGTGCATATTTACTTTCCGTCATTCTTTTAGATCCAGGCTTTATACTGGCACTGACGAAGTTGAAAGTATTCAACCCCACAACACTTCTTCAGTAAACGTAGACATCCTAACCCGAAAGAGCAGCACGATGCACCGGTGCGTCGTTAGCAGTGAAAGGGTTAAATAAGGGGAATACTCCAATTAGTAAGAATATTGATGGAGCAATAAATGGTCATGGCAAAAATGCCTTAAGCAATAAAAAAGTGAAACAGTGGTGCTAGTTCACAATTTTATATAAACACTTAAACTGGTGATGTTTTTCTTTCTCTTAAAAAAAAAGAAAAGAAAAAAAAAAAGGAAAAAAAAGAAGAAAAAAATCAGTTCAATTTAGCCAAAAAAGATTTTAAAATGTACACTGGGGGCGTCCAGAGAAAACAGGGGCCAGGGGACACTTGATCCATGGGGGACCCTTATTTCAAACAAAAATTCCCTCCTCCTCCAAATCATAATCAGATTACATTTTTTATTTCTCTCTAATGAAAAAAAAATCAGGGCCCCAATTAAGTCAGGCCTGGGGCAAGTTGCCCCAGCTGCCCCCCTCCCCTTCTGACCCCTGGTACACTGTATTATATACACTAAAGAGAATTTGTATTGTGGCTGATTAACCCTTTGCTGTCCTTTCATTTTTTCGTTTTCTTTGTCTGGCGGTCCAGTGTCCCGCGTCACAGGACTTTCTTTTTTCCTGGTTCTGGCCCTTTGACCCGTGGGGTGGGTCCTACATTTAACTCAGCGTTATTTCACTCAGGTAAATGGCACCGGTTTCCTGTACAACTAATTATCTTCAGAAGAGATTAGGCAGTATTTTCCTTCATTGTAGTTTGACTTTGCCCATTTTATATTGTTTCAAATCAGTTTGCTTATGAGGCTGCAGTTGAATTTATGATGGCATTGAGAAGTAAGCGTTCGAGATTGTTCAAGACAGCTTGAACTGAGTGAAGTGGTAAACAACTCTGAGAGTTAACAATCTTCAGGAAAGTAAGAATTTGAAAACATTTTCTCGAGTTATTCCGAGGAGCGTGAAGAAAATGACAGTAATGATAACTCGGACTTTGTTCATATAATGCAATACACAGGCGTTATTGGTAATGGGGTGAAGCTCTCCGCACCAAACATTAAATTACAAAATTATATATTATGAATTAGGCAAATAAATTAAAATGTTTTGTTTGTAACAATACGAAAAATGATTTGAAACCTGATTCCAGTTTCTTACGCCGCGGCATGCCGGACCGGTGCAACCATCTACCTGGGGATTTAAAGGGTCTGCAATGAGGGAAATGCTGCGTTCCGCCATGCGGGACAGAGGACCGCAAAGAGTTAATAGTCAGAATGGGGGAAGTCAACATTGGACCAAAGGATCGATTCCTTGAATATCTGTAATAGGAGAGAGGAAGTTTCCAATGTTTTGCATTAGTTACATTCAAATATGTAATTATTTTTCAGGAAAACAGAGAGTATTGTCTTATGCCCTTAAATTGTAAGAAGAGTACAAATCATGTTTATCAACATTATTTCCCCATACATCATTTCATATCCCTAATTTAGTAATATTTCAAGAAAACAATAATACCTATTACACTCAACTTGTAAGTTCACTGCCTAAAAGAGTATAGTTCATGTTTAAAACATTTTGCTTTATTTATTGCTTTTTAAAAACCCCTATTTCAAACTTTTTCATCTAAAAAACATGTGTGATATATACATGATTAAATACTGTTGAATACAATTTTTTTTTCTTTATTGATTTTGATTTTGAACCCTCTACAAAAAACACAAAGCAAATACAAAGAGATATTAAGTTCGAAACACGGATACAAAATAACAAAATTACAGCATGTAAGGCACATAAAGAGAATAACATTCAGATACAAAATAACAAAAGATTAGAGCACATACAATCACATAAGAAAATTATATACAGATACAAAATTTAAAGCATGGTTACACGATCAGCAAGTAATAAGAAGTTTCAGAGAACTACAAAATTTAATAAAATCGCGATTGAAAAAAATCGATCCTATCGGCATAGCTATTCTATTGAAGATATCATGATAGCTGTAGTTAGTGGTACATGCATCCACCCAGAAGCAGGTAGGATTTCTCATTCTCATCTGAGGGATGTGAAGAGAGATAAGCAAAAGAAGTTCAGGGCAATATTTTTTAATAAATTTTGAATAAATTTTTTAAATCATGTTTCCAAAACTACTTCAAACCAAATAGACCCTGCGAGGAATGATAGGTGATGTCACAGAGGATGAAGATGACTACACTGAAGGTTTTCTCAAAATCATTAACTTCATAGCTTTCTGACAGGCTACCATGGAACAAAAAAAAATTACATTTTCATTTCATGTAAGAAAGCACACAAGGAAATCAACATAATAAACCGAACACAGACGAAATACCAACACAAAACCAAATTTCCAGGTGATTACAATTCCTAGTTCGCATTAGGCTATCCGATGTTTTCTGAACAGTGATAATATCGGAGATAGCAGTATAACTGCACACTTTCTCTTGACACTACACAGTAGGGGGAGTGGAGAGAGGTGGGTTCTCTCCATGTCACAGTAGTGCTGTTCTGTCATCGACAGAAAACTCAACAGAATAGCACGTCTCGGACTAGATAGCAATGAGAAACAAAGCAAGGTTTTTTTAAATTCTGAGGAAATAATTGATAAGTATAGAAAACTATTGAGGAACAAAAAGGAGCATGGTATGTAGAGGTCTGAGAGCAAAAACTGAGAAGTCCACATTGTAAAGGAAGAAGGTGGGCGTCACTGCAAACTGAACTGTGACATTCCGAGTATCACTCATATTTTCTATCGAGCCATGCTGTGCTGGACTGAGTGAGAACTAGTAGTCCAGTCAAATGATCCTTAGAAGGGCCAAATAGTGAGAAGTTTTGGTGTAGTTTGATATTTGGTTTCTGTATGTTTTTTGGATTGCTGAAACCAGAAAATGTCTACCAACATCAGAAAGCATCTCATTAGTTGCCTTGGAGAGTTTGAATAATTTTATAGTCACTAAGATTAGTGTTATTGGTCCATCACAAATTCATTTTGGCATGCTGGAAACAATGCCGAGGTACTTTCACAAGCACTTATTGCTTGTATGAAAAAAAAGTTGGCGGTAATTGTTTCTTTATAGCAGCCAAAGGAAAAATGTAGGTTAAGAATCTTCATCTTTCTCGTGTTGCAAAAAGGCCACATTCTGCATGCTTTCAGAGAGCTCTCAATATTACCAACAGATCTACTACATTCTCACCAACTTCAATCATGGTCATATTTATTGGATCTAAGAACAAAGCTGTGTTCATTATCAGAGGTCTGCGTCTCGCTTTGCTTGCTTGCATGTCATTCCTGCTGATAAAATCTTTGTAATCAACACTGCTATTAACAGTCTTATTATTCGTGATCGCAAGAACATTTTCTTTTAAAGTCAAATGCATCATTGTGTTCGTCAAGCATTACATACACAAGTTTTCTAGACATTGTACTTTGCTAAGCACTTCAGGACAGCCCTAAGAATAAACTACTTTTTGTGGTTGTTTTTTTGTAACAAATTGAACATAATTGCTGTGGATAGACTCTTGTGTCAAACAACTCTGAAATAAAAACCCTTCATTAATGGCATACTGAACTTGGTCACTAAATTGCTTACTTGTTATTAGTTCTAACACTTTAAAGAAAGTGTTCAGGTTTGCCAACACGAATTTTTACTAGAAGCATGTTTTAAGCAAAAAGTGCAAAAATCACAACCTTGTCCTCTTTTTTTCCAAATTACTCAAAAACTGTCCAGTAATAAAAAAAATACACTTATGCCATTTGTATGTAGCAGATGTCTAAGAAAACCAGTGCCTTCAAAATGTATGTGTTGGTGATGCTGAAAATAAATAAATAAATGCATCATTTCACAAATTATTGATATCCTTTTTCACATTATTAATTATGTACTTTTCTTTTTCCAATTAAATTTAAACTTACTCAAAAGGCATTGTATTTACCTGTACAACTTTGTAAGACATAAATTACATATCGAACTGAAAAACCTAAAGGCAAACAGGATATACAGTGAAATAAACAATGCAACAAATAAAACTAAAGCTATGTGGAATATAATAAATGATAAAAAGACACATACTAGTAAACATAGGAATATACAACTACAACATGATGGTAAACAGATTAATAATGCTAAGGACATATGTGAAGCCTTCAATGAGTTTTACTTAAAAATAGGAAGTGTAACAGACAATTCATGCAGAGAGGATATAAACTATTACATAGACAAAACCATTTATCTGAGCAATACAGATGTCAGAGAGATAGAGAAACAAATTGACACCCTAAGCAATAGTAGATCTGCGGGATGGGATGAGATACCAGCAGTCATTTTAAAAAGATGTAAATCCTCACTTATAGATGTGTTAGAGCACTTAATAAATAGTTCACTAAATGATTGCATTTTTCCAGATATATTAAAAATTAGTATAGTGAGACCCATATATAAGAAAGATAATATCTCAGAAATTCAAAACTATAGACCCATAACACTCACATCATGCTTTGCCAAACTTTTTGAAAAATTATTGCAAAAAAAAAAAAAAATTTAAAACCAAGTTATAAACAATATATTGGTAAAACCAAGAAATATATTGGTTATAAAACAATATATTGGTAAAACCAAGTTATAAACAATATAAGAGTTAGTGAGAGGGAGGTTAAGTGGACTACTGTTTTTTGCAGTAACATCGAAGCACATTTTGCACAATAATGGCGAGACCATAAAACCTAGAAAAAACCTTTAAAACATAAACGTAGGCAATTTTATATTCATTTTCTATCTCCATTTATGAAAAATGGATAGTTTTTAGTTATCTCCATTTATGAAAAATGGATAGTTTTTAGTTATCTCCATTTATGAAAAATGGATAGTTTTTAGTAATCTTTGAGATTAAGGAGATAATTCTGTTTTCTTCATGTGTTTTGCTTCTTTCACCAATTTTCGCAGAGCTCTCATGGCTAAACTTTATTGGAGGGAAAAAGCTTAATGACATTAAATGTAGGTAATTTTATCTTTTTTCACTTTATATATGACCATTATTTTCGAAAAATGGATTGCTTTTGATTTATTTTAAAAAACTGAAGAAAGAAAAAGAAGAAGAAAAAAAGAAGAAGATATTTTTGCATAAAAAAGTATTTCCTGGCAAATGTTTTGTTGTCAAACCTGATATTCATGTTGAGCAACCCCACAAAAAAAACATAGAAACCAAATTTCAAAGTTACACTTTTCCCTTATTTTCTATCATTTGACTGGACTGTAGGGTACGGTAACTACAGTAGGGTACAGTGATAAATGGCACTACCATGCATACAGTGTTTCCCTTCATCATCAGTCAGTCAGTCTTTGAATGCATAGATATCTCATGCCAAATTTAAATGTACTTCAGCTTACCAACAGGAACTCCACAGAGATCAGACTGCATCTGCATGATGAGATTGTTGGCTGTCATTCCTCCGTCAACAAGAAGGGTTCTGAGAGGAATCCCACACTCCTGATTCATGACATCCATTATGTCTCTTGTCTGGAAACACACAGCTTCCATGGCTGCTTTGACTATTGCCGCTTTGGGAGTTTCTTCTGTCAACCCACAAATCACACTGCAAATGAAAATTGAACAACTAATAGATGCAGTCCTTAAACAGTTGCACTGTTTTTGCAGAATTTAAAATTACTTTCCATTTCTTGAAGTAATAACATCCCATATTTCACTAAACAATTGGGTATTCGTGAATAATGATGAAATAATTGAATTGGAAACAATAATTCATCAGAATTACTCTTAATGAAAAATGTTGAAAAAGTAGTCACGTTTATAAATATTATTTTGAAATGACTTTCCATATCTGTAGGAAATAGGAGAATCGATAAACACTGGGTGCAGTTTCAATGGCTGCAGATTATCATGCTTAACATGTATTACTGTTTTTCCCTAACATAAGGAGAATTGTATGGAGTTTCCCCAAAGATATAGTTAACAGATTATTATTCGATTTCTGAAAGAAGTTTAGTAGACTCTGATTACAGTGAACCCTTGGTCATAGTGAACTTGTCACTGGTCCCGTTTCACTTACATTACAAATAAGCATAAGAAGATTTGGTTATAGTGAACCTGAACCTTGGCTATAGTGAATGCATGAAATAAGTCCAGGAAATTAATTCTCTCCTAGAAAAGAACATATTGCCTCAGTGCCACAAATTCCAACACTAGGCAGCCTGAAAAAACTATCATTGGCCAAAGGTCATAATTGAAGAAGTCTCCCTAGAGGAGAAGGTAGTGGACCCAGAATGGGGACCTCACTGATGGACCTTTTGCCACTCCAGTTTCACTGCGGAAACAAAAGCCATGACCTGCATGGGCTACAACTGGTGGCAGTGACACACGATTGCTTGCTTCAATTTCAAGCTTGGTGTTACTTAATATTTTGTGGGTCTGAGCATGTTGAGTTCTACATAGGCGACAGGGAACCTGCTACTGCCACAGTCTGGGATATCCTCTGTATCATGTGGAAAAGTGATCAGTTTCATTAGTTGCTTGCGCCATCCCACTGCTGAAAGCATCTTGTATGTTATAAGGTGAGTAAAACTCCAAAGGGTTCCAACAGTGCAAGAGGCATTGAAGAGTGTGAAGATTGCTTTATGATACACTGAAGACAATGCAGAATCAAGTATGGAGAGAGAACAAACTCTGAAGAAGGATCTAAAGAAATTACTGATGAAAAATGTATGAAGCAAACAATTGAAAATAATTCATTTTTTAAGGACAAATAAAGATATTGAAATAATTGTTCATGCTGTTAATGTATTTCGTGTATCTCTACATTAATAAAATGAATTGTTATAGAGAAATTCTATTTAATTTTGACATCATCCGATATAGTGAACCTCTTACATAGTGAACCAAAAACGTTAGTCCCCAGAAGTTCACAATAACCACAGTCAACTATACAGAGTATTATATTATTTTTTTATATACACGCAATTACTTAGAACCTTTTGCATTTATTTTGAAAAAATTGATAGTATAATAAAAATTAAAAAAAAAAAAAAAAAAAAAAAAAAAAAAAAAAAAAAAAAAAAACAACAACAACAACAACAAAAACAACAAAAAAAACAACAACAAACAAACAAAAAACATTGAAGATCTTATTTTATTCACTGGTTAGGAGTAAACTAAAATATGCTTGTGTGGTACGGTCTCCTAACACTGCTAACTTATCAAAGACCCTTGAGTGTTGTCAACGAAGATTCACTAAATATTTACATCTTAAGTCGACCTGTAAGGGAATATTGAGCGAGATTGTGACTTCCATCTTGACAGACTTGTTGGTCGAAGAAAGCTGTAGATGATCATTTATTTCATTAAATTAATTCATGCAGACATTTCATTAAATTAATTTATAGATTCCCCTGATCTGTTGTCAGGTGTCTCACACTCCATTCCTCAACACGTCTGCAATTTTTCTCCAATTTATACTCCAATTTCTCACAGAAGATATATATTTAATCTTAGACTATTTAAAATTTCTAATATAGTCAATGTTTTTGATAGGTGCTCTGCGGTTTCGATTGATTTGTGTAGTAACTCTATGGAGTTCTTGTTGCGCAATGTGTATCAGTATGTAAATCCTGTAGATGGGTAATGTGTTTGTAATCCAGTAATTGGGCATAATGTCTGTTGGATTTAATTTTGAATAAATAAATAAATAAATAAATAATTCTAAAAAATATCACTAAAAATATGATCACATTAAAAATTTTGGCATTCTGGATAAGACTGTCGGAATGGAAAATAATATGGTTTCTTCTCTCAGGATTGGTAAGATCAATCTCTTCTTTCAGGTCTGTGGTAAATATACAGATAAAATCCAGGCCTTACAGTTTTCATTTCATAAATAAGCTGAGCAAAATTCAAGCAAGAATATAGTTTCATTTTTTACAGAAGGAACCCATTTTAGTTTGACTATCTCATTGCCATCTTCCAGCCTCTTCGTTATCCCATTCTGCTTCATGGGGTAAACTACTGTCAAGTGAGCAGCCCATTTTATACCCACAACTTCTTGCCAGGGTAGTCCCAGGGCCCATCTTGAAGCTTGTACCTTCTTATGGGATTAGGGAGCCAGTTCCTGTGTGTTCCCAAGGCCTCAGTGAAATCATAGGCTTCAGCAACCAGAGTCTTGTGAATGCTCCTGGCTGTCTGAGTGATGCTATGTCTAAGGCTGTGGAACAGACATTTCAACCATCTTATCATAGTTGTCCTCAGGGCTGGTCTGCCAAGACCAGCACTGACAGCAGACTTGGACAGCCAAGAGAATTTCCCTAAGATCTCAATTGCACACAAACAACCAGTAAGGCAATAGGATTTGAAAAGGACTAAGATTTAGAGGTACATTAGAGACAGTGAACAAGCCACAAACAATTGAAAACATCCATTCCATAAATGGAATTAAAACCCATGCGCTTGGCATCTGCTTAGTTAGACACACCTGCCCTGAGTCCCGCCACTAGACTGGCGTTGACAAGAATGCAACACCAAAAGTTTTTTTAACTTCTCAGAAAATCCACTGCTAATTCAGAAGCACTTACCTGCGAGCATCTTTTCTCCAATAAGGAGCGTAGAGACCAGAAAATGCAGGAACGAAAGCTACTTCGCTTCTTGTGGTCATGTCTCTCACGATGGATTCCGATTCTTCTACAGATTTCAATATTCCCAAATTATCTCGTAACCAGCGAAAACAAACTCCTGCAATAGCAATCGCTCCTTCCAGAGCATACACTGGGGTCGCATTCTTGCCTAATTTGTAGGCTACAGTCGTAAGCAGACCATGGGTTGAGTGAACAAGCTGCAACACATTGTTGCACTAACAATACTAATTACAGTAATATAATCTAAATTGCATAATATTTTTTGATGTCACTGTCAAAATCACAAGGAGGACATGAATGAATGAAATATTACAGCCAGAGAAAGTTCAGTTCCAAATTTTACGATGTTACCCTTGCATCATACTAAGCAAGTAGGTATACCCATTAAAAAAGAACAATTGTCTATTAATGTTTTGAAATATCTAGTAGGAATCTTAAAATTGTATTAGTGTATTTTGAAATATTGCATACCATCTACCATGCAAGCTCGAATAAGATGTGACAAAATATTTCAAGGCAATGCAACTTCATTTCATTGTCACTGTCATTTACACTGTCTTGTACATGAATCAGCCAGAAAATGTCAGAGTAGTTTGTTTTAAATTATAATTTATGACTCTAGGATCTATGACGTCATTGAAGCATATTGAGAATTCATAAAAATTAAAATTATGAAAAAATGTAATTTATTAAAACAGACTTTTCCTTATTTTTTTTTCAACAAACAACAAATTGATGGAAGAAAAATCCAGATATTTTATTTAACTCGCACATTTTTCAGAACAGCTTCAAAATGTTCCTTTCTAGACTTTCCACCTTAGCAAAAAAGTTGATTTCATTAGATCACCATTTGATGAACACTTTGAAATTTAAAAGGTAAAAATATTTTCAAAATTTGTGTGTACCATTTATCAAGTATATGAGGAGGAGAGAATTATTAATTCATCAATAGTTACTATGTTAGAATTTCTTAGCAAACCAAACTTACATTGTCACCATATTAGCCAAGTGAATTTGAAAGTACATTTTTTAAATTTCTACAAAGAAATAAAAACTCTAATAGCAATCACAAACTATGTCTGGATGAAATAAAGCACAAAATAAGCATAGTAATGAAAAATATACTTACAGCAGTACCTGTGTTATAAAGAAGGAAGCATCCTGTTCCATAAGTGTTTTTTGCTTGTCCTTGTTGGAAACACATTTGACCAACAAGTGCTGACTGCTGATCCCCCAAACACTGAACAAAGCAAAGAAAGAAGAAAAAGAGTATGAGTAACATCGGCCTGATAATAATAATAGTCATAATAATAGTAAGAACATGATAGAAGTAAAAACAGGGAGACTAGGTCATAAAACTGGAATGCAACAGTGACAAAACACTAAATTTAATGAATTATCTAATAAATAAGCAAAAGATTAGCATTCAAAAAGTAAATATTGCAGGGTTGACCACTCCTTTCCTGGAACAAATTTCTTTCACTTTTCCCAATTTTCCAGTGAATTTTACATTTTAACTTTCCATATACATATTTTTTTGGAAATCTTCGTGTTTTATTTTGGCAATATTGTGCGAATATTTGCAATTTTAAAAAAATTACATAACCAAGGTTTTCTAAAAAATGGCTCCCAATTTCTTCTTTAAACTTTTGGTAGGAATAATGCTAAATAGTGTAAAACTATGAGACGACATGAACATCATATTGCTCTACTCTTGTTACAAATGTCTGGGAATATTAATGTAAATATTTGATTAATTATAAAACAATAAATACAACATTAACAAGTGTTAGATAAAATCTAACACGCGAGTAATGGCGTTACAAAAATATGCGCGAATAATGGCAGGTTAATAAAAGGTGTTTTTGGTTTAAAAATTAATAGATGACAAAAAGATCAGATTTGCAACTTTTCAAACTACAAAAACATTATCTTGAAAAATTTGGTATTTTTGAGCTGGATCATTCTTTCTCTGTATTCTTCAATTATTTTCTCATTTTCCATCCAATTAAAAATGGGTTCCACAGTGTAAAAAATACTGAATAATAAAATTAGACATTCAGCATAGTGGTTATATAAAATATTGGACATGGAAAACATTAGAACATGCACTAAAAAAATAATCAAGAACAATTTATAAATAACAACATTATAGTATACTCTGTTTGTACTTACTCCTGAAATTGGGACACCTCTAAGTGGACCATTAAACAAAATAACCATATATTTCTGATGAACTTCTAATTTCTGGTAGAATTTCTTTTGGAATATCAAAGAATCTACAATTAAAGAACAATAGAAAATGTGAAATTTAAATACCCAACTTTTAAACACAATTTTTTTAATTAGAAAGTAGAGCTTTATGTCAGTAACACTGGATGGTCATATACAACTTACTTGCAGAGAGTATCATCCCACTGAAGGGTCTTGATGTTCATTAGCATAGTTCTTGATGCATTTGTAACATCAGTGATGTGCAGACCTCCATCTGGGCCACCCGTCAGTTTCTGAAATTCAAACCAACACCTTATGAAACTTTATAACAATGCATAACCAACATTGTGTCTCAATGGAATGTCTAAATTTTTAATACAAAAGGGATGACAGCTACCAGAGCATTGAGAGCCAAATACTTGAGGGATGAATTTGGAAAGAGTCTAACTGACATTTCAAAAGGAAGAAAAGTTTTGGACAGAATCGGTAACTCAATTTTAAGTACGTCTTATGACAGAGTTTGCCCCTTCCTGGGTCTTTTTCCAGGTTTAGGGGATGTTGATTTTGACTATCTGTGCCAGGTATATACTATGTCCCTCACAGAAAAACATTTTAATCTTTTTACACTAGACACACTTGCAGGCTCCTCAGTAAATGGTCTGCAGACTCACAAGGCCTTCCATGAAAATACACATACATGAAAGATGAAGGATAAACAACTATGTCCACGGCGGGACTCAAACCTGTGACTCTACAGACCAAGGCACAGAGTCGGCACTTGTCACAGATATTTGAATAGCAAAAGCTGTATTTATTCACTTACTGAATAAAGTTTACTTTTATTAACATGTGCTTTTTTATTAACTGAATCTCAGAAGTTATTCTGAGAATTTCAATCTATCCCTTTACTTGCATAACAATGTTCCAATATTTTTTTGGCATTGTACATGGAGTAATCCTTCTTGAACATAAGTCAGTTGTAAGTCAAGTCGAGCCATAAATCATTGCCTTTTATTCCTTTTATATAGGTCACAGGCTAATTGCGATTAGTATCCAGGGTTCCCAGATGATTACCCATTCAGGGAACCATGGTGTCTCAACTTGCTTGACAGAGCTTGTTTAAGATGTCTGGCTACCGGTGCAGACACAGTTGTCATTATTTTATTGTGCCTTGATAACTCCTGAAAGGTTCTTTCAAAAGAAGAGGGGGAAATCTGGATTTTCAAAAAATTTATGAATCAACTCATGTTTTCAAAAAAAAAGACACATTACTTAAAGATCTAATTTTAAAGATATTTCATTCAGTAAAAAATCTCTATCATAAATATTGTACTTTTGCAATTTTGAAACTACAGAGAGTTCACCAAAAACGGGAACTGCGCCATTTTTATAACTGTCCTCTGCTCTGTTCAACTACAAGAACAAAAAAGGAACGGTTTTTGAGAAAATTAATGTTAAAAAATTGTCCATATTTCAAGGAAAAACTATTTAGATTTCCCCAAAATTGTAGATGACTATATTTAAAGGAAAACTTTGAAGAACAGATTTAATTAGGAAAAAGTTAAGTTTTTAATACTATAGTTGTAGGAAGACACCAACAAAATTTTGAACTTTTGCAATTTTTAAAATTCAACAAAAACAGGACATGTGTCATTTGTTGAAAATCCTGCTTTACCTGCTAGCACTGTTCACAAACAGATGGATGAACAAAAATTTGGTCCTAAACCAATTTTTCAGTCCCAAAGTCCCACAAAACTAGATTTTGACTACACAATGTGTTAGAGGAAGTAACTTACTAAATACACCACTTTTTCTCTGTCATGGTTCCTCAATACAAGCCAGTAAAATATAGAAATAAAACCAAAAATGTATAATTTTCAAATGTCCATGTAAGAATAGTTTAGTTACATACCCACAATAACCAAGAATCCACTGTCCCAAACATACAGGTCTTTGCATCCATTGCGTCCCTTATTTCTGGAATATTGTCTCTTAGCCAGCGAGCTTTCACTGCACTGAAGTAAGTGCTCATTGGAAGACCGCATAGTGGCCTTAAATAGTCTTGATTTTTATCTCGAACATCAGCTAAAAGGGCATCCACAGTTTCTGCAGTTCGTGTGTCCAACCACACTAAACACACAGTTAATATAATTCACCAAAGTCATTAAACAGAAGAAACTGAATAAAATACTCAGGGGAAGTAAATCTACATCAGAAAATGAAACGGACTATTGTGAATTATTAAAAGGTGAAATCTACAATTGGGATAAGAGTCTTATATACTTCATGTTCCTTTTTAAGTTTAATTAATTTTTCTAGAAAATCAGTTTTCAAGAATAATACCATGAAATAGTTTGACAAACAATTTACATAGATTTGCACCAATTATTCCAACAAACAAAAAGTTAATAAATACTTAGAGAAATGACACATCCTTAACTACAGAGTGAAAATAAAATTTCATTTAACATTTTAAAAACACATTCCTGTAACTCAGCTCCACACAGACATCTAAGAATGATATGAAACAATCTTAAGTTTAATAGAATAATAATCATACACGTTCTAAATAACTTTGTCTTCACAGTGGATAAGGTAAACTGAATTCTTGGATTGTGAACAGTGTCATTGTGACTGGATATGCTCACTAACCAATCGCATCATGTAATGGCTTTCCAGTCTGAGAATCCCAAATAATAGTTGTCTCTCTCTGATTTGTAATTCCAACTGCTACAATATCAGCTGGATCTATATCAAGCTTAATTAAATTTTCCACAGACTTCTCAATGCACTGGATGACAGCATTATAAATGTCCATTGGGTCCTGTTGCACCCACCCTTCTTTTGGGCATTTTTGTTCTATTTCTATTTGATGAAATGTTAATACTTCTGAAGTTTGAGCAGCAAAAACCTACAATCACACATAATCTGACATTATTCACAAGAAATGTAGTTCTTACACGACATCAATATTATATATTAAACTAATTAATAAACGACAATACAGAAAATTGACATAAATGCATTCTAGGAAAAAAAATCTCACCAAAAACCTGGCACTGCTAGTTCCTTCGTCAATTGCCCCAACCAAAGGACCAAACCTTCCTCGCGTTGGCATGTTGATTACAACAAATGCCTCTTTCCACTTCAAAGTTTATTGGTTAATTATGTCAATTTTATGCAATTTTCATCGCACAAAATACTGTATGACATGATTCAGTCTCCACAAAACATCTCAGCTCACTTGCCGGTTACGTTCTTTCCGACGCTACAGAACTTTCATTTACTGATCTAAGCAAGGGGAACAGCAGGATCAACAGGATTCGAGCTCAAAGTTCTGCGATGATGTAAGATAAGAGTGTTCTTTCCTGGTTTAGGAAACAAAGTACAGATCGACGAAGGCAAACGTAAACGTCCACGCCTACATGCTCAAAATTGCTGAAGTGGTTCGGCGTCAGCATTGCAAATATACGAACAGCTGAATGCGGCATTGCGTAATTTTTTCCAAGACCGCCCAAACGACAAGTCGAATCTAATTGGTTGAAGACGATTAATGCGCCGATTTTGAAATTAGTATTGCTTCGTTCAAAACCAACGACTATAAATCAATGCAAACTACAAAACTTACACAAAAGAAAGAAAATGTCCAAATATGTTGTAATCATTTTAACAATGTTTCTTTTACCAGAAGTAATATTTATGTCGTACGTTTCAATATTATTATTATTATTATTATTATTATTATTATTATTATTATTATTATTATTTATTATTATTATTATTATTATTATACATTGTTTTTCTCGGTATTCGCCGGATATATATTTGACTTTGTGTCGGGTCAGTCACCAATTCATGTTTCATCGTAATTTAGGAATTTTCGCACAATCCTGCAAGTGTTTAAGATTATTGACTTTTGCATTATTCTGAAAGTATATTTTGGCATTTGAATAAGTTCCAGATGTTTATGGATGTTAGTTGGTACAACTCCTGTGCACGAAATGACCAGAGGAATAATATAGACATTTTGGAGATGCCATAGTGCCTTGACTTCTGCTGCTAGTTCTGTGTACTTCGTTATTTTTTCTGCGTGTGCTATTTGAAGATTTGCTGTTTGTGGAATAGTGATGTCAATCAGGTAGCCAATCTTTTGCCGTTTGTCTACGAAGGTTATGTCAGGTCTGTTGTGATAAATGGTTTTATCTGTAATAATTTCTCTGTCATAGTACAACTTATAGTTTGAACTTTCAAGTACAGAATCGGGAACATATTTGTAGTATGGACAGGTTGTTTCTTGTAGTTTGGATTTCGCCGCCAGTTTCTGGTGGATAATATTTGCAACTTGATTGTGCCTGTAGGTGTAATCTGTATGGGCCATTAATTTACATCCTGATGTGATGTGCTGTATGCTCTCAACTGTTGTATGACATTTTCTACATTTGTCATCTATCGCTTGTTTGAGGATATGTTTTCTGTAACTTTTAGTGTTGATCACTTGATCCTGTATGGCAACCATGAACCCTTCTGTTTCGCAAAATAGATCACCATATTTTAGCCAAGCGTTTGAGGCTTTTGAGTCTATATGAGGTTGCTTGAGATCATTTGCATGGCGTCCATGGAGTTCCTTTCTTGACCACATGTCTATTTTGTGGTTATTATCTGCAAACTGTGAAGAAATGTCCAGCTGTTTGTTGTTAAGATCAAGAGGGGTTAATTTGGTTTCTGCTTGAACTATTGCAGCGTGTAGTTCTGAAGTTGTTGTTGTTGTTGTTGTTATTATTATTATTATTATTATTATTATTATTATTATTATTATTATTATTATTATAGTTGGTTAAATTAAAGAAACAATACAGGCAGAATTTGTTAAGAGAATGAAAAATTCAAAACTTTCTCAACTCATGAAATCTTACAGGAGCAATTAATATGTTTGCATTACCAATGACACATCAATAATTCCATTCTCATTGGGAATCGTCAAATGGTTGAAAACTGATATTGAATCCTTGGAAAGGCTTATCAGGGCCCAAATAACCTATTTCCAATTCAATCATCCCTAGAGCTCTATCCAATGTCACATTCCCACTGAAAGTGGGAGGAAGTGGCATCTAAAACATTAGCAATTTCTACCCAAAACAGGTCACCAGCATGAGTGAGTCCCTCTGGAAGAAAACTGCATCATCTCATCTACACAGAGTGGTACAAGAAGTAGGTGATAATTGCACACTTGTGTCTCAACCAACAAGAAATTGAACTCCAACAACCATCCTTCGACTGAGAGATGGGGCTATGGAAGCAGAGGGAAATCCATGGTAGATAACCAGCTGAGATAGCCAGTTTCAATGTCAATGCTGTTTTGTCATACAAGTGCCTCAGTTTTGGATATCTATACACATCAGCTGAGGGGGTCATGGATGCAACCCAAGGCTAATTAACTGCAACAAGAGATTATTTGAAATACACTATCAAAGATCCTGATGTGCCTTCTGATGACTATTGGACTTGTGGTCAATGCAGTGAAACAATTATTTCAGGTTGTAGTGAACTGGCTCTGACAGAGTAGGACCAGAGTATTAGAATGGATATGATATGATGAAACAAATTATCCATGCCCAACTTATGAAGATTTGTGGTTTAGTGCTATGCCATTATGTACCATAATTCAAGTATATTTCAAAAAATGTCGATGAAAACACCAGTTGTAAACTATCCTGAGAATGAAGTATACTCACAGATCAAACCATTCATCAGAACAGACCTTATACAACACTCTGGGATAAAAGTAAGAAGAAAGTATGTTTTGAAGATACGGCAGTTGTCAGTCATCTTACAACAGACAAAGATCCTGAAGTACACAGAATTGCCCCATATCATAAAGGATCAGTGGAGGCAAGGACTGTCTATGAAGTTCTGTAGATGGATGCAGCACGGTGTGAGGTCCGTGCTGCGAAGCGACTACATACAGCCTCAGATCAGGTTTCAGGGGATTGTTTCTAGAGGCAAATGAAAGGCAATGCACTTGTGAATGAATTTAATTTAATTCTTGAAATATTGGTTAGTTTTACAAGTAGTAGTTAGGCAGTAAGCCGGAGGACCAATGAATGTTTATAGTTTAAGTTTCTTCTTTCTTGAAGTTTACACTTACAGATTGATGAAAGTACAGCAAACACCAACCCAGGTCAGACGGCTGAGTGTGCGTGTGCCGTCGGTTGAAATGGGCTGCGGATGGTACGGCTGGTAGGCTGGATGTCACCATGGGCGCGTACTCGACTGCTGGAGCGGCCCGTACTGTTGACTTGGCCAGGTGAAGGCTGATTCACGGGTGGCCCGAATGTAGATCGCGGCCTGCTGGCCGCGCTGATTGATTGCCAGAAACTTGATAGGCAGAGTAAGGACAGCTGACTCGTTCGCAGGCTGTCTGACGAGTAGAGCGAGCATTGACACTCGTGCGTTGTATTGACAAATGTGTCAATGGTAGTCGTTTGTCTCGTAGAAGTTGACTGAAGTGACTGAGTTGTAATGACTGTTAGAAGTCGACTGAAGAGATGACTGAATAGTTTTCAGTAGCAGCGTAGAAGCGACTGAAGTTGTCGCATGGAAGTTAGACTAAGAGTGACTGAAGAGTGAATAGTTTGAGATAGTAGTGGTAGTAGTAGTAGCAGAGAGATTGACTGAAGAGTGGCGCGTGGGAGCGAAGTTGCCGTATTTATTGAAACGCATGTTTCCGAGAGCAGAGGGGGAGGAGTCACGTGACATTTGCAGCTAGCCTGTGACATGCAGTGAGACGCGGTGTGCCACGAGAAATGCTCGCTATTTGTTGTTATTTTCTGAAGTGTGTCACGTGACTTTGGCGCGGTACCAGCGGTGCCCGCGATGGCTGCATCTCATTAGCAAGGTTTGGTATTTTCTCACGGGAACCGCGGAGTCGGCTGAGAGACGGGGGCGGGCGCAGGCGCGGCTGCCTTGCAGATGCGTTCGTGGTCGGCGAATACTAACGCCAATATTTGTGCGGGAGGCACGTAGCGATATTTATGAATGTTTGTAAACATCTTGCCACCGAAGGCTGAGTACAGGGCAGGTAAAGGGGTAATGGCTTGAGGAAGCGGCCCCGCGCCCTGCCCTGGGTAACTGACCCGTCGCCCTTTCTCCGGCTTACAGTACAATGCGGTACGCGGCGGAGGCGTTTGCGGCCAAGAGGGCTTGACGAGACATCTGTGTTTCATTACTTATATTTTTGTATAGACTAGAGAAACTCACTTGCCGTGAGAAACTTTGAAGGTGGGGCAGCCGAAGAATGTTGGCCGCGCGGGGGAAAGACAATTTGAGGCTGCTCCCTGCTAGGGAGTTTCCTCGTGATTGTTCGCGAGATTGAACAAGTTCTTTCAGCATCAAGCATTATTTTAAAGACCTTAAAATTAACAAGAGGACCTCTGTCAGCTTCTGGTATTCTGTTTTACTCAGAATGTGCCTGATGGTCGGGACATTTCTAGGAAACAATTTGAGGTCTTAGGTTATATAATAATCAACATTATATCTCAGTCCTTCTATATAATTTATTTGAAGTTCAAATAGTGTCACAGTGATGTATTCATGATATTCTAAAGAGTTTAGGATTGACTATATTTGTAAACTATTATTTTTGTTTTCTAATGTCAGTTCACATTACAAACTCGTATACTGAAACACTTTATTTTCTCATTTGAAAGTTGTGGAAGTGTGGTGTTTTTGCTTATTCTTCATTTTATGGCTACTTATTTCAATAATTAATTGACATTGCAAATTGCTGAGCTTTAACAAAAAAAAATACATTGAGTTTTAACTGAACCTGACCAATCATACATTATTATCACCAATAATTTTCTCTGCTATTTAATGATCTCTAAATTAAATGTGTATTTATTACATTTTAATATAAATGTCTTTACTGTTTCATTTAAATCATTTTGTGATGTATATTTATTACTATTCTTTTATACTATTTATAAAAATGTGTATATATATTGTATAATAATTTTAATGTAAACACACACACACACACACACACACACACACACATATATATATATATATATATATATATATATATATAAATGCTGATCCGGGGGCAGACATTGCTAAGGCAGTAGTGCAGTAGCAGTCTTGGACCAAAGGATCGTGGGTTCAAGTCCCGCTTCGGGCATGGTTGTGTTGTGTGTGTCTCTGTATGTTTGTGTGTGTGTGCACGCCCCAACATCATTCTTTTTCCCTATCATGACCACTGCACCATTACATGTCAAATTCTTTTCCAAAAATGAGTTTATCTTTTCATAAGATTAAAGACATTTGTTTACAGGACCAAAAACACGTTTGGAAGTTACACTATTAAACTCAACCAAGTCTATGAATAAATTAAGTAGAATATCTATACCTTCTTCTGGTATACAGAATCGAATGAATACAATTAAACTGGATATTTTACTTAATATAATAATATTGATTCATCAATAATTATCACAATTTTAGTATCAAAATGGACTATTTTATTTAGTATTGTTTTTCGCATTTCGCAATTAATGTGCTTCAGAATACTAATATTGCTAACACAAGCTTCATTCGAATGTAAAATGCGTCCTATAGTTTGCTTAATTCCTGACAATAAATTTCTATTTCTAAATTGTTAAAGAACTGACTTTACTTTCTCGCTACCGCTTACGCAGTAAGTTATGTAATGCTGCTAGAAAAAGCGGCGAATTTCTGCAGAAACTCTTATTGCTGGGCCCTGATATCGAAAAAGTGGATAAATACATTTTCTGAATTTAGAAAAACCTAACACGCGTTTTAGCCAGAATCCATGTTTTGTGGGTCGTTGGTACCGAAAAATCGATTGACGGCAAAACGTCTGTCTGTCTGTAAACAACATTAGCAGCAAAACCGTTCAACCGATTTTCTCCAAAATTAATATTCCTCAATCGATCTGGCCGATGCCTTGAATTTGAAACCGAAATTTTAATTTTGGGGAGTACAATTTCGGGGGGTACTTCCTACAACTACAGTTATGAAGGTAGATTTTTTCCCTTAATGAAGTCTGTTCCTTAAAGATAAATTTTGAAATAAGGTATTGTAAAATTTTTCGAACATTTGAGTACTTTTTGAGTAATTTAGCGTGAAATTACGGGCGAGAAAGTACATGCTGTTTTAGCACCACTCGTTTTCTGTGCCAGTTAATACGCGAAGAGGTACCGGAACGCCGTTTCTGTGCATCCCCCCTGAAATCGAGCCCTTTCTGTGTATGTGTGTACCTGGCGCGACAGTCTGTGAACGGGCTCGGGCCTACCGGCGACGTCCCTGCCTCGCCCTCGTCCCATGGGTTAAGGGAGTACGTGCGGTTAGCCACATCCCCAAGTCATACTCCGATCTCAACCTGAAAAGTGAATTTTCTCGTCACATAGAAACATACACTGGGATATTGCAAGGAAAACGCACACTATAGTCTTGCCTCGACCGGGAATCGAACCCGGGGCCGTGAAGTGAAAAGGGAGCATGCTGACCAATAGCAAGCCGCGAGGCGCTATCCATAATTGTAAGGTCTCAAAATACTCAATTTGGTAATCAGAAAGTATCAGCGTTGCTTGCAGTACTTAAAGAATGTAATGCCCATTTAACTTAGAAATAATGATAGCACCATGGTTCAGTGATGATGTCGGCACAATCCCTCCAAAATAATAATTTAATTAATTTAAAATTACGATATATGATTTAAAGATTTTGTTATGAAGAACTTTTATCTTGCTGTGTACGTAATGTATTAATTGTTAATGAAATATGTAGTGTCCGCCTGTGCGGGCACTCCAAAAGCCCGCCAGCAGCGCCATGGGCCAGCACCAGCAGCAACACCACGGCACCAACGCCGAAATATAGGACGCAGCCTCCGGGAGGGAGGCGCGACTGGGGCAGTTGCCTGGTCGGCAGCGGCAGTAGCAGAAGGCAGCACCTAGGCACCGCAGCGCGCGCCTGCAGAAGCGCCTCACCCCATACTCCCACAATTAGGTGGGGAGGGTGTAGTGTCCGCCTGTGCGGGCACTTCAGAAGCCCGCCACTACAAAATCGATATACGCCTCGCCGCCTCAGCGAAACGACCGAGGCGTTGGGAGAAGACGCCCCCCTCCTCCCTCTGCAGGAGAGGGCACGAAGCCGCCACCCTTCCCCGGCGAAGGGGTGGTAAGACCGCGCGGGAGCCGTGGAACGACGGCCCCGCACTCCGATACCTGCAGCCTTATGTTAAACATCGACCTGGACTTAGTTATTGTACCGGCGCGCATACTTGTAACTCTCTTGACTTCGGCTATTTGTATTGTATAACGACCCTGCAATTACATCTCCCGGAAATTTGTGACTCCTGGCTATATTTTAGGTTATTTCTTTGGAATTGTGGTTATTAATAAATTGTTGTTGCAGACCTCCTAGAATTGTTTCATTTTATATACAACAAAATAGTAATATATTCATTAATTGAAATTATTGTAACTTTTGTAATTCTGATCTTTTTGTTATTTCTTGATTTCTTTGATCCCTTATTTATCTCTTTATTTTTTGTCGCGAATTGGCGTCTCGGACCACGCAAACATATGTCTGCACTTACCAAGCCTCAGTATCATTTATCCCGAGGCAAGTGCTTGTGATTCCTTTTTTAGGGGGCGGATCAGCTTTAAGCTGGATCCGATTTTTATTCCCCAGGGTTGCTGGTCCTGGGAGAATGGAAAATGAAACGGTGATGATAATGAAGAATAAATGGGCGACACACACACACACACACACACAGACATACACACACATGCCCAAGGCGGGACTCGAACCCGCCAATCCTTCCGTCCAAGATCGCCACAGCACTATTATCTTAGCGATTTCAGCTATCCGGACCGGCATTTATCTCTTTATTATTTTTATTCTGATCTCTTAGTTTTTCTTTCTCGTCTTAGTATGTACTTACGGAACAAATGGGAAATCTTGCATTGATGATCAAAAATTGGCAATTTTTCGACCGAACACTCGTATTGTGGGGTCATTTTATCGCGAAAGTCCTGTAAAACATTCCTTTATAAATACAGGGTCTTTAGTTTATCTTGCAACCCATGATCGCTAGCGCCTGTTCTTATTTCGGCAATTTGGCAACCGCGTGTCTCTGCCTTCTTTCAATACTGCCGTGGCTGACTCGTTGGGACAGCAGAGAAGGAAGTGAGTTGCGCGTCATAATCTGCAACTTTCCTCTTTCTGTGTTTTTCCCATTCAAGGGATTCGGCCGGCAGGTATGCGGCTCACAAGCCGGAATCTTTTCGCGCTGCGCAGGGTGGATGGGGTGGGGTGGGTGGATGCATGAGCCAGCAAACAAAACGTCTCTTCAGGCGAGTCTGTCTGCTTAGGAATGGCGAGTCTGTATGTTTCAGTATGCTTAAGAAACGAAACTGTAACATAGAAGATGGGGAGAGAAGTTATGACTGATTTATCGATTTATTAACAGCAAAGTAACAATAATTATTATTTAATGAACGCCAGCTCGGAGAGAAATTACAAAGATATCTCGTGAAACATCGCCGCCAAGCTGTTTATTATTTATAACAATAATTAATTATGGTACCTGGAAATTAAACAAATTAAAAAATTGTAATAAAATTAATAAAAATATTAATAGAATAAATCTCTTGAATTTTCTAATAATTTCTCCGCCTTTAAACAGGCACTGTGACTCCGCTTCCTATCCACATCCCCCGTGTCTCTGAAGCGCTGGATTAATCTACAAATTGTTGATTTGTTGGGAACTGGCGTTTCCAAAAAAAATTCTTGAAACATTTTTTTATTTATTTATTTGTCAAAAAAACAGTAAAAACTGTAGATGACGTGACATTTTCGAGCTCTTTAAGAAATATTTAGTGCCAAAGTAAACTTCCAGCAAAATACACGTTGAATCTTCAATATTTTCGAAGCGATTCTTCTTTCCTAAACGCGAGTTCCTACGATAATGAATGAAACGTGAACGAATGACTGCCCAAGGACAGAACAAGTGCTTGCTCTTTCTTCCAACTAAAATAGCCCCGTTCTCCTACCCCGAAATCTGCGACGAGGGGTGGGTCGTTTAAAGTGAAAGGGAAGCCAAAGGTATTTCACGCGTTGCCAAATTACCAAAACAAGTGGTTGTGTTCTCAGATACGGGTTGCGAGTTAGACTAAAGACCCGGTATTTACAACAAATTACTTCCTGTAACATGTTGTGTAGTCAGAATCAACGTTTTGTGTTTCCTTCAAAACAAATTGGTTGACGGCAAAACGTGTCTGACTGAGTGTCACTTTGTCTGTTTGTCTGTGGTCAATGCTAGTACCTAAGCCAGCGATTGGACAAGGAATGACGTCGGAGCTGCTTTGTTCTCAGAGATAAGGCGCTAGGAGAAGGAGCCCGAGCAAAAGGGAAGAGGGGCAGATGTAGATACTGAACAATGGCGAAGTGTTAAATGTGTTCGAAAGAACTGCAGTATGTTAAAAATTCCAACTTACAGATGCATTACGTACCTTTGCGACGCAGAGAAATCAGCGAGATTAAAATAAATTTTGAGTGTAAGTTGATGTGCTACTGAGTAGACTGTATGAGAATTAATGACATCTCACTTACATTTTTTCCTTTTTATAGCGGAGGACCACTGGCGGTAATATTTACAGACAAGCCACCAGTCTTGTGAATTCTGTAAGGAAGGTTTAGGTGCTGTCATTGTCACAAGTGAAATTATTGAAATGGAATCTGTATTATAAAAAATTAACAAATTACAATAAAAGAGGTGCACCTTGCAAGGGTTAATAACTAAATTAGCATTGAATACAAACAAGTGGAAATCATGTTTGACCATAAGAATTATATGTGCATGACTTGTAATGTATGCTCGGTGGTCCCGCGCAGCCGGCTGTATGACGTCAGAGCTGCAGGCACGTTCTGGCAGGCGCCAGAGTGGGTGGAAGTCTGCGTTTCCGGACGAAGGTGAATATGCTGGTTAATGCGTCTGTAAGGCACCTCACGCGTTGCAAACCAACCATCGGCGACACGATGCCTCCAACTCTGGCATGATGACCTTGTTTTATAACACAGTAAGAAGCAAGAGAACAAATGTTGCGCACTGAACTGAATTGTAGTATTGCACGGGAGTTCAATTACATATAAATTATCACTGAGTTATGCATGTGCTAGAATACGTGATCTGTATAAGCTAGTAATGGAACAGTTACGCAGGTCATTGAATTAACACAGTTTGTAGATAATGGCACATGACACAGTTCGCAGTAACAGCAATAACACAGTCACGAAGCAGTGATACAAGTTCAACACATGGCGGGGCTGCACATCGTGTGAAAGAAATACTCACTATCATATGTATAAACGCGGAGTGATTTTAACATCGCACTTAACAAGAGCTGTCACACGACTAGCAATGTTTAAACGTGCATTTGCAATATTGCGTCATACACGGAGCAGAAAGTGGCACGGGGTCCGCACCTTATGATGGCTCTCTCAATGGCTCTCTTTTGTGTTAACGGCTGTCTGCTGGCGAGGGCGCTTTGGCGTGCAATGGCCAAATGGAATGGCCAATCAGAAGTCACGCAACAAATGTTAGATTTGCATTAATGATTGAAGTGTATTACCTTAAAATACATGCTATTAAATATTAAAATTTTACATGTATGTTACATGTTTGGGTTCGTAACAAATGTGAAATTGCGTCTGCAGATTAAGATATTCTCGGAACGAGGAACTGGAGGGGCAGAGTAGGCGAAACTGCTAGCTGGTGTGCTTATGTCGAAATTCCAAGAACTGAACCGTTGAGAACATGAATTTGTGTGAATGCTTTTAAATTAACATAAAGTAGAGAATGAGAAAATAAATAAAATACCGAATGAAATGTACAATGACTTACATATACAGTGTGCATTTGTGTACCTTATATAATTAAGCTTGCTTGTAGGAACACTGAGAATTCAGATTGTTCGCAATCATGGTATAAGTAAAGGAACTTGTAGATAGAAGATTCTGGAAAAGTGGAATAACGAGGATTTTCAACATTCCCAAACAAAATTGTATATAAAAAATCATGCCTTGGGTCCAAATTCTCTCACGTGATCCCTACCAGGTACCTATCTGTTAACATTAATTATTTTTTCAGAACGAACTATTTCTTTATATTTTATACTATTGTATAAAATATTATTGTCCTTAAATGTGAAAAGTGTCTTTTCCAAAAATATTATCTAATAGAACAACGGGAGAGGAATTACAGTACTGGTATGGTAAACAGTCGAATGTTGTTTTGAGTTATGTAATGATGTATGTACTATTATACAATACTTGATATGGTTTTTGAACCATAAACATTTTAAATAATAATCACCAGTTAAAAATATAATTATCGATTTTCCAAGCGAACCTTTTTCCCCTACCTCCCCCATCATTGGAACACTCGCCGCGTCGAGCTCTGCTATTGCTTGGCGGATTGGTTTGGAGCTAGAGAGCGGCAATTCGTGACGTCACAGAGCGTTGAGTTGGCAACCACTGACCTAAGCCGTCAGACGGTTTTTCTCTAAAATTTAGCCATCCGATCAATTTAGCCAAACTCGAGACCCTGCGAGTTCAAAAAGTATATTTCCATTTGTGAGAGTATTTTACATCAAGCCCTCACATTTTCAAAATGTAAAAAGTTTCTCAAAAAGGCTCTAATCGGATAAAGGGGGTTTCCGACCTCAGTGTGCAATTCGACTCAGATTTTTCCCACATGTTTAGATGTAGAAAATATCTTTATTTTCAAAATATGAGGATAAAATATCCATATACAAAGTACGAGCTCGTATATACAGCGAAAAAAAACGTTTTTCGTGTTTAAATTAAGAAAATAATCATTTTATGGCATTTATTTTATTTCTTTGCTTCTACTATGAACTTTGCTGTAATAATTGGGTAAAAAATTGACTTGCAGATGCCATTCAGTTCATAGAGTAATAAATTGATTAAAATAATTGTTTCTATAAAAACGTTAACAAAAATTTCTTTTTTTAAATAAAAACCCACCTAGTTCATAAACTGTAGGTAGAAAGAGTTTCAGATAGTGATACTTATTAAATGTAGACAATTTCGTTTGCTTTTGAGTGCTGCAACTGGCAAAAGTTTAAGATTTGATTTACGACCTGGCGCTGGCGGGCCGATTTTGTATCCATGCTTTTTATCAGAAAATAAACTCTTTGTTGGCGAATGTATAAAAGAAAAACAGTAGTTCAACTGACGCGGATGAACATAAACTAGTCTAATGAGGAATAAACACTTTTTTGTCAGATAATTGTCCAGCATATTTATTGATTTAAATTTATCATTTAAAAATGAAGAGAATTCTAATTCAACAGCTGAAAGGAGCTTTAATTGTTTTCAATGAGATCCATTCACTAAACAAAAAGACAAACTGTGCTCGTTATCTTCTTCGTCTGTATTTTTAAAGAATTTTAAATACTCCTTTTTTAAATACACCTATTTCATGTATTTAAATACATCTCCAAAATACATGTCCAAAATAAGACAAAAATACAGTTTTTCAAATACAAAGTATATTTAAAGTACGTATTTCAAATATAAGTATTTAAATATTGTCAAACCCTGACTAAGCTATGTTAGAAAAGTACAGGAACCACAAAGAACCGCCAATGTTTAAAGTAAAAGTAATGTATTAAAATAGAGTACTATAATAAATAAGTCCAAATGAAAGATAGTGATCCTTTATCTTTATTAATTGAACCCTTTCTGGAGCACAATATATTTCTCACAGTAAAAAAAATTACAGCAATAATTATTCAACAATTATGTTAAATCCTTGCTGCCTAAATCCTCTTAATATTTCCAATTCATTTCATTAATAATAATTAGTAATTATTTATCACGTGTTCGGTCTCTTAGATAGCGAATCAATGGAGTTCACTGAAATAAATCGCAACAATTCGAAATCATACATTAACAGTCTGTTTTTACAACAATGTCCTGTTGCCCTGCAAACTATTTTGTCTATTTTGTAGATAGAAAAAATCAACTTCGCAATGCTTAAAAGCATATTTACGATGCGACGCAGAAGAAAAATGTCGCATCTTCAAGAACAATAGATAGTCTTCAGTAACAGCAGATGGAGACACAATATATCTGACAAATAACACATCCCAAGAATCTACGTGGCGACAATTCAAAATGGGTAATTTAGAAAACTGCTATTTTTTCATATCTTAAAGAGATTTCTTCATCAATGGATCAAAATGAAGCACGTATTGTAATAATTTTAGATTTTTCGAAAGCATTTGACGTCATTGATTATAACATTTTTCTTTCCAAATTACCTTCTAATGGAATTCGTGTCATTGATCTAGCTTCAATATCTGTGGGCCTCTGACATCGACCTCAAATAAGCCTGACTAGCTTGAAAAAAAATTATTCACTGGTCTTTCGATTCTCTGACAATAAAGCATAGTGTTCCGCAGGGTTCGATGCTTGGGCAGGCCCTCTTTCTTTTATATGCAAACTGAATGCTCTTCATCCATAAGAAGCAGAATAACAGTTGTCTTTGAGGATGAAACGAATACTCTTTGTAAAAAAAGAACAATATGGAATACGATTTTAGATGCTTGAAAATGGTTTAATATCAAATTAATAGTAAACAAAAGAATAACTCTTCCAATGCAGTTTTGTTTTTCTAATAGGTAATTGCATGAGCCATTGTATGTCCGTGATTATCTAACGCTTTGAAACGTAAGTTCTACTTTAAGAACGAGTTCTTGGGAGGAGGACGAATCGACACGCTCGGTAAACTCAAAAGCAATTAAAGCGCAGTTTACATTTAAAGGGGCATTTTGCATAAATCGGCACAATATGTATCACAAACCAGCACAATTTTAAGAAAATGAAGAAAAGTCAAGTGAAAGTTGCATAATTGTAGTTAGAAAGAGTTGTGAAGAGAAAAAAAATAGTCTTCATTCTTAACTTTATAGAAGAAATCTGGTTGATTCATTGTTAGTTATTCCGGGGGCGTCAACTAATAGGGTAATTAATCCCGTAGGTGTAGTGCAGGTTTTGGTGTCGCTGAAGCAAATGCATGTTCGATTAGCTGCCGGCGTTATCCGAACGTAACCCCACCGTGTCTATAACACCGGAGTGCCTTCTTACAGACTTAGTGAAGTCTTAGCCAGTGATGTCAAGGTCGATGCAACTAGCAGAAGTCCTTGGCATGGGCATTGTGGGAAGAGATGGGTGAGCTCTTGCGTATCGTATCCGACTTCAGCCAATGAGTTTCAGGAACCAGTTCGCGTCATAATATTAGCGGAAATTTTAAATGCCAAAAGTATCACATTACAACTCATTGGAATATGAAGAATTTTTTTATCTTCCAACTTTTATTTCAATTACACCGTCATCGTGTTAGTTTTCGTTGAACATTGTCACTTAATGCCACTTTCGAAATGTTTCTTAATACTTCTCGCTCTCCATACAATATGGCGACCAGCGGCTATTATGGCTATTCAAACAAAGTTCCCGTGTTGTGGTCACGTGGTTCGTGATGAAAACTGGTGCTGCGCAGAATGAGCAAAATTCGATGCACCGGAGGAGCCCACCCATCTCTTTCCTCCATGGGCACGACGAAATTACCCCTCCACGCAGTTAATCACCTCGTCACCAGAGAGCGGTAGGTAGTCAAAGTCACCCTGAACGCTTTTACGCTAAAACGAAATCCAATTAAGCGGGATTTAGATAAACTTTTTGTCGTTATTTTTTATTTATATTTTTACTTTTACGCCATCACTATCGGGAAATGGCGGGGTTTCTGCAGATAGTTTCCTTACCCGACGCTAGTTGCGCTGAGAAGCTCGTGGCATGTCACGGTGCCACGAAGCGTGTCTATTAATTTCTCGCCTACTACTGCTTATGTAGCACAAACGAAGTATTGTCATGCTGCGAAAAAATCCGGCGAGTTTTCGACAGAAAAGTATAGTGCTGGGCGCTAGTAACGACAAAGTGGAAAAAATATTGTTATTAATTGAAGTAAATTACTTCTTCCAACACATTGTGAAGTCAGATAATCATAGTATAGTCGGTCTCTGATATCGAAAAATCGACTGACAGCAAAACGTCTTCCTGTTAGTCCATCTATCCGTCCGTTTGTGGTCAACGATAGCGCCAAAAGCGTTCAGCCGATTTTCTTTAAAATTGATATTCTTTGATAGACTTAAAGGAACTCGAGGCCTTGTGAGTATGAAATATATATTAATTTTTGGGGTACTTTACATGAAGCCTCAATTTCATTTTCGAAACTTTCTCAAAAATGGCTTCCAATTTTTTTACTAAACTTCGTTCTTGGATAGCGAAAACAAAGTTTAAAGGAATGGAGCTGGTCTCATTTTTGCTGAAATTCTCAATTTTCGAAAATTAAAAAACTTCCATTTTTTTGCATCTTACAACTAAAATAACAACGAAAGGGACTTTTTCCTTAATAAAATCTGATGTTGAAAGTCAAACCTTGAAATAACGTCATGTAGAATTTTTCGAAAATTTTTTTCGCATGATTTTTCGAGAAATATAGGCAATTTTTAAACAATTATTTTCTCAAAAAGTCTCAAAATTTGTTTTTTAAGTTTTCTTCTTGTAGATATTAAAATCACGATAAATTGGCGCTGTTTCCATTTTCAGCGAAATCTGTTTTCGAAGACTAAACAAGTTATAATTGAAAACATACAAATTTGAAGACAAAGATTTTTCTCTTAAGTATAATCTGTTCAAAAAAGCCTCTTAAAATAAGGTCGTATACAATTTGTTGAAAAATCGAGAAGTTTTTGCGCAATTTCTGCTTGAATTTAATTAAAATGAAAAAAAAAAATTCTCAAAAACCGCTTCAAATGTTTTCTTAAATTTTTTCTACGCATAGAAAAAGAAACTCAGAAGAATGGTCTCGTTTTCATTAAACTCTGAATTTTTGTTAATCGCAAATTAATGAATAATGCGAGAAAGTATATTCGCATTCGAGCACCACTGGTTTTCACTTCTGCTTTGCAATCTGTTCGTTTTGGGCCATTCCGCAAATCGTATGAAAAGTTATAGAAATAAATATATATACGAATAATATATACGTATTTAGTTTTTTAGGGTCGGATTAATCCGACTTTTGTTTCGAAGCTTTGGCTCCGTTTTTCATTTATTTTCCACGCCTAGGAATAAGGGAGACATGATATATTACCTTCACAATAGATACTCGAAGGTCAGAGAAATAATAACAATTATTATTTTAAAATATTAGGCAAGAGAAAAACGTTTTTCTCTTAGACAAGTAAATATATTGGCTATTTTCCAGGAACCTAATTACTAATTAATCAATGTGCTCTTCAATTTATTCTGGTGTATTTGACTTTTCTTGCTGATGAAGTCGGGTAACTATGATACGTCGAGGTCTTTGTAAAGCGTCTTGTCTGTCGCGAACCACGGGGCGTTGCAAAGACTTCCTCATGTATCCAAAATAAGGTACACATACGTAACAAGAACAAAGGTTTTATTGTGCACTTAGTTATAATGTTTTCATATGTACACTTGTACCAAACCCTTGCTAGTTGTAAGATCACCTAGAGAGAAAAACCAAGTCCAATTTCCTAAAAGCCGTTAACCAGAAGAAGTCAATAAACGCAGCGCGGTCACCAGACACCAACGGAACACACTATAGCCACTTCGTTTCTCCAGAGGCTCACTCACTGTCGATCATTTCAAACTCTCTCTGCTCTTTGGACTCAGACCTCCGTCAGCATCATTTGTGCAGCTTTGTGAATACGCGAAAGATGCAATGCACGTTCACGTCGCTGCGGTTGGACTCTGAACTTTGAATCTGGACTCTGGATCTGGACTCTGGATCTGGACTCTGGATCTGGACTCTGGATCTGAACTCTGGATCTGAACTCTGGATCTGGACTCTGGATCTGGACTCTGGATCTGGACTCTGGATCGGAACTGGACTCTGGATCTGGACTCTGGACTCCTAGCGCTTGCGAGCGCGTCATATAGCGGGCGCCGCTGCTAGCCAAGACTCGCTCCCCTGCCTCAGGGTTGCCGGAGCGAGTCCCGCAAACTCCAGCTGCCTTCCCAGAGTGCGCGCGGCGAATTTAAGTGTTCACCTCACACAACACTTCCTAAAGTTTTAGTTTCAAATCTCCACTTCAAATCTCCATCGATTTGTCTTATAATATGAATTTGTTTCTTTTTCTCTTCAGCGGTGGATCGCACTCTCAACTTGAATCTCACGTGGGATGACGAAGACGTGCCGATCGTGAAATGGGAAACGGTGAAGGACGGCCAGGTTAAGGAAGGCAGTCTTGAATATTGCGATTTTAAGCCGAATCTCAACAGCACGCCGCAAAGTTTTGAGTAAGTACATTATACGACATAGTAGATAGATAGAACTACTTCCTTCCTTCCTTCCTCTTCATTGATTAGACAAATTGCCTGTTCCGACCTCAATGTTCACACCATCGCTTTCTTGGCCTTCCTGGATCTCTTCTTCCCCTCACTGTGTAGAGCAAAGCCTGCTTTGGATGACGGTTATCTTCCATCCTCAGCACCTGCTCTTTCCACTTTATTTTACTTTCTATTATTTTTTCATTAAGTGAAAATATCTTAAGTTGATTTCTGATGCCTTGGTCCCTGATTTTATCTAGTGAAGTGGTTTGATTGACAGCTCTTAAGAACCTCATTTCGGAACTTTGTATTGCGTTTACATAGCTATTATTTGTTACCCATGTCTCACTCCCTTACATGATTACTGGTACCGCCATTGTTTTGTAAAATTTCATTATAGTTTCTTCTTTTACCCTATTCCTTAGTGTTCGTCTTATTGTTCCGCACATAATTGATATCTATGAAGCTTTCGTTTCACATCGTCGTCATCGCTAAAAGACAGATATGTTTGGTTTATTCAGCCTTCTCGGATATTTGTTTACATAAAATACATACATACATTGTTTACATCTGTAGGTAAACTGCATTAACTATTTACAAAATTAATTTTCTACTTTTATCTGTATATGTATTGTAATGTTTGAGCAACATTTTATTCATGGAGGGGAAGCACCGCATGCCGACGTGTAGGTCGGGGCCAGACTTCATCAGGGGGAACACCGCCACCTCTTGGGATATAACATGCACTACTCTAAAGGAAACAACGACCACGGCAGTTGACGATTCCGCTCTCTCGGTATGAATCAGTGAAAAACTACTGATTGATAGTGACTATTCACTGATGGTGTCAGTTATGACCCTGCCACTGACGATCAGTGAATTGGACTGAACAAATCAGTGAAAATTGGGTCCAATTTTTGAATCAGTGAAACTTCACTGTTTGAATCAGTGAAATCTGTGACGACGACTGAACGATCAGTCAGCGATGGTGGCACGGGACTTTTACCACTGACGACCAGTGAAATGCTGGCGGTCTTTAGGAAAAGGTTCGCATATTCGCTGATTGTCAGCGAAACTACCCATTTCGACTGAAGATATCAGTGACTTCGGCTTTCACTGATTGAATCAGAGAAAATTTCACTGATTCAGATTCAGAGAGTGAAAACAATAAATATTGACTAAAGAGTGGGTCAGTGACAGAGTTGCCTAACTCAATAGATTGTGAAGGCATTTTTCCTCTACAGCATGGCTCTTAACTATTAATTGTATACAAGTACCGAATTTTTTAATCTTAGAGAATGAATGAACGGTTTATTGGCACAGTTTGTTTGAGCGCGGGTAGAAAATGTGAAATATACACATGAAAGGTAGTATGAACTAAATGCATGGACATTTAATGCCACACCAAAAATTGGGTTTCTCACTGGATGTACTTGAAACGACAGTAATAGGGAGTTTAGCGCCAGGCGTAAGGAGTGAATATTCGTTCATGAGTTCATTCATTTACTTACAAGGATAAAGAATTATTGCAGTAATAGAGCATCATTCAGAACCATACCTCATAGGAATAAGGGACTTCACGACTTCGTGGAGTTGACAGTTCTGGTACTGAGCCACCTTAATAAAGATATACCATTTCAGATGGCCAATGGAAGATTCGTCATTCTTAATCACCCACCCCAACGACCCAAACGACCCGTTCAACCAACCCCCGCAGAGTTTCGACGACCCGTACCGGTCGCAATTACCCAGCAACTGGGGAGACATGGAGAACTCCACGTGGTTGCCTCTGCGCCGCGGGCCGGGCGACGCCAACTCGACCATGTTCATCGATGACAGCGGCCGCGACTTCCCCGTGGACCGAACCTATGACCGCCTTCCCGCGGACTGGCCCGACCGCAGCGATAACTTGTTCCCCAACAGATTCCCGCCCGCCACGCCGTCGAGGTAGGGACGGACGACATTGTGGACGAGGGTTGGCGCGTAAGACATGGCAACTATACTTCGGTTTTTCTTTCTTTCTTTGTTCTTTCTTTCTTTCTTTTTCTCTTCTTTCTTTCTTTCTCTCTTTCTTTCTTTCTTTCTTTTTTTCTTTCTTGGCACACGGGGGGGTGTCAATTAAATGGAACATCTCACGGTATTTCGCGTCATTCTCGGTTGTGCTGCCAGGAGTCGCATGATAGCGACTACGTCGAGCAGTGCTGGCGATCATGGAACTCCTAGTGGCCCAACCGAGAACGACGCGAAATACCGTGAGATATTCCATTTTTTAATGACACCCTCCTCGCGCCAAGAAAGAAAAACCGAAGTATAATTTTTTTGTGAGAATACGAGCACCGGTGGAAAGTGCAAACCATACACATGAAAGGACAAGATATGAACTAAATGCGTGGGCATTTAATGCCACACCGAAATTGGGTTTCTCGCTGGATGTATTTGAAACGACAGTAATAGGGAGTTTTAGCGCGGGAGTTTTAACAGACGTAAGGAGACATCGTAAAACTCTATTGATCATGTTACCATCGACTTTATACAGTCATAATGAACTACGTTCAGAAGAGATTTGTTGCATCATTGCGTTTCGCATTATCACAAAAAAAGGCATTGCGTGCATTGAACAAAGATGCATAATATATCAAAGGGTGTAGGGTGGTGGTGAGATATTTCAACCTCGGTACGAGTCAATAGTATAACAAATCTATATTGTGCACAGATTTTTAGATTTTGTGGCCTTCCGCGATGAGTATGCAGACTGTAATTTTGAACAGGCTTTTCTTGAAAATGTAAGAAGTATCTTAAAACAGCGTTTCTTGTGAGCGTAAGACATAACCTAACTCGAAGATATGATTTCAACTTATTTTCGCAAATTTCTTTTCGGTCACCTCTCCGATATTTTTTATTAATTATTGCCAGTGTTCTGGAGTTGGTAAGAAATAATTGTAACTCCAATTATTTCGGTTATAAATAACAACAATCGGTTTATCAGAGTTGAAAAACCTTTCCACTTTTTAGGCGTCCATTTTGCTGCTTAAGGTGGCCGCAGAGACTCCTATAGGTGTGTACTATTTATGAAGGTCGTACCTAAGTCCTAAGGTCTTCAAGGTCCAGCACATGACAGTGCATAACGCTTACGAGTGGCGCCAAAACTTCCTATTGATTTCGTGTTCCAAAGTATTAAAGCAAATACGAGTTCCCAACATTTCAGAACCATTTCATGCCCATTCTAAAGGCCCGATTAGGCAGATGCTCGAGTGCTACATCGGTCCGCACAGTCCTGGGTCGTCACGTGTGTTGCTGATCGTTCTTGCAGAACTCTTCTGTTCATATCGCAACTATCTGGTTTGGAAGGGAATTATTCTCAATAACTTCTACCAACTCCCTGGGACATTATCGTAAATTTCTGCTAAGGAGAATGGCTATCTTGGAGGATGAACGCTGCTCGAAGCGGGTTACATTCATCTCACGCGGCATAAGTCAGCCAACTGATTTCACATTGCTCTCTGTGCTAATAGAGACACTCACATAGACATCTGTTGTTGTAAAGACACATTAATACGTTAGCACTTTCACGAGACAAAATTGTGTGATTCGATAACATTTCTTTTAGAAAACAATAGTTGGCATGACTCCTGCCCCAACTCTCGTATATTATCTGGTATAATCTTTTTTCTATTTAGTATAAACCGGGTTAGATGTCTCAGAGCATCCACTGTTTTCACTGCAGTGCCTCTGACTGGGAGGTTCTAGGTTTTGAGTCCCGGCCGCGGCATGATTTTCGACACTAGCTTGTCAGCTAGGTCGAATTAAATCTCTGAATGGAGAAGAATTCTAGGAGCCGGCTGCTCTGATCGGCACGTTTTCGTAGTTTCTCCAATCATCACCCGGCAAATTCTGAAGAAGTACCCTAACAAACGGGTCACGGACCACGCGCAATCTTTCTTTCTCCTGTTTGTCCCACCCTCACGCTTTACTTATACACACACACACACACACACTTACACTTTCATGCACTACACTGCCACACATGTAGGGAGACCAGGCGGCATCTTAGAATATTTTCCGGATGGGGAAGTGGCCGTTGATGTAAGATATTTGGATAGAGAATACTCACAAACCGCCGTGTAGGCGGGGGAGGTGGATCTTGCCATTCACAGGGGGAAGGCCACCGCCCCCTCCTGAGATGCCTGACACATGCACTGCACTTACAGGACTAATGAGCATTAGCAGCAGACGCGCCTAGAAACATGAAATAATCAATTTGGTACAAAGAGGTCTGCCACACCCCACGAAATTTTTGTCAGTGTCGTGTATATTTTCGAACCACGCGCGATCTTCTCTTCCTCATCCTTGTCTCTTCCTCTCGCTCACACTCACATGCACACACATGTGCACACGCACACACACACTTACGTGTAATACACAATCACACGTGTCGGGAGGCCAGTCGGAAGCTTAGAGTCTGTCCCGTCTGAGGTACTACCCCGCTTGGAGAGGTACATTGCGGAAGGAAGAATTCACAAGCTGTCGCTCTCTGAATCTGAATCAGTGAAATCGTCGCTGATTCAATCAGTGAGAGCCGAAATCACTGATATCTTCAGTCGAAATGAGTAGTTTTGCTGACAATCAGCGAATACGTGAACCTTTTCATAATGACCGCCAGCATTTCACTGGCCGTCAGTAGTAAAAGTGGCGCGTCACCATCGCTCACTGATCGTTCAGTCGTTCGCGTGCTGCTGTTTTTCAAACAGTGGAGTTTCACTGATTCAAAAAGTGGACTCGATTTTCACTGATTTGTTCAGTTCAATTCACTGATTGTCAGTGGCAGGGTTATAACTGACACCATCAGTGAATAGTCACTGCCAATCAGTAGTTTTTCACTGATTCAGATTAAGAGAGCGTGTAGTTGGGCGCCAGATTGCACGCTCCAGTGGGAGAGTCATATCGCCACCTCCCGGAATATAATGTGTGCAAGGAATGTGTCTTCGCACCGTGGCAAATCACGGGTACTAACAATTGCATTTACGTTCGTACCAACCAGATCACTGGGAAACAAGAAAGTGGGACAACGCTTCCAGCATCTGGTATGATTGTGGGGAGTACACTATTTACGTTTTCATTTTTTACAAGCTGCAAATCGTGCTACCAACATAATGTCTATTGCAAGTACTCCCACCAACCACTGGTTCCACCTGGGAGAGACTTTCTTGGCGCACTGTATGATGTACCCTCAGGAGTTGCAGTACCCTCAGACGATATTGACGAGTCCTGGAACAATAAAACATTCACTCCATCACCCCTATGTATATGTGATCTTTGAGGAGGTTTTGCTTGCAGGCCGACAAGTCCGAACGGCAAATCGCGCGTTGCCAAGACGGCGGACAACCAGACCATCAGCTACACGACGCAGCGGCCCAAGGTCGTGTCCCGCATCCCACGTGGCAAGCCCACGCACAACCCGCAGGTGCGTGATCATTTATCAGGGGAACTGGTGGGACAGGTTGATTGATTGATTCGTGCTTCCGGGCCCGTCAACTACTTTGGTCATTAGTCCCGCAAGTGTAGTGTTCTCGGGAGGTGGCGATGATCTTTTCCCCGCTGGATGGCGAGATCTGGCGTCGACCTACCGTCGACTAGCGGGGTTTCCCCTCAACCAGGTATCTCCCACCAGCGGTGGCACCGCCCCAGCCGGGACAAGCTGTAAGCTCCCGACCGGTCTCCCGGCATGTGTGGTAGTGTAGTGCGTGTTAGTGTAAGTGTGTGTGTAAGAGGAAAGGATAGGACAAGGAAGAGGAAGGAAAGATCGCGCGCGGTCCGTGGTCCGTTTGTTAGGGTACTTCTCCGGCATTCACCTGGTGTTGATCGGTGAAACCACGGAATATTGCCGATCAGAGCAGCCGGCCACTAGAATTCTCCTCCAGACAGCGACTGAATTCCACCTAGCTGACAAGCTAGAGCTTGCTAGGACCTCCCGGTCAGAGGGACTGCAGTGCCATCAGGTTGATGCCCTGAGGCATCTCTGTGGGACAGGTTGGTCAGCTGAAGTATACAGATATTTTTTATAACAAAAAATTTATTTCAATAACTTAATTTATTAACAACAGTTTTATTGAGGTTTTATTGAGAAGTTTTATTGTTTCTACTCCTCTTTGACTTGCTTTGAGGAAACTGCTAAATTAAACAACTATTTCAAATCATTTAAGGTGCTTTAGAGTGACTATCGGTAACATATAATATTTACATTTAAACAATTTGGGAAAAGGGTTGCCCTCTAAACAATGACAAAAATATTATATATAGCAATAAATAAATAAAAGCTTTATTTGAACAATATACAATTACAAATATATAACAGATTTGTATTTCAATTTGCAAAAAGAGGCTTTGATTCAGGAAAACCTGTTTTTAAATCAAATCTGGACATCAGAGCCTCCTATACATAATAAACTAAAATACAATCCTTTATGAGGCTTAAAAGAAAAAGTGGAATACAAAGTAAGATTAAAAACAGAATACAATAAAAGCAGAACACACTAAAAGCAGAAAACCATAATAGTAGAACACAAAGTACACAGAATACGTTTAAATTACAATAAAGAAAAGCAAATTCAGAACATATGTGAATAATAAAAACTAGCGTACCCGTGCGAGAAATCTCGCATGTTAAACCTTACCAGTTTAATATCATCTACAATATGAGTTTGCAGCTGGGCATTGATGTACATACTTCCAGATACCGCCAACATTTAAACCGTGCATTTGGACTGCGATCGTTGGCAATTGTCGAGTGACTTATGCTATTCTCTCTATAATTTTAAATTTAGTGCCTTTTTTAAATTAATGTACGTATTATTGTAGGCTAGGGAGTTTTTCATTTATTTCAAGCTATTTTACCTTAGCTAATTTAAAAAGTTTATTCTTCGTGTTGTGCCATAACACAAATTTTCTCCTACAACCCGCGTACCCGTGCGAGAACTGTCGCATGTTAAACCCCACACTCATTCCTATCCTTCTATTTCCATTCTAAGAGGGAAAGTAGTTAACGAAACGTGTTTATTTATTTAAAAATGTACAAGTGTAACTTGCAATGTACTAACACAATATCACATAAAAATAAAAAACAATGCAATTAATGTTTAAAAGAAATTTTCAATAAAGATTTATTTAGTATCATGGAGAGTTTTCTTGGAACAATTCACAACACTTTTTTAAAGACAAAATTTGAAGTAATTATTCAATATTCTTTGACAGTTAGCTTTTAGATTTTCATGAAACACACAAAAAATATTAGCTTTTTACTTTTGAGAAAGCTACGTGCCTGAACCCGCAGACGTGAAAATTTCATCGAATGATAATGAAAATACTGGTATAGGTAAAACGCAAACAGTCTTCAGTCTTCACTGTATACCCACATCCCTCCACAATTAGGTACACAGCACTTTACATACCACTGCAAAACTTTGATTGATTGGTTTTACTACACGCAAAAGAAACAATCTTCATAGGTATAAAGCAACTATTATAGTACTTCTAATTGTTGCTGGAGAGCAAATATTTAATGAATGATTATAAACTTTGCCAGACTGCAAAAACCACGGTGTACACAGAAAGCGTTAATATAAGATTGAGGAATCTAAGCCTTTTAAGCGTGTGGTCACAAAAATGTCTACCAGAAACGAGGGTTGAAATATTTAGGTGGCATTGGCGGTATTGAAATACCGAACCGAAAATTTAATTTAATGTCCAGGAATGTCTCATCTTATAGATTATGGTGCGAGGAACGTTTCTTTGAGGTGGCCTCAAAAGTTTAATTTTTAAGGCCCTAGAACGCTTCGTTTAGGAGTTATTTAACTACACAGATCTCAACGTGTGGCCGTGTGATGCGGGTTGCATTTGACATGCAACTACATTTTGTAATTTAAATGCAATTCGTCACGTCTTTGTGAAATTCTCTTTCTGTGGAGATCTCATTTATAAAGATTGATTGCGTGTGAGAGCCGCCATAGAAAGGTATACTACTGAAATAATATAGGAGACGATAAAATGTGCATAAGGAATATCGTAGTAAAAACCACCAGGATGACAATAGTAGCGCATAAGTAATAGTAGAAAAGTATGAGTTACCGAAGCTAATTCACATCTAATATTCTATTTAAGTGCCAAACTAAAGGTTTTACATAGTATTCAACGAAGTATTGGAGTAAAGTATATCGTACAAAAAATATTTATCAGTTGCATCTGATTAACACTATAGCAACTAGTAGTTCGCAACTACATTCCAGAGAGGTTTTTTAAAAGCACAAATTAGTAGTAACAAAATCATGAAGGATATAAATTAAGTGGTTCACCATCATTGGTATTAATTTAGAATTTTAAATTTTATCAGGAAGAATAATATTTGAAATTTAATTTTGTTTAGCAGAAGTGCATGGTCGGGATTTTTTACACAAAATTGACGTGCGTTGCCTCGCCGGAGCCTCTTGAAATATTAATACAAAAATCTATACATATACAGGAAAAATTTTAAGTGTATTTTAAATGATCATAAGTGGCAGTAATCTGTGTGTATTAGACTTTATATTCCTGCTGCTATCTCTTATTAGACTGTATCTTACATTATAAAACAAAAATACTCTGATAGTTCTACTTACGTGACATCAACTCATGTCATCTTATCAGAAGACCTAATGTGCCGAGCCAGATCCCGCGCCGCCTTTTTATACCAGGTCGGGTGATTGGCTGTTTTAATCGACCGTGAAGAAATCTAGGAGTTGTGAATCGAACTAAAGCCGTCGCACTCTAATAAGCGAGTTTGGAAATGAACAGAAAGGGGCGTTAGATTTGGATGCTACAACAGGTGGGAATAGAGAAATATAGTCGGTGTAAGCGAAACTCACCAAATCCAAAAACCGTGTTTCGAGATATATCCAGTTAATTATGTGAAAGGCTACAGAGGAATAAAATCTTAAAAATGTCTGCTAGTGTGTGCTGAAACCATAGGATCAGCCACTATATAGTACGATTTTTCTAACACTGCCCCTCAAGCCCCTATGGTCACGATGGAATATCACAAAGCATTTAGCGTCTTTCTCCATCGTACCGCTAGAGGTCGCATGATGGGAAGCACTGCTTGATACGGTCGCGGTCATGCTATACCTGGCGGCATGACTGAGAACGTTGCGAATATATATTCCATCGTGAAGACGGCCCTCGAGGGGCAAAATTAGAAAAATCGCAATATATGAAGTATATTATTCTAACTCGTTGGGGCAGATACAATCATTTCACATGGACTTGAACAATTCAGGCAGGGAGAGAGGACTGGAGTGAAATAAGGTACTAAATGTGCTACATGCGGGAATATCAGCGCAGGGCGAACTCGACGTATAACGAAGATTGGCGGCTTCAACCAAAAATATGTTCCTGACCTGTAAAACAATAATCCACTAATAGTTCTTTCTATATATTATTTTTAAATAGTTGTCCATAAAAAAACAGAAGTACATTCCAATTATACTAACAATAATACAAATACAACATACATACAATGGTACAAACACTGTAAGAAAATGATGCAATCAACAAAAAAAAGCACTACAAAATTTTATTATTCATTTCTGTGTTTAAGATCACGAGGGTGTATTCTTTTCAGTCTTTTTTCCATCATGCATGCTATTGTGCCAAATGATTAACACGATATTCGATTCAGTGTTGGTATTTGATAGATTTGAGAGTAATTTCTTTTTTCATGGTGATGATATGCATGTCTTTATATTGGCTGGAGTTTGACACAAACCAGAGAGCTTTGCTTATTAAACTAAGACTTTTAGATTGAAATATTTTTAGAATTTAAATATATGAATTTGAGACTGTTTCCCAGAATTCAATTCCATATGTCCATATTGGTTTCAGTGTAGTTTTGTAAAGTAAAACTTCACTTTCTTAACTTTATCTCTCCTTATTAACCATAGCATTTTTTTACGTATTAGTTCTGCTTCCTTTTTTTCATTCAAAATGTGTAATTTTACTCTCAATTGACAATATAAAATAAGACACAGCATTTCATTTTAATGGAACATTCCTTTGATTTAGTGAAGGAAGTAATGATTTATATTCGTTTTGGGGCACTATCAGTCAACTTACAAAAAAGCAAAAGGCTGCTTCAAAAGGCTGTCATGGGCCAGGTAGTTCATCGCCTCGCCATCACGGAGCGTTTTGTACAACCCTTACTGTTAAATCTCACAGCAGTTGCTCTGGACCCAGTGCGCGCGGACTCTATTGAGCCTCTGAACTTGTCCGCAACCTTGACATGCAAACAAACATCCACGCCCAATGCCCACGCCCACATTGCTCTTGGTGTGTAACTATTATGATGTTAAATGAAAAAATATCCTCTCAGGTGAACCTTCATTCCTTTAATAACGTTAAATGTATCTACTATCTGAATTAATCTCCCCGTTCCATTTCATATTTTGCAGTTTTATTTGCTATTGGTCTGTTACAATTATAATTTTAAATGTATCTATTATTAAATTAATCCCCCCTTTTGCATTTTATATTTTGTGATTTCATTTGATCATCGTCTCCATATTAATATCCCCCCTTGCATTTCATATTTTATAATTTAATTTGATAATTATTATAATTTTAAATGTAACTACTATTTGTATTAATTCCCCCACTTTGTCCCATTTTGTATTTATTTGGTATTTTATTTATATTTTATTTTGTTTATATTCGTAGACCGATGATGACGGCAAATCCGTCGAAAGAGCCAGCTCTCTAGCAAAATTTATTAAGTTGACGGAGTTGACTTCTTTTATTTCTTAATGAAATTACGTCAACAACACAGCTTCAGATTTCCCACACATCCACGCCCAAGCTCAAAAACCCATAGACCTCGCAGCCCGTGGCTGATGCTGTAGCGCCGGACTCGGCTAAACCATCAGTAGGGAGCGGATTTATACGATTTTCCATATTTTTGACCGTTGCTTTAGAGCAGGGGTCCTCAAACTTTTTAAACGGGGGGCCTGTTCACTGTCCCTCAGGCAGTCGGAGGGCCGGATTATATAGTGCGATTTTTCTAACTCTGTCTCTCAAGCCCCTTTGGCCGATCACACGGAATTTCGCGTCTTTCTCGGTCCTGCCGCTAGATGTCGCATGGTCGCAAGCACTGCATGATACGGTCGCGATCATGCGACATCTAGTGGCATGACTGAGAAAGACTCGAGGTACCGTGACATATTCATTCCATCGTGAAGACAGGCCTTGAGAGGCAGAGTTCAGGCAATGACAGGCCTACCGATAACATACAGTCATAACGCGAGCAGATCCCAAACTTTCTCAGATTGCGCTGGCGAAATGTACAGCGTAGTAAAGAGAATAACGCAAATCATCGACATTCCTTTATTAAAAACAATTTTTGAAACAACACCGATGTTTTGGCAACAAAATATCGATGTGAAGAAGACATCGAAAGCAAAATATCGATGTTTCTGGTGGAAAACCTCGCTGTTTTAAAACCATCGATTTTTTCCCACTCCTACACATAATGAAAAAAAGTGCGGATTTTAAGAAAAAAAGTCTTTAAACCATAAAAACCCGGCGGGCCGTATAAATGTCCTCGGCGGGCCGCATGTGGCCCGCGGGCCGTAGTTTGAGGACCCCTGCTTTAGAGTATAGCTAAATGAAATTTCTTGACATTTGGTTAGAATTGGATGCTGTATAGATTAATATGTTAGTGCATATTTGCACATATTGGGTCGATTTTTCCTCTTAGTGCATATTCGCGTAATTATGGAAGCTTATTTCGCATATTTTGTTAAAATAAAGGAAACTTTTCAGGTTTTCACAGAATATATTTATTTGTGTGCGTTCATTGATTAGTTTGTCACAATTTGCTTTTTTCTTTTCTATATATCATAAAGTACTTGTGCACATGTAGGATATTTCTTGCTATATTTTTTAAATCATGCAGAAAAAGTGAAAGAAGACCTACAATGTACTTCACTAAGGTGCATATTTATTTCAGTTATTTCTCCCGAGAAGTAAGTTGGGTTATATTATATTTGCAAAAACATATTTTTTTCATTCCAAGCATGCGTCTCTTGAATTTTATCAAGAAAGGTTTATACAGGAAATGAAATATTGTTATTTTAATTACATATTTAAGTGCATATTTCAGAATTTTTACGTCATTAATGCATATTTGAGAATTTTTAGGTCATAAATGCATATTTTAAAAAGCCTATTTCAAGCCTTTTTAGGACTTAAAAAACTGCTCCGTAATCATCAGTGTGCGTCCCCCCCTGCAGGCGGATGCGACGTTCCTGATCTCGCAGCCCAACCCCAGCAGCAGGGGGGTCCCGCTGCTGACGGACTACGAAACATCGGTGGGCCCTCAACCACCAAGCAGATTCCCGCTCGGAATGGAAGACTTGCTGCAGGTACGGATCAGAATACGGAGGGTTTGTTACAGAGAAAGGCACGCAGAAAAATTACTGAAGGTACGAAATAGGGCAGGAAGGGCCTGCTGAAGATAAAGATATTGATCAGGACACGGAGGGTTCTTTGGAGAGAAAGGCACATGGAAGGACTGATGGAGGTTCGGTACAGGCCACGAGGGCCGGTGAAGGTTCAATTCAATATTTTCCGTACGAAGAGCACTCAATTTATTTTGCACCCTTTGGACATCGTTCTTAATTGAACACTTCCATTGGATTATCCGTGTTCCTGATATGCCTTTGATGATGAGTATTGAACTCAAAACATTTTATGAATTAATTATAGCTTATTGTGGAAGTGATTTCTACGTAAGAACAAACCTACACCGTCAGATGCCAGATGAGGAACACAAGGGAGCCGGTTGCAGTGGTCACTAATTGCCCATTAATACACGAGTAAGAATAAGAGCTGTTTGTGAATAAGAATCGTCACTTAAATCACCCATTTTAAGTTTTCATTATGAATTGAAACCAAAAAATATTTGAATTTTTCATTTTTACGGACAAAAAACACGATACGAATGTGGGAATCCAGTAAGGGGCTTGATGCAACCAATACGGAGAAATACAGTTGTGTCGTGCACAAAGCCGACCGGTCAGGGGCTGAAAAATTCAGGTCCAAACCTTGGAACATCAAAGTAATACAAATATTTATAATTGGACAATAATATAATCCTTACAGTACCATATAATAATCATTAAACTACACGATTGAATACACCATGGCATTAAAGAGCAATGCCACCATCCCCCTGGATTGTTAGGATGCGTACGTTTTTTCCAAATTGAAGAAATCCCTGTCCATCTGTCCTGAGTCAAAGCTCTGCAATTTTGAATAACATTCATTAACTTTTGAGGGTACTTTAATATGACGTAAAGTTCATTTTGGGGTATTTTTTCAAAAATTACACAATTGTATTTTTTTGAAAGATCTCTCATACCGTTAACATGCACATTTCCATCAATTTGTAAACACTATTGTATTCAAATGATTTCTAACGAAGTTTTTCGAAAATGAAAAAAAAAATCTGTGAAAAAGAGCTTTAAGTTTAGAAATTACAGTAGCACTCAAACGCCATTTTAGTAAAAACCGCTAAAATTTTTTCAAACAAAATTGCCATTTAGGACGTGGTTTTACTGTTCTTTAATAGTCTTAAAATATATTTCCGTTCTGCGATAGCAGAACGAATCCAGGAATCCGAAAAATTAATCAAATGACAAAAGAATGTTGTTTGGGAGACGATAGATAGCAGCTGACAAAAGTATGTGGCAAGTCCAAATAGCTAGATGGGATCAAAGGAAATAGATAACGAGAACATTTGTGCCATTCTAGAGCACCACTAGTTTTGCAGAGCAATTTAGTGAGGGAGGTTACTGGATCGGCATTTTCAATGGAGTAACGGTTAGCGTAACGGACTGTGATAAAGTTGACGGGTTGAAATCCGATCGCTGAAAATGTCGTATTTGTAAGTCGTCTTGTTTGTAAGGACGAAAGGATTCTTCATATAACTTCCTTCGGAGAGGCAGTAAACCCGGCTGTCCCATGTTGTAGATGATCAAGCCTTGAAGAAGCCTCTGCGTCGCCTGTTTTGTGATATTTTCTTTCACTGCTAGATGGCGAAAAGTGTTGATTGAGGCGGAAGAGCAGACATGGTGGCGCAGGCCTCGCCCGTAAAATAAGGCGTCATTGAACCGAATGGTTTTGTTGTGTGGCAGGAGGGCCCGTCGGCCGCGGAGAGCGGCCCGGCAATGCGGGTGCACGTCAAGGGCTGCAAGGGCGCGTGCGGGGGCACGCCGCAGCTGGGCGGGTGCGTCATGCGCAAGTTCGGCAGGTAAGGCATCTTATCCTCATCGATTGATTGATTGATTCGTGTTTCCGGGCGCGTCAACTACTTAGGTCATTAGTCCTGTAAGTTTAGTGCGTGATTTTCCTCGGGAAGTGGCGGTGATCTTTTCCCCTCTGGATGGCGAGATCCGGCGCCGATCTAATGTCGACTAGAGAGGTTTCCCCCCAACCAGGTATCTCCCACCAGCGAGGCACCGCCCCAGCCGGGACAAGCTGTAAGCTCCCGACCGGTCTCCCGGCATGTGTGGTTGTGTAGTGCATATTAGTGTGTGTGTGTGTGTGTGTAACGGGTGAGGATAGAACAAGGAAGAGGAAGGAAAGATTGCGCGCGGTCAGTAGCCCGTTTGTTAGAGTATTGCTCCGGCATTCGCCTGGTATTGATCGGAGATACCACGATAAACTGCCGACCTGAGCAGTCGGCCGCTAGAATTCTCCTCCAGACAGAGACTGAATTCGACCTGGGTGACAAGCTAGCGTCGGGAGTGGAACCTAGGACCTGCCGGTCAGAGGGACTGCAGTGACATCAGTTGATGCACTGAGTCATCTCTCCCGGTACACATACATCTCGGTCTCCTGATGGGGAACTAATAATTGTTTTGCGGATCCAATTAACAAAATTCGTTTATAGTAATCGAGTAAACTGCGTCCGCCTATCCCTCTGCGTGTCATTCATGGCTTCCGGTCCACCAATAGAGATAAAAGTGGTGTCATTTGACATGTCTTGATCTCCTTGATGAGATACTGATCGTTTATTTTTTTGAATCCAATCACAAAATTCTAAAAAAATTGTTTAAAATAGTGTTGTTTGGGTTTTTATGTAATTCAAACACTTTTGCGTCTTGCGGCATCTGCGTGGTGATCAATAGCTACTTCGATTCCTATCGCGAAGGTAAATTGATGGTGACAAAATAATTCGTATCTGATATCATCACGAAATTCTGTAATAAAACCAGAAAAACGCGTGTTTTTCTGTTTTCAATGCATCTACGCATATCTGGTACAATGCTTTTGAATAACTGTACTCTCCTTCCGGCATTTTCATAAATCTTGATTCATCACATTGACGCTAATTAAAGCTAATTTTGGTAATAATACTGCAACTACCCTCGCGTCTTCGGTTGGGCGCCTCAGACGGGTAGCCGGCCCGCTCAGTCGACAGATTACCTGAAACGGCGGAGATGGAGGAAGCCGGTGGCCTAGGTTGAATGAGAAGTCAAACATGTGAATTTAGAACAAGTTGAATTTATTCATTAAAAAAAGAAAATGCTAATGGTCTGGTGATGATAACTCTGGCGAGCATGCCCCCAAAATCGAAATAAAACAAAAAATGAAATGTCATGCACATAAGAAAACAAAATTACAAAGTGATTACAATCAGATGAAATTCTTCTTCGCGCGCGAATTCCCGCTTGACGGCCATGCGCGGCCGGGAACTCCTCTTCGTCGCCCGGTCGAGAGGAAGTCAACACTGATTGTCTGATGTACTGTTCACACCTCTCGATCGCGGGTACGACATAAGACACTCAAACAGAAAATACCTCTGTTAGGCGGCCTGCGCCACCCACAGGTTGAACGACCTCAGGTCAGCTGGCTGCGAGGGTCGTGGCGGGCGAGGAGCGCCGCTCGGAAAATGTAGGTCAGATCAGGTACTTGCGAGGGTAGCCACGAAGGCGGGCCGGAACACAAAAGCGCCGTCTGCTCGCTGCGGTGAATGGGTCAGCACAGTTCATTCACTGACACGGCCGGTTCATTCCCGGTCGATCTCACAATACTTTGATACTAATGAGCCCGTGAATTATCGCACAAATTCAGAAAGGAAAAGAGAGTCTCGAGTTCGCACATAAATCGGACGTAATATAATACGAATTGCTGTCAAATGTTCATAATACTGTTCTGCGGCCTGCGTTCGTCACAGAAGTCTTGTACCCAAACTCTACAAGAAACTTAATAATTTTTCTAAGTCCATCGAACCGAACGCCACAACAGAATATAACAGGTTCCCCCCTGCGGCCGCCACTTGCGTCCGATTCTAAACACGGCTCCCAAGCTTCTCTTTTGTGCCTCGTCGCTCCAAGTTATAGGAAACCTCGTTCCCCCTACCAAAATTATCCCTGTGACTCTGGAATATTCTAGAATAAACCCGAATTCTGGCTGCTATTGGCGAAAGGGTACTGCGCATTAGATATTTTCTGCCCAATCAGAGGATGTTTTCGAGGCCGAGAAAAGAGTGAGAGAGGGGCTGGTTATCGCTCCCTCTCGCTTTAATTTTGCGTCGAAAAGGGGCAGTTATCAACGACCGGGGGGGTGTGAGGGGCTAGGAATCTCTAGGGAGGTTGACGGAAGAGTTCCAGGCGGCGTGGAAAAATACTGAAGGGGTCGTGTGCAGGGCGGCCACCCAGAGTTGGGGCACACGTGTCCATGACGAATTAGGGAGCAGAGGGTCGCGGACACAGTGGCGCCTCGCCTGGCCCTCGGGCCGCCTCCGTGGCGCCTCGCATCTCTCGCGTCGCCGCCTGCGTGGAGTTATTTTGCGGCGGAATAAACTTGAATTTATTCGGTATCACTACAATACGGACATATAAACAAGTATTTTATTCGATACTTTTTCAAGTCACTTTACTTGCTTGAAAAGAACGAACGAGGCAAATGTTTAAAATGTATTTTTATTATCAAGTTCAAAAGTAAAAATAAATCTTTTTAACATGAAATTACTCACCCAAATCGTCTCGGTAAGCTTCTACCATGTAATCGTTCAACTTTTGCAAAGATGCATTTGCGTACTGGGGGTCATGAATCGATAGTGACTACGGCGTGGGAGTCTCAAAGGCGGAATGCAATTTTTCGAAATCAGGGGTACCCAACGGGGTCGGTATGGACCCTTCCCCCTGGGGGTTGATGGAATTTAGAAGGGGGTCAATGATGATCAAGAGGTCTATTAAGGGGAAATCACCAAATTTGAACCGGTGATTGATTGGTATAGTCACAATCTCATTGATTACAAAAAATAATAAATGAACTTAATAATTAAGTATTTTCCGATGGAGAGCAACAAAACATGCCAATAAATAATAAATCCGCTCCTCTTTTTCCGTATCCGTCATTTATCCTTACGATCAGGGGTGTAGCTAGGCTTGTGCAACCGAGTCATCGAACCGGTCCCCCGAAGTAAGGGTCCATCAATAAGGACTCCTGCGAATGGATATCAGCAAAGAGTAAAATAAACAGCACTCCTAGATTATTTTCGCCATTGAACCAGCCCTTTTATTATAGAGCAGGGGTGTTCGACTTACAAGGACTCTTATCCTGGGAAGCTGATTCTGCCCAGGGGGCCTGGTTGCAGGCGGATGAGCGAATGGATATTGGTACCTCAGAAATAGATTGAAATCTTTTTACTAGATTAATTGAATTAAAATGCAAAACAATACAAAATAAAACTTGTAGGTAACATACAAGTAGATGAGGATGAATGAAGAGGAGCAATTGATAAAATACAATGAAACAATAACAAATAAAGAAAGCTGATATTTAGTTATTTTATTTGCACCAATAAAGTTGTTTGTTGATGGAGTTGAGTTTGGTTATAGTGCGGTTATTACTTGAACAATACTAGGTATTTGAAATTTGCAATCGAAATTATACTGCTATGAGAAAATCAGTTAATGAATGTTCACCAGATGTTCAGTTAAAGAAAGTTGTTCTTTTGTTAGTCATCTATGTAGTCGGGATGGCAGCAGTCGTTCTTTATTGGCAGGTCGGGAGCGAAAATGCGAGAAGTGGCATTCGGCAGCAAATTCTGGATGAAGACGTAAACAGTTCTACGTCGACACTAGACAAGCTGGTAGTTCTACGCAGATACTAGAAGTATAGAAACTCTACGAAGATGGTCGAAGTCCTGGTAGTTGTCAATAATTATGTAGCACTCCAAAGTTCAGATTGTTGTGTGTTTTAATGTTCTTAATCGCTATTTACCCCTTTCACTATTAGTTTAGAGAATATTGCCCGTATAAGAACATCGCAATTAGTTAAGAGGAGATTGCACGTATAACAACGTCGCAATTAGTTCAATATTCACAGTAGTTCATGAGAAGTGCGTCCGCTGAGAACAGCGATCTCGCGTCTACGATAGTTTTGAAGCGAGTTAGGTGGTCGCTGTCTTAGTACTTGTTTCCGTGGGTGGTCTGCATGAGTGGAGACGTGTCCCGTGGGAACAGTTGAACAGGCCAGGCTTTCACATAGTTAGTGGGCCTGTGCGCGTCGGGCGCTTGACAGACGGGACGGGGAGCGGCGGAGGATTACGTACAGATTAACGTAACAGAATAACATAAGGGGTTGATGAAGCCAATAATTTTTAATAGGAGTCGATAAACGAACAAGGCTGGGAATCTCTGGTCTAAATAATTTTCTTCAGTAGAGTGAGTAGGAACAGAAATGAAAGTTATTGCGAGGTGTTGTTTTGTAATTACGTTCACTTCAGCATAAAGCTTTCTGCGGTGCAGCATTGCTGTGCCACAGCTTTACGCTGAAATAAAAGAATATGTCAAAATCACGCTTCGTAACAATTTTTATAATGATACTAATCTCATAAGTATCACACTATTTCCTATCAAATAAAATAACATTTTTTCTGTTTGCGTACTGAATGAATGAAACAGCCCTAACAATCCTGTAAATGGCATATGCATCTAGTGAGTGAAGGGTAGCTTCTTTGGATAATACTTCCCATAAACGAATTAAATGTGATTAGATTGATTGTTATACACTCGGATAAAATATATTAAAATGAGTTAATGTATTGCTTCGGGCAGTAACAAGATAAGCCAAACCAGGCACAGGAAGTCTCCCGCTATTCATGAATGGCTAATACCTCGATGTTGGTTAATATGTTTATACATATGAAGGGATTGGTTTGAAGTTCATGTATATGAAGGTCGTTATCAAGAAAACAAACACTTTGAAGAAAAATGAGATTTCAAACGAATAGCGAAAATAATCTCGCGACTGGTATGACGTGTCTTGTTACTATCCCAATCCTTTCAAGCCATTTTTAATGAATTAAAAGACGAAACTACACGTTTTCGTAACACTGACGGTTGACGATGAATTTCATACTTATTGCGCTACATCCAATTCGAGCTTTCAAACATTAGTAAACAATGTTAACTTAAATTATGTTCAATATTTTATGTTTGAATTAAATTGTGTGCATTTATTTTTCAGGATATGACAGTGAGATTAAATAACCAGAGGATAAAACTGAATTTTTGTCACAAGACTGTCCATCTGGAAGGATGTGTGAAGAACCATCTGAGTTTTTAGACGTAAAAATTGCTTATCAGGTTTGAGTGTTTCTAAAATGTAATAAAAGAAAGATGCAAATTTGTATGTGAGGTGTATCTTATTGATTACATTTAGTTGACAATAATATTTCATGTAATTTTTGTTGAAAAACATTAAAAAACACTACTAATGAAATGAAACGATTAGACGTAACTAGTAAACGATTTTCAGAGAAACAGCATGAATCGTCATCCGATCACTCGGCCAAAAAACTTTCAAGAACACAGTATTTATTGTATGTTTACTAGCATCCTAAATTTCGATTTATAAATACTTCGTTACTTACACTGTATGATAAAAACATTGAATATTTGATCTTAGTTTTACAATCTTGAAGGTAAGGTGTCTCATAAATAATTTATAGACATAAAATTGATATAAACAATTCTTTGTTTTATGGGTCTCGCCATTTTATTCGCAACTATTCCCATCTGGGATGGAGAAAATATATCCTCGAAACACAAATTGGAGCCATTTTTGAGACAATTTTGAAAATGTTGAGGATTTATGTAATGTCCTCCCCACCCCCAAAAATATCCTTTTCAAAGTCAGAGGGCCTTGAATTCCTTTAAAAAAATCGAGTAATATCAATTTTGGAGAAAATCATCCATATAGTTGACCACAGACATACAGACAGATGTTTTATCAACAATCAATTTTTCCGTGTCAAGGACGCACAAAACATGGACTGTGACTACACAACGTGATGAGAAAAGTAATTTACAACGAACAGGAATAATATTTCTGCTCATTTTTAATACTACGTCCTGACACGAACCGTTTTTCTGTCGAAAAATCAGCGATTTACGCCGCACGATTAGAATATACAACCCTCTTCCTACTTCCGTAACATAAAAATAACAAAAGTTATTAAAATTATTTGTATAAATTTGTTTCCGTACTTTCTTTATAAATGTTAGTCAAAACTTTAATTGTTGTTCTTCTCTTTAAATAAAATCATAACATTCTCAAAAGGCGCGGGTTTGTATTCTACCCTGGGCATGTATGTTGTACTTTCGTCTACCCTTTGGCGCGGAGGGTTCTTCTCAAGGGACCTCAAATCCTTTTAGCTCGCGCACACAGTTTTGTCACAAAGAACAATGCAACACACTTGTATACAGTGTAATTATGGCAGAACAATTGTAATTAGTATGTAACACAACTGGTTTTCTTATAAGGTTCATTCAAAAACAAACGAGCCGAAGGCCTAGGAACAAAACCCAATACCTGTAAATCAAAAGTACAGCCCCTGGATGAAGAGGAACTTGTTGCACTGCGACATAAGGTGGTGAATGGCTGTCTCGTATAATTCCCGGTGCTGCGTAGTGAACATGTTCCGCACGTACTGCTTGATGTTGTCGTTCTAGGTGAATCGTTTGCCCCTCAGCATTGTTAGGGGACCAAAAATGGATTAATCGCAGGAGAGAGGTCTGGACTGTTTGGAGGGTGATCAAGAACCACCCAGCTGAATTTCTTGAAGATAACTGTGCACGGAGAGAAAGGTTAAGTTCATACAAATAATCACGTAGTAGATTCAACTAAACGGTATAATACATTTTCGTAGAACAAAGTGCTTAGTCAAGTTCACGAAACTGCTGTTTAGTTAAACACAATAATGCATGTATAGTAATGTTTACTAAACAGGTCGTACCCTGTGACGAATGGCATCCAGTGGAGAAAACTAAACAAATCGTTGCGTTGACTAATACATTGAGAAATATTTACTAAACAGTGCATTGAAAATAACTAAACGAAACGTGAAAGGGAATTCTTTCTTTCTGTCCCTTCAAGTAGGTAGCAACTGGGATTCCGCAACGGTCACGCATCCTACGGCACCGTGACTCACACTTTCTTAACCTCGATTACCTGACAGACTCTAGCCAAACACAGACGGAATTACGGACGTACGCTGCCAGCTTTACGCTATCGACAATATTTCTACCATTAGTTTAGATAATATAACATAACTATTGAAAACCAATAAAATACTAAACACTCTATTTATATAGCGTATAATACTATACACAGCGTTGAATTCTCATACATTACACGGGTTTCTATAACCATTCGAATTGGTCAGGTTGCTCGGTATTCAGTGAACAGTGTTTACTAAACAGTGTTTAGTGTGACGACATGAAACGTAGATCTCACCAAATGATTTTACCTACGAAACAAGAATATTATCACTGACAATTCTCTTTGTTCATTTACTCACGACTATGAATTGTTTGATTTCCTTAACGAAACTAAATCATGTTTAGCGAATCTTACTACAAAAATAATTGTATTTACTATACGATCGTTTACTAAACATCGTTAGTACATTCTACTACATTTCTCTCAGTGTGGTTGTGTTGGCCGTATAAGGCCTTGCATTGTCGTGGAGCAGAAATACCTCACGGGCATTTCGGCCTGAGGGAGGACGCAGAATGGCGGGCGAAAGGTTGGCACGTCTGCCTAGAACGCGGCGTCTCACCTTTCTATTGTACATCACCTTTACGTTGAATACCCCAGATTGGATTAGATGGAAAGTGAATAGCTCGTTAAGCCGCAATTGGCTAAGTCTGGAAATAGCTGAATGGTGGGAATCAGTCGTACCTTAACGAATAGTAAACTAATGATGCAAAACAGCATGCAATTTTTCGCATCGGTAAGGGTTACTCAAAATTATAATACCGCAACTTCTGTCGTTATTAACACATCGAAATTGTAAAACTCATAAAAATCATAGCGCATTAGGTACGAATAATATATCCATTTAAATCTAATGCATCAACACGAATTCGACAATCCAAAATTACGTTCCATGTTACCAGAAACACCACCATAAAACATGAATTCTCAAGCAATTACATTCAGGAAGAAGAATTAACCAATATTTCGTTACCGGGACCCGGCAAAAAGAGTTTTTATATTGAAAAATCGCTGTTTTCTCCGAAGCATTACAATACTTTCCCTATAATGCGTAAACGCGTAATTGGAAAAGTAAAAAATCGATGACCAATGCTTCTACCGAAAGTTTGCCTCTAGCTGTATAGCTGGGACGAGTTCAGCCGCTGTCTGGAGGAGAATCCTAGCGGTCGACTGCGCTGATCGTCAATTTTGCTTCGTGTTGCGACAATATGCCACACTTCAAATAACGCGCCTAATCAGCGGCGCGTAGCGGCAGTCCCAAGAGTATTCGGGGCAGCGAAACGGCGAGAGAGTCGGCCAATCAAGAACGAGCGGCCGGTCAGCGGAGCTGCGGCCAAGCGAGGCTACGCCGCCAGGGAAGTTAAAAACGGGCACCGCCACCGGAGAGACAGACAGTATTAGAGCGGAGTTCCCTGTGTTAATAGTATTAATTACAATAGAGCGATAGTGTTGACCCGGCAGAGTGTGTATAGGTTTTTCTTATGGCTTACGGTAGAACTGTGCTTGCCTTGGTACATCATCTGGTATAACGGTAACTTGGCTTTGTTTCTGGATATTCTCGTGGTTACTGAAGAAAGTACTGTTTGTATGGAACATTGTCTTTGTTGAATAAATCTGTTCTCGTTGACTTCTGTGTTTTTCCTGCATATAACAGTTTCTCCGATTAACACCAGGCGACTACCGAAGTAGTACCCTAACAAACGTGCCACCACTCTGGAACTTCGATCTTGTCCCGATGCCCCTCTGGTGGGAGGTACCCGGTTGGGGAAAACCCTATACGGCGACGTGTAGATCGTCGCCGAATCTTATTATCTTATTCAGCGGAGGAAGATGACCTCCACCTCCAGAGAAAACACATTCATTACCGATACACTTACAGAACTAATGAACTAAGGAGTTGACGCGCCTGGAATCACAAATCAATCAATTAATCCCCCAGCATTAGAATTTCTGTATTCTGCGTAAGCACTATAGTGCGATGTTTCTAACTCTGCCCCTGAAGCCCCTGTGGCCACGATGAAATATCACACGGCATTTCGCGTCTTTCGCCGTTGTGCCGACAGATTCGCATGATCGCAAGCACTGCTTGATTCGGTCGCGATCATGCGAAACCTAGCGGTACGACGAAAAACCGTGACATATTTCATCCCGAAGACTGGCCTTCAGGGGCAAAGTTAGAAAAATCGCAGTATAGCAAGGAGGAACTAGCAGTGTTCACAGACGGACAGACAGACAGACAGGTAGACAGACGGACGGACGGACAGACGGACGTTTTCCTTTCAATTGGGTTTTCGGTATCAAAGACCTAGAAAACAGGGTTTCTGGCAACGCCACGTGTTAGGGGATTTTTTTTCTTAATTTAGCAACTGGTTTTATACACTTTTTCGTTATCACGGCCCGGCAATGAATTGTTTTCCGCCGAAAAGTGGCCATTTTTTCGCGCAGCATTACATAACTTTCCCTATACTACGTATATCACTCCGTGTATACGTACGTATACGGGAGAGTAAAAAGCCGACCTTGAAGCTTACAATGCGCTTGCCCTTGGAAGCAAAGTGGCGTTGCGCGGCGACGTCTCAGGCAGCGAGCCCCCGCGGCCCGCTCGCCCCCGCCCCTCGCCTCCGCCCCCGCCGCATGGGGCGCCGCCCGCCGCCCGCCGCCCAGGCGCCCCCGCCGCCGCCCACGGCGCGCCCAGCCATGGCAGAGGCCCGCAGCGCGGCCACCGGGGGCCGCAGCACGCGGTGAGGACTCACTTCTCCACCTCTAGAGGAAGCCATCGCTTTAACCCTTTCACTGCTACGCGTTAAGAGCGCTGGCCGCCCCGCAGTGCTGAGTCTTCCGGCCGCCGCCGCCGCACGCCGTGTGCTAACGGCCCGCGGTGCAAGCAACCCATGGATGGCTTCCACAACACGTGAAAGATTTCACAATAGAAGCATTGAAACGCTATCTAAGAGGCACCAAAATAAACTTCGAAGTGTCCACAACAGGACCCATGTTGTGGCAATCGCCTATTTTCAACCGCGATCTAAGAACGGTCACGAGAACCCGAAAGGGCAGCGCGACGCACTGGTGCGTCGATAGCACTGGGGGCAAGGCGAACTCTGACGCACCGGTGCGGCGTTAGCACTACGGGCACGGCAATGCTTGACGCACGGGTGCGTCGTTAGCAGTGAAAGGGTTAAGGGCCGTCCAATTGAAGGCCCGAGGGCCGCATGCCATTTGATTGATTGATTGTTAGGGATTCTGGGGTCATTAGTCCCGTAATGCATTTATTTTTCCCCAATATGTGTCCCCAATACATGTACTTTTCTCGGGAGGGAGCGGTGATCTTCTCTCGCTGAATGGCGAGATCCGGCGCCGACCTACCGTCAGCTAGAGGGTTTTTCCTCAACCAGGTATCTCCCACCAGCAGGGAACCGCCCTAGGCAGGACGAGTTCTAAGCTGTGGACCGGTCTTCCGGCTTGTGTGGTTGTGTAGTGCATGTTAGTGTGTGGTAAGTAAGCGGTGAGAGAAGGAAGGGGAAGGAAAGATTGCGCGCTGTCCGTGGCCCGTTTGGTACAGTACAGATACAGCATTCTCCTGATGTTGAACGGAGAAACGACGGAAAACCAGCGATGAGAGCAGGCCGCGAGAATTCTCCTCCTGACAGCGACTGAATTCGACCTAGTTGACAAGCTAGCGCCGAAAATCTTCCCACAGTCAGGACTCGAACCAGAACCTCCGGTCAGAGGCACTGTAGTGCACCAAATGATGCAACTTCTGAGCAACCTCTTCCGGTGCCATGCCATTTATTGTGATCCGCGAAAGTTTATTATACAAAAAATGTCTTTGCATTCATGTCAGGCGAGAACTTTGGAAGACTAACGCTCAACACCCCTTATTGTAAAAATAGTGTAACTTTAAATTTAAGATTTTTTTCTAGTAAGTTAAAAAACGTAAAATCATCCCAATGTGTTTCCCTGCGTAATGCAAGGTGCGGCTTGATTTCACGCATAGTTCCATCCCCACACCTTCCCCTTTCAAAACAACTGGGCCCAGATCAACAGTTCGGGGAAATCAGATGTGGGTCGCCCGAGTAAATGCAAATATGGTCCGCAACCAGATTAAAGGTTTTAGTTGTGGTTCTTGAGGCCTCGCAACTTGGACACCCCTGATATAGAAGATCGTTGTGAAAGTTCTACTAATCGGTTGGAGTCGGTCCTTCCATTATGAACCATCACTTACTAGGTTCCTTAACGTTCCTTCCCTTCCTGATGTAGTCCATCGGTGCTTACTCAGTATGTTCTTGTAATTCAACTTCGAGCGTTTTGCATCAACTAGCCTTACGGTTATCGCTACTGTATCATTACTGTCAAATCACTACTGTAGGTGGAGAGATGAAACTTTGACATCAATTTACTCGAATTGTCAGAAATGTCAGGGGAACCTTGTCGTTCGAAAGGGTGGATTTGCAGGGTTGACCCGTAACCTACTGCAAGACTTTATAGCAGGGTTGTCAAGTTCGAGGCGACGAGCGGGAGTCCGTGGCACGAGTGCCATGCCCCTTCACGTAGTTCGTCTCCCCGCCACCAGAGACAACACCATCCCTATTGTAAAACGGCGGGGTTATTAATACTTTCCTTTCCCGAGCCACGACGCGTGCCACTGCCACCAGTAGAAGACCTTGACACTACTGCTTCACTGCAAAGATTGTATGTAAGAGAAAGTAAGCTAGTGAACATATATGCGTACGTGGTGCAAAGTGTGCGAGCGAGATTGTAAGGAAAAAGACACAGAGGCGGGAGACCCTGCACCAAAGGTGTATGAGAGTGTGTGCGTTGAACAAAGTGTGCTGGCAGAACATAATGTGAATGCGCGCTTGCGTGGCAGAGACAGAGTTTAGGTGTGGTCACGTGAGTGGAACATTATGTTCATGCGAAAATGTGCGCGTTGAACAAATCGTGCTGATGTGCGCACGAGTGTATCTGCGTGAGAGTATGTGTCCGAGCGGCAGTGTACGAGCGAATATTGGGTTAAACAAAATATGCATACGAGAATATATGTGTGGAATAAGGTTTGTGAGGCGAGAGGGTGTGCGTTGAACAATACGAAAGCATGCGAGCAAGCGGATGTGAGTTAGTAAACGAATGTGCGTACGTAGTACAAAATGTGTGTGTGAGTCTCGTAGGAAAAAGACGTGGGTGCGGGAGATCATGCAACTAACTGCATGCGAGCGTGTGTGCGAGAGACAAAGGGTAGGTGCGAGCATGTGAGTGGAACAAAGTGTGCAGGCGAGGATGACGGTTTTAAAGAAAGTTGGACCGTGCCAGAGTGAGTGCGTGGAACAAAGTACACGTGTGTGAGTGCATGTTGGGAAGCTACCGCGCAATAGTAACTAATGGTGCTAAAACACGTACTTTCTCGCCCATATTTTCACGCCAAATTACGCAAAAAGTACTTAAATGTTTGAAAAATTGTACATGACCTTATTTCAAAATTTATCTTTCAGAAACAGATTTTATTGAGGGAAAAATCTCTATCTTTAATATTTTAGTTGTAGGAAGACTCAAAAAAACTTGAGCTGTTGCAATATTCGAAAAATCAGGGTCTTCAACGAACATGAGACTTGCACCATTCTTATAAACCACCTACACACTATCCAACAAAAAAATTAATTAAAAGCGATGAAACCATTTTTTAAAATTTTTTAAATGTGCCAGGGGCCTCACGTAAAGTACCCTCCAAAATTACATCGGTTTCAAATTCAAGGGGCCGCGACATCAGCCATATCCATCGGGGAATATTAATTTTAGAGAAAATCGGCAGAACGGTTTAGCCGCTAACTTTGTTCATTGACAGACGGACAGACGATCATACAGACGTTTTGCCGTCATTCGATTTTTTGATATCAAGGACCCACAAAATATGGATTCTAGCTACCCCACGTGTTAGCGGATTTTTTTCTAAACTTAACAACTGGATTTATTTACTTTTTTCATTACCAGGGCCGTGTAATATGAATTTTTTTGCCGAAAATTCGCCGTTTTTTGCGCAACATTACATAACTTTCTTTCTACTCTGTAGCGAGAAAGTAATGCGTACAGCGAGCAATTATGCATGCGTACTTAAATTTGTCTGCACTATGTCTATGTCAGTGTCTTTGCTTCTAAACTCCCGAAGTTTATGTAACAAACGAATTGGACTTGCAGCAGTTGAGGAGCGGAGGAAGAGGAGGAGGCGGATGAAGACATGTCGAGCGCGGAGGAGGGGGACGCCGCCCCGGAGCCCAACGGCAGTGAGGACGCGGCGTCTGAAGACTCGGCGAGTGAGGACGCGGCAACTGAGGACGCGGCGGCTGAGGACGCGGCGACTGAGGACGCGCCGACTGAGGAAACGGCAGCCGACACCGACGCCGACGCTAACGCTGAAGACAGAAGAACTACAACGCCGACGCCAACGCCCACAGAAAGTAACTTTCGCAAAGGGCTATCCCACAATTTTGGGGAAATTGAATTATTAGCTTACATATATCTTGCATATTTGGGGAAGCGGGGATAATGACAGTCACTTTACGTTTTTTCAAAAATAAATCAGTATAAATTGTTCCTAAGAACAATTTTGTGCTTTAATATCACAGACTTTTTATTAAGATTTTTTGTTACCACAAAAGATAAACAAACTAGTGGTGCTACGAAAGCACATACTTTCTCTCTGTTTATAAATGGTCGCAAATGGTATTAAATTACTACATAAATCAGTAAAACTATTTTCAACCAGCAAATTCTTTTTCCGCTCCGCGACTCGAACTCAGATCCTCAGAGTCAACGTGCCGGCACTCATACCACTACGACGAACAAGCGCCGTACGAGTCGAACTCGGGCGGAAGCATAAAAGGGTAAATGCCAAATACATGTGAAACTAGAAGTGCTAAAGAATAGCACATACTTTCCCGTATTAGTTTTATATTTCTTCGGCCTCGGGGAGCTATTCAGACTTACCACCAGTGGCGTAGCGTCAGGGGACACTGAGATGCTGAGCATCCCCGTATATAAGAACCTTAAATACTGTATTGATAATCTTACAAGTGGTCTGTTGAGTGAAACACGTTTTGTATTAATTTTAAATTGATTTCCTATGATTGAATTCGGCGGGCTGTTGAAGCTGGCCTCTGATTGCTTGAAAGCTAAAATACTTCAGCGTCTGCCGCCAGATTGCGACGAGCAATGACGCATGCGCAGATGGCGAGGTTCCCCTCTCCCCTCTTCACCCCTGGCCCAGAGAAACCCGACTGCTTTACGCTAGCGTCTACTGCGGAAAGAACCTCGTTTGTGCACGAGAGCGCAGCACACTTCAGGCGTTCAGTAAATTATCTTTCTCTCTCTCACTCGGGAGTCCCCGCTTGGTCATGGGTACAAACTGTAGAAATAGTGCCTGACTACTATTTCTTAATTAATATCCAAGAAATTGTATTATCTCTTAAATAGATTACATATTATTTAAGTCTGCAATGTATAAATTAACAAATGGTCTTATTGCCATTCGCATATAAGAATTAAAGTTGACACATTGTATAATTTGCTTTCAAGACATCGGCAGCCCCGACTGCTGTGAGGATTTTGTGGGAAGCGCCTACACCGTCGTAAGCAATCGAGATCGTGGAAGTAGTCCCAGTGTATCTGCCTTGTGTTGCGTTCGCCTGTTAGATGAAGTAGTTGATAGTGACATTTTGTGTGTTATTATTGAGCATCCCCAAACGTGTGAGTCACGCTACGCCACTGCTTACCACATATTCTTGCCACCTTCCATCTATCGCCGCCCAAAGTATATTTTATTGACATTTTCTTAATTTTTTGGTTTTCTAATGGTAGAACGAAAATATTAATTTTAGAATATTAAAGAAAAGTAAAACCTCGTCATAAATGGCAATTTTCTTTGAAAAATTTGGAGCCGTTTTTAAGGAAATGGAGTTAAAGCGCTAATGTAAATTCGAAGTTTGAAAGTGTCGGAGGGGCTTGATGTAAAATACCCCCAATTTTATAGAATCGTTTTTAAAATCTTAAAGCTTCGACTCGAGCCACATCGACAGGGGTTTCTTCAATTTGAAAAAAAAATCAAACTTATTGTTTAGGCGCTAGTAGTGTTTACAGACGGACAAACGGACGTTTTGCTTTCAATTGGTTTTTCGGTATCAAGCACCCACAAAAAAGGGATCTTGGATACACCACGTCACAAATCCTTTCGTACTATTTTACGCTCTGATGTTCTCTAACATTGAGAACAGTCTAACATGTCCATGCAAACCGTGTGGGTAAAACCCAAACGGAAGAAAATAATTGGTTTCTGATATTCTTCCGGATATGGGTTCGTGATTAATCGTCTAGGAAACCAAATACCTTGGGAATACGTACTTACTAGTTTTTCCAACAGATTTTTTACCCGTACGGGCGACCATGCGTGTCCGTGGACATGACCTTCTGAGTAGAACTGTCACATACAAAAATCTGCTTTTTTTCATAACACTGCGTCATAGTCGATTGTGCTGTATCCCAACTGCGTTGTGGACATATGACAGTTTTAGTAGTAGCGTGTTATCCGTCCAGACGAACGAACGTCAGTGTTTTTTGCTGAAATCCTGCGGTCTCGCGTAAATGCCATCTTATATTGATTTTGTTCAGAATGTGGGTTCATGGTTGGTTTTATTGGGCTGCATACACGTACGAGGAACGAGCCAGATTTTCTAGTTGTTTTTATCAAGTTAAAATTCATTTAAAATTCAATGATACTTCCTTTTAGCAATACCGTAGCTCAGAACATCAGGTCTACTTTCCGCCTAACCGTACAAATTTCACTACGCTCCTTTCACCTTCTGCAAACGAATGAATGTATCACTTGGATTCAGAGTTAATTTCTAATTAATTAAAATGGGGGGTGTAAATTAGTTCAGAGGCTTCTTTTAAATTTGAGGATCTTTTTACAAGCATTAAATATATATGGGATATTCGGCTTACTTTTCCTTCGATTGAATTTTAACCCACGAACGTGGGTATATCAGTTCGTAGTTGTTGCCGTTCAAGTTGTCGAGATATGTTGTTTTTCACGATGAACCTCACATAGTCTTCTCTCCCTTGCAGACAGCAGTACGCCTCCCAAAACACCAAAGAAACCGTCGGGACCACAGTTCGCCAGCAGTCCTCGTACTCCCGGATCAGCTCCTCGAGACTCCACATTCACCTGCGTTTCCCCTGTGGCTCCGCCGCATGACGCCACGTTCACTTGTTCTCCGCGCCGGCCTCAAGGCCCCGCGTACACCAGTACTCCGCGCTCGTCCGCGGCGACTCGCCTGGACTCCACTTTCACGCGCAGCCCTCGCTCTCCCAAGGCTCGGAGGCTTGACGAGACCTTCCCTTGTTCTTCGCGCTATCCCCAAGATGCGGCCTTCGACGCGACGTTTGACTTGGACTCGTCCAGAGCTGTGCCCGTGGACACCACTTTCACCCGCTCCGAAGTCCATCCCGATGGGGTGAAAGTCACCTACACGCGTGCTTTGTTTCCTGACAAGACCATCATAACCAAGGAGTAAGTAAAAAGGGGTGGGAATGGGGTGTTGAAAATTAATTTGAGATGTCTAATCCGAGAGAGCGCTAAGCTATAAGAGTGTAAAATTTTTATTGTGTTTGTTTTCGAATTATTTTGTGTTATGTAGGTGAACATTTTTTCTCCTTTTTCACGACAATAATATTGTTTAATCGAAAAAATTGAATTTACTATTTTAGAAGAATTTTAAGAATGGGATTTGATAATAAAGTAAATTTCTCTCTAATGATGTACACTGTGGTTGGTTTTATTAATCTAGCAAAACCATACGATATTATGACTATATCTATTTAACTGCTAATAATCATTCCGACAATCTTTTGTCATTGAAGTAACTTATCTAAAACAGATATTTAACTTTTGTATTTCGCGGTAATTCGTACTTCTCTGGCCTGAATAACATGTCAATAAAAGTATTATGAATCAATTGTAATTTTGCAAGCATGTGGAACAAAATTGCCACATCACAGTTTCTGGACATAAACATATCTTATAATGTCGCATTTACACAGTTAATATCACCTATTTATAAAAATTAGATTTATTTTAAATTTGACAATGTTTTTGTGTAATTAACACATCTTATAAATGAAAGTTTCAAAAACAAAAATGTATTTTATTAAATACATACATACATTATTAACCCTCGAACGGGCGCGCTGTTGCACGGAGTGCAACACGCATACATATTTGCTTCTCATTAATATTAACGGAAAATTTCGTTGCTGAGGACGGAAAGTATTCCAACAGCATAGTATTAGTCATCGAACTGTGTTGGTAATATGTCTGTCAACCGAACGATAGCAGTTTCCTGGCGCCTTTTGTCGCAGCCTACGCTTTCCGTTGCACTCCGTGCCACGCGCGCCCGGTCCAGTGAGTCAACGCGATACTGAAACCCCTCGCATGGCACGTCTTCCTGTTATCAGACGTTTCTCGCAACAGATCGTATTGCGTCCATTCAAGCGATATTGCAATGAGTGGCATCGTTGTCAGTTCCCAAAAAGACGCTGACATAGTAAGTTCTTCGCCTATTCAAGTGAGAAAAGCGTTTAGATCTCTTTGTGAATGATGTAAGTACACTTGCCAAATTCTTTACTCGTGGTTGATAGATAAAGACCTACAGCACGCACTAACTCCAATAACACGAAACCATAATATTATGAGATTTGCATTTTTTTTTAATTTCAAATATTCCTCGTTTATATAGGTCTCGCAATGTGAAGGATGAAGATATTCAACGAATTCTCGAAGAGCTCTCGGATGATGAAGTTGAAATATGTTTTGATGAGAGTTCTGGCAGCGGTGATGAAGAAGTAATTGAAGAAGATGATCATTTGAGTAATTCGGAATTATCTGACGACAGTGAAAGTGAAATTATTAACTACCATATCGGAAATGACTTCTTCACCGGCAAGGATAAAAGTTACGTGTTGAATAAGAGTCCTCTGACCAAAACTTCAAAAGTTAGATCTAAAAATATAGTGAAAGTGTTACCAGGGCCAAAATTGTGCGCAAAGGATGCTCTAAATGAAATATCGGCATTTCACAAGTTCATAGACCTTGGAATAATAGACAAGATTGTATTGTATACAAACATGTACATTGCAAACAAGAAACTTGAAGTCCAGTATTCTCGTGAAAGAGATTCTCAAGAAACAGACAGAACGGAAATATTAGCGGTGATTGGCATGCTTTACTTGATTGGGACGAAGAAAGGGCAGCATGCTAATGTCCAGGAGCTGTGGCAAACAGATGGAAGCGGAATGCAAATTGTGAGGGCTGCTTTTAGTTACAAAAGATTTTTGTTTCTTTTACGGTCTATCAGATTTGATGACAAGGAAACGCGGCATGCTCGGCAAGAAAATGATAAGCTTTCTGCTATTCGAGAAATATTGGAGGTGTTCACAGAAAACTGTAAAAAAAATTACAGCTTAAGTGAATTTGTTACAGTGGATGAAATGCTTCACCCATTCAGAGGAAGGTGTGGTTTTGTTCAGTACATTCCAAACAAACCTGCACGCTACGGTCTAAAGATTTATGCCTTATGTTGTGCCAAAACGTTTTATACTGGGAACCTAGAAGTGTACTGCGGAAAGCAGAAGGAAGGGAGCCCTTACCAAATGTCAAATTCTCCGTATGATATTGTTGTGAGACTAGTTTCACATTTACATAAGACCAACAGAAACGTGACAACAGACAATTACTACACAAGCTATTGTTTGTCAAAACGGCTGTTAGATATTGGTTTGACAACATTAGGGACTTTGAAAAAAAACAAAAAAGAAATACCTCCAGAATTTCTACCAAACAAAACACGTGAAGTAGAATCCTCTACTTTTGGATTCCAGAAAGATTTTACTCTAGTTTCTTATGTGCCCAAGAAAAGTAGAGCGGTCGTGCTTCTTTCAACAATGCATGACAAACCTGACATTGACTGTGATACGAGAAAGCCATGCATCATCATGGATTATAATGCTACAAAAGGAGGAGTGGATACTGTGAATCAGATGTGCAGTTGGTATTCCGTGTCAAGAATTACTAGACGGTGGCCAATGTCTCTTTTCTTCAGAGTTTTGGATATTGCAGGTGTGAATGCACACGTTCTTTTGAAAAGCAACATGCAAGACTGCGTAAGAAGCCGCAGAAAATTTTTACACAATTTGGCATTTTCGCTGTTTCAAGACCATATGGTTAGAAGAGCAAAAATTTCTTCACTTCCTTTGGACATCCGTGCATTTCTGAGCCGGTATAGCAAGGAAGAGTCCACAGAAGAGCAAGAACCAAACAGAAAACGCGGCAAATGCGTGAAGTGCGGCCGGGTGAAGAATACGACAACAACACTCAGATATCAAATGTGTGGACAATTCACTTGCAAACAGCATGCAAAGTGTATTTATCACTGCATCACATGTTCTAATACTGAATAAATCATATTTTGAAGTTATGTAAGTTTACCATTTGTAATTACGCAAAGGATTTTTTAAAAATTGTATTACTCGTAGAAATAAAAAAAAAATTATTAATGTTACAACACACACTCATTCTAAATGTGTTAAATATTATTATACTATAGTTATATAATCAGATATTTACTCGCCATGCATGTAAAATAGAAAAATCATGGTGTTGCACGCAGTGCAACGCGCGCCCGCTGGTGTGACTAAATTAGGCGCGCCCGCTCGAGGGTTAAATACATTTTATTAAACTCGTGGTTGCGACAAAGGAACCAAAACATTTATTTAAAAACAATCCGGCTCGTCTAAGTAATTTCCTCCCGTGCAGGACAATAATTCCAACATCCCAAGACGATTCGGAAACGGAATCTCTCCACGACCAAGCGGTGGAACTTTTGAACTCTACGTTTCCACCGGAGGATGCCTTTGAGATGGAAGATGTCCCAGAGGAAGGCTGTTTCCCGAAACTGAAGCCGGTAGGAAATGAATAGGTACATTGTTCTGGAATCTAGAAATGTAGGATATTTATACCGTGCAATCATCTGCGATTGTGTAACTTCGTTCCAAACCAAAGCATAGCTGCCGTGGAGGTCCTCCTCATTGATGGCAGAATTTTCGACACTATCTAAATAGTTGGGTTGAAGCTGACCGCGATCTACCTATACAGTGTTCTGCCTAGAGGTACAGAGGCTGAACACACTGATAGGTTATCGTGGTTCCCTAAGAACCTTTACTGATGGATGCCGGAGTAGTTTCCTAAATAACTCACATGAACCGGGCGCAATCTTTCCTTTCCTTAACCATTCCTCATTTGCACTTATAAGGGCTCATGCGCACCCTTAAGGCCTATTTCTTTTCTTAAACGGTGTATTCCCCAACAACGATGGTGCGTTTCCGACGCCAACTGAAGGTTGTATGAACTGTTAATGTTTCTGGGCACATCAACTGTTATAGATATTAGTCCCTTTGGTGTAATGGAAGTTTTTAATACTGAGAGGTAAAAGTGCTCTCCCTCATAGATGGCGACATTCGACACCACCTACTCGTCGACTTTCTGAAAATTCCCTACTCCTCGTAAATGTCCTATCCCCCTCCCAGCGGGGAACAGCCGCAGCCGGACCTACCTCTAGGCTCCCAATTGGTCTCCTGGCATGTGTACTTGTATGGTACATGCAAATGTGTACAAGGGGGGAGGAGAGACAAGGGGAAGGAAGGTTTGTTGTTTGTTGCCTATTTGTTAGAGAACATTTTCAGCATTCGCTTTATATTGATCGCGGAAACCACGAAAAACTACCAGTAGAGCAGCCGCCCGCTAGAATTGATCTAGGTAATGTGTGCCAAGCGTACAATAACCTTTCTTGGTAAGAAGTGGCAATTTTAATTCGCAAACAAATCAAATCAGTCTATCTGATAGCTTATACACAGCGTGCTAGCTTTTTGTGAGGCGAGTTAGATTCCCAGCCGAGGCAGAAATGAAGCTGTTGCTCTTTAATACAAGTTTTCTCAGTTTCTACAGCTGTGTTATGAAAGAAAAGCTGAAGCAGGCCAAGTAAGATAGGTACAGTGATGGGAATACTTCATGCTCGTCACGTGTCTTCCTTACCCCCAGGCATGCATAATAAATAAAAACAGACCCCAGGAATGGAAACATCGCTAGCTGACAAAAGTCGGATTGATCCGACCGTAAAATGCCAAATATGTACATACAAATTCAATAAATTTCAATGCCAACCAAAAAAGTATGTAATGCAGATATGGTTCTTGTGTGATTTACGATAATGTTGCACAAACAGTAACCATTTTTGTTTATTAACATAAAAAGTGAATTGGAATTGTTTGTTTTTATAATCTGCTAATCTAATTTGCTAACGTTGTCCTTCAGAATCTACCAATTTCTACTAGCTAACCCCATAATCATAAGTATCAGACTAAGTCCATTATTAGTAGCAGTGAAACAGGCCAAGCCGGACTTTCAGTTCCAGAACCGACTAAATCCAAAGGTACGCGGCGTTTTTCTTCCATGGAGAGAATACGTTTACGATTTCTCAAGACCACGATTTCTCATACCGCTGCATTCCTGAAATACTGTAGTAACTCAAAAAAGCAAAAATTGAGATTTTATTAAATTGACGAAAATTATTTTTGCGTGGAATCTTTTACGTCTGAATTCATATCATATGTCACTTGGTATCAGATGCATCCCTATTTCATGGACGGAGATAACAATTTATTCTTCTGGAATAATGTTGCCTCAAACCTCAGAGTTATATAAAAACCATTTTCATTAATTAAAAATGTAAAGAAAGAATTGACATTTTACAACTTATCGTCTAATAATGAAGAAAATAAAGATGTGGGGAAATTAAGCCACTCGTTTGTGCAAAACAAGTTTTTTGCGAAACAACAGTATTCTGTCAAAACGACGAATGGCTGAATATCACTTTGTTACGCATCTGACATTCAGAGGTTCAAATTTTGAAATACCTGTTGTCGTTTGTTTTGCTGTAATGTGTCTCAGAATAAACAAACTTCTACGACACATATCCTTTAGAGAGACTAAAATGATTTCTTTTTGTCAATGAACACAGGAAATTGTACATGACGGAGTTAGATGCATTTATGCATGTAACAATTGTCGTTGATTTTTAGGTAACTTCTTATGGGCCAATGTTTGGTAGGTCAGGTTTGGATGCAGATTGCACGTTCCTGTCTGACATGTGTGTCTCGTTCTGAGACACACAAGGAAATGTCAAGTTCCTACAGAACATCTGTGCATACGAACATCTAAAAATCAGGGGGCAAATGCCTCGTATAAAATAGCATAGAACCCCGTTATATGCGATTGCCCACTATATGTTCGTTGGCAAAAAGTGATCATTTTTGAACCTTTTACATGCTTAGAAGTTTATAACATTTATTCTGAGTCACCGGTATTTTTAAGAAACTTTATTCGTATTTTTCTCTAAATCGCAAAGAATGGACTTAACTGTTTTCCAAACCCAGACCTTCGCTCAATAATTTCACTTATTGTCATACAGTGTAAATTAATAATATTTTGTGTGGGTATGGGTGCAGTTTCCCATCAGGAGGACGAGTGCCCGAAAACACGCTGCGCATTGCCCCGGGGTCTGCGGCGGCAAGTGCCAAAGTGACAGCTGCGGGTAAGCGGCCTCCCGAGTTAAGATACCTTGCTTGTACTATACAGATGTTTCTTAAGTTTGATTCTCTTCTAAAAATGCAGTTTTACAAACAAATGCGCATGAAACTCGTTTACAATGTTGCTTTATTGCATTCGTACAAATTTGAAAAACATGTTCGAAAACATCGCTTGTTTTCAAAACGTGTACTCATGCAATAAAGCTTAACCCCCCGGCGGGTGCGTAGCGGCACTCAGTGCCGCATTCTTACATTTTTATTGATTTCGTGTAAATAATTGGTGTAACACATACAAGCTCATAGATATTCATCATTTATCATATTTTCAACCGGATGACACTAAAATCACGATTTTAGACATTGCCGATCGACCGTTATTCATTAGTAATTCTAACTCTGCAACGGTTGCGGCACTCATTACCGTATGCGCTTTGTCCTTTAAGAATAATATTTCCGTATTTCATCCATTAGAATTCTTACTGCTGTTTTGTAATTGAGCTTTGTGATACAGATTTTGGAGTACTAACTACTAATTCAAATTTAAAGGCGTTGTTTCCGAAGAAACGTTAGAAGGCACGTTTGCACTCTATTCATTCCCCGACATGTAAAACGTACCAAGACACGGAGGGAGCGAGTGATGGATCAGATTCTTAATAATATAGTTACTTCGTCTGGCATTTGGTTAGTTATTATGAAATAAAATGTATAAAAATATAAATAAAGCATGTTTTCTTCACATTCTCTATCAAAAGTGACAACTATTGACGCGAAAATCGAAGATCATAAATATGGTACGGAGTGCCGCACGCGCCTGCTGGTGGGAAATGATGGGACACGCCCGCCGGAGGGTTAACATTATAAACTACAATTACTGGCCTGCTACTGGCGAAACGAACTTGTTTGGTGGGGTGGCAGTACTGGGCGTCCGTTGTCGGCGCCTACGGGGACGCGTCGTCGCCGCCCGCCCTCCCAGTCCTCGCGCGGCCTCGACTCCACCTCCACCCACTCGGCCGCCGGGGCCGCTGACTGTTGTGGCGGTAGGTGGCGCGCCACGAAGTCTATACTGCGATTTTTCTAACCGCGTCCCTCAAGGCCACTCAAATCCCATCTTCGCGATGGAATATATCACGGCATTTCGCGTCTTTTTTCGGTCTTGCCGGTAGAAGTCGCATGATCGCAAGCACTGCTTCATACGGTCGCGATCGTGCGAAATCTAGCGGAACGACTGAGAAAGACGCGAAATGCCGTGACATATTCCATCGCGAAGATGGGATTTGAGTGGCATTGAGGGACGCAGTTAGAGAAATCGCAGTATACAGGACGGAGACTCAACTCCGGTAGTAGGGGTGGTGGTACCGAAAACGTCGGCAGCTACTTGAAAAATAAAACATAACTATAATTGGGTTTTTCGTTCTTGGCGCACCAAAGTCACGGTCGAAAAATGGAGAGGGAAGGCTTTCTCCAATAGGGAGCTTCCACGTAACAACGCAGTAGTGACGCGGAAGCTCCCTATTTAAGAAAGCCTTCCCTCTCCATTATTCATCCGTGACGTTGGTGCTCCAAGAACGAAAAACCCAAGTATAGGCTTCTTGCGCATCAGCGACAGCACGCGGCGAATGAAAGAACCACGAAGGAACCTATCCAAGCAGCCAATGGCAGCAAAGCCAAGCGTTTCCGAGGGAAGCAATATTTATTTACGAGTATTAACCGGGCACGCCCTTGACAATAATGATAATAATCATAATTAATAAATTAATTATTATAAATGTCTCACATAAATACAGCACAAACTGCGTAAAGACCTGCCAAGAGAGCTGCAATTCTCTGCCTTTTAATCTTCTAGATGAAGATAACATGGTTCCAAGTCGGCTAGCACTGTAATACTACTTCTTTTCCATCTTATTGCCTTGGATTGAGGCACGCCCAAAGCAGTGCCTAGCCCCAGCAGTGCCGAGCGCCAACAGGCCGACATGCACCATTATGCAACTGACCGGCGCCTTCACCCACCGCGTTCCTTCACCCACCGCGTGATGTCGCTGAAGTAGGAAGGAGTCTAGTTTTGTTTTATTATTTTTCAAGTAACGGCCGACGTTTGTCGTACATATCCCCACCATGCCTTCAACACCGGAGTTAAATCTCCTTCCTCTACACTTCGTGTGGCGCGCACTAGTTGTGTTACCGTTTGGTCGCTCGAGCGTTTGTCTCGAGCGCCGAAATTCCACTGTAACTTCATTATTTGTGCACGTCTTCTAAATTTCAATGGAAAATATAGTTATTCAAATGATAGTTTTCCATATTGTCGCGGCAAAAAGTATTATTCTTTCATGAAGAACATGATGAGGGTTAAGGGCACCAATTTATAGCTAATTTATTTTTGAAAATATATTTTATTATATAGGAGCGAATATTTTGTCAACAAAACTTGAAAAAAACGTTCTTTTTTTCTGTATTCAAAATTTTGTCTAGAATATTGCTTAGGATAGAGGTCACAGAATTTTGAAAACGTGCACAGAATTCACTTCTCCCCAAAGCTCGTCACACACACACACACACACACACACACACACACACACTTTTTAACTGTTTTTTGACGTAAATAAATAAATAAGTGTCCTGCACCCGTGTTGGGGGAGATTAAAAGCCCAAAGCGATAGAGTTGACGGCTTTTCTTAGTCTCTTGAGAAAGTAGTAGGTGGCAAGAGATTGGTGAGTGCCTTGCAGATTTGCATTACTAATAACGCGGGCAAACAAAATTTTAAAAAATCGACGTTTGCTGGTGCGCGATTACATAACTTTCTCTATTTTCGACGAACTTTGTAAGGAGAGAAAGTAAAACAGTTGTCACACCGAAAGACTTGACTCATGTTTCCCAATATATGCCGACTCTCTGAATCCTAATCCAAAGCCAGAATTCCCCCACCACCTCCAGCTTTTTGAAATCGCGTAAAAACCAGTATCATTTTATATTTTGTTTTCGGAGGTTCTTGTCGGACCCAAAAACTTGAGACACGATTCTCTATGCACGTCGATGTGCTGAATCCAAACCTGAAGCCAAAATTACGCCGCAATCCTTCAGTTAAAAAAATGGGTTTTCGCGAAAAAACAAAGAGAAGTTATAAATTGTAAATTTCACAGTGGTTTTTTGTGATTAAAAAAAAGAAATCTGAAAGATTGTGGGGCAATTATTACTTTGGATTAGGATTAAGTGCGTCGTCATACATAGAGACACATGTATTACGTTTTGGGTCTGAGAATGCAAAAAGGGACAATAGGCAATTAAGAGAAACTATATTTCTTTGTCCAGATTTTAAGACAGTCTTATTATATTTTGATGATCAAAAGGTTAATAAAAAACATCTATTTTAAATTTGGAATTTTATTGATCTCGACGTTTTGAGGAGCACTTTTCCTCTTCTTCAGGAGTCTGACTAAAATACAGAAATACTTACATGTTTAGTTACAACTTAAGTAATAATAAATTTTATTGTAAATTTAATAATTGTGTTCCAGATGCAAGTGAACTCACATTAACCATTGATTCTTAAGTTCATTGGTAATTTTTAATAACTAACTACATTTTGGAAAAAGCAAAGTTACATCACCACTCTCAATGGTGTCAAAGATCAAACTGAATAGAAGAATGGGGAAGAGGACATCTGGTAGATATTTGAATTTTTGAATTGAAACTTTTGAATTTTTGAATTTGAATATTTGAATTTAAATTTGAATTTTTGAAGTCAAATGAGAACAAAATATACCTAAATTGGAATTTTTTGTACCTTGTTCCAAATTATTCATGTTTTCCCTTTAATTTTATGTAATACATTGTCATAAATTCTAGAAATTTGACTACTTTCAACTTCTGTGTTCATTGTGTCTTTTTATTTTTATATGAAAGTTCTCTGAAATCATTCTAGAATACATCCTACTTTCATGGTCAATAATATGTACATTTTCAAAATCAAATTTGTGATCACGTTCAATTCTATGTTTGGTCAATGAATTTTGTTTGTTTGGAAGTTCTTTAATATTGTTTTAGTGCTCATAAATTCCCTTTTCCAAATTTCTTTTTGACATATATAAGTTGCCAATCCTTACAAGAAATTTGATATACTATATTATCCTGATCCAAACTGTTCACTTTGTCTTTAACATTTTTAACAATCTGTTTCTTTTTATAGTCTTGTATCCCATCTTAAATTTAAGTTGATTGTTTCTGAAACTCCTAAAAATTTTGTTGATAAGAGAAGTAATAGGGTAGGGCAGTACAGTACAAGGACCTTCTATACGAAACGTCAAAAAATCTCGAAAGGTCCAGAGAAATAAAATTCCAAATTTAAAATAGATGGTCTTTTATTAACCTTTTCATCATCAAAATCTAGTAAGACTGTCTTAAAAAACTGGGCAAAGAAATATAATTAAAATTCAAAGACAGAAGATATTGGAAGATTAAGAGAAACCCAGGGAAAACTCCAGTCAGGAAAACGGATGGTAGGTGGAAAAGATGATAGGGTGAGTACTGATGTTCAAAGATATGTAGGATAATAATAATAATAATAATGTTAATAATAAAATTGCATTTATTCGTGGCGAGACTCAGACCATACGGTCAGCTCCTACGTCAGACCACCTAATTTTACACTTCCACACTGACTTTATTATGAATGCCAACTATTACCAACGCACTAACACAAACAGACAAACAGTATCACACGTATATAAAATTATTATAATTTTAATGTGCTAACATTAACACACAAACATTAACATTAATACACAAACATAAACATTAAATGAATGACATGAAAAAATCTACTTGTGAGAACGCAAAAAGGAACAAGATATGATTCGGGGAAAGTAGGCCTAAACCCCAATGAGAAAGAATACGGATTCGAGGATGAATGGTATAACGGTCAGCGTATCGAATGGTTGTACCCAAGATTGCGTGTTCAAACCCGATCGAAGCCGTGGATTTTCTAAGGACGAAAAAATCCTTCGTACGCCTTCCTTCGAAGGGGAAGTAAAGCCGGCTGTCCCATGTAGTAGATTTACTGCATGTTAAAGATCCTCAAGCCTAAATGAAGTCTCTGAGCTAAATTCAAATCGCCTGTTTCGTCGCCCGAGATAATAGAGCGGGCCTCATGGCTCGAGTCTCGCCACGTAAAATAAGGCACTAACTAAAGAAGGGAATGTGGTGCAGACAAGACGGCGCGTCCGCGGCGCGGGGGGTCGACTTCGACTGCGCAGGGGGCCCTGTCGAAGCGCCTGGGCCTGCCCATCAAGGGGCACAGCTTCTCGCCCCGGCGCAGAGCGGTAAGCGGCTCCCTCCACCCCCTTTGTTTGCTCCTTGAATATCTCCTCCTCGACTTCTCATGCTATAAACTCATATGTCCGGTACTACATACGGAAATACTATTTGCAAACAGATGACTCGAAGAAGAGACCGGTTTGGTGCCTACATAACTGCAGCTAATGTTCACGCGCACTTTCTATAGAAATCACTATAAACTAGTGCTGCTACAGAATGGCACAGACTCTCCCGTATTAGTTTTCTATTTCCTTGGGTCACGGACAGCTATTCATACTTGCCACATACTCGTGCCAGCTGCCATCTATCGCCGCCCCTACATTTTTTGACATTTTATTAATTTTTCGGTTTCCTAATGGTAGAACGGAAATATTTATTTTAGAATATTAAAGAAAACAAAAACCACGACGTAAATGGCAATTTTCTTTGACAAATTTGTAGCCGTTTTTAAGAAAATGACGTCTAAGCTCAACTGAAAATGCAAAATTTGAAACTCTTTTTCACAAAAAAGTATGAGTTTTGGAAAAATATTTGAAGCATTTTAACTTACAAATACAATAGTGTTTAAAAATTGCCGGAATGTGCGTATTAACGTTGTGAGAGATCTTCCAAAAAAATTACAATTGTGTAATTTTTGAAAAAAAACGAAAAATAACCCCAAATGAACTTAACATCATAATAAAGAGTGCAATTAGCAATATCCCTTCCAAAAGTTTGAAAAAAATTGGAACCATTTATGAGAAAATGGCGTTTGAGCGTTTCTGAAAATTCAGAATTTTGAGCTAGTTTTCACAAAAATTGGTTGAGCTCTCGAGAAACTTTACAGGATATTATTTAAAAAACATGTACTCGTAAATAAAATAATGTAAACAAATCGCCGCTAAAGTAAATATTAATGACGTGGGAGGCCAGCCAAAAAATTACATTTTTGTAATTTTTGAAAAAACAAAATAATAGAGGAATATGGCGTTTATGCCATCTCATAGAATTCATTAGGCACCATCCTCACCAAATTTTTAAAGACAAAATTTGGAGCCGTTTTTGAGAAAATCGTGTTTTTGTAATTTTTAAAATTGCACATATTGCACGCAATGTTGCGCAAAAACCACTAAATTTTTTAAAGAATGGTCACGACCTCAAAAAAAGAGCTCACTATGGCGAACGAATTTTATTTGAAGAAAAAATCTCTATCTTTACTTTTGTAGTTGTCGGAAGAAGCCGAATAAAATTCAAACTTTTGCAAGTTTCGAAAATCCAGAGATAACCGCGAAATTCCGAGCTTTGCCACCTTAATAAATGTATTTTACTTTATTCTTTCAAGAAATTTAAAGAAAAAATTTGGGGTCGTTTTTGAGAACATTTTGAAAATGTCTAGGGGGCTTCATGTAAAGTACCCCCAAATTTTACAGAATCTTTTTCAAAATCTCAAAGCTTTGACTCGAGCCACATCGACAGGTGTTTCTTTAATTTGAAAAAATCGTCCGTATGGCTTAGGCACTAGTAGTGTTCACAGTCGGGCGGACGGGCAGACGGACGGACGGGCAGACGGACGGACGGGCAGACGGACGGACGGGCAGACGGACGGACGGGCAGACGGACGGACGGGCAGACGGACGGACGGGCAGACGGACGGACGGGCAGACGGACGGACGGGCAGATGGACGGACGGGCAGATGGACGGACGAACGGATAGACGGACGGACGGACGGACAGACGGACAGACAGACGGACGTTTTGCTTTCAATTGGTTTTTCGGTATCAAGGACTTACAAAAGAGGGATTCTGGCTACACCATGTGTTAGGGGACTTTTTTCTTAATTTAGCAACTGGATTTATCTAATTTTTCGTTATCGGGGTCCGGCAACGAATTTTTTCTGCCGAAAATTCGCCATTTTTTCGCGCAGCATTTCATAACTCCCTGCACAACGTATATTACTCCGTATATACGTACGTATACGGGAAATGCAGTTGCTAAATTAAGCAGAAAAATAAATGCAGTTGCTAAATTAAGAAAAATATCCTCTAACACGTGATTTAGACAAAATCCATGTTTTGTGTATCCTTGATACCGAAAAATCGATTGACGTCAAAACGTCTGTCCATCTGTGAACAACGCTAGCGGCTAAACCGTTCAACCGATTTTCTCCAAAATTGATATTCCCCTATTGATCTGGCTGATGTCGCGGCCCCTTGATTTTGAAACCCCTATTTTAATTGTTGGGGGTACTTTTTGTGAAGCCCCTGGCACATTTTCCTACGATCCCGATACTACTAAAAATCCCGATATTACTAAAATTTAACTATATAATTCTTACATCGAGTTCCAATCTCAAATTAATCATCAAAGATGACGATTACAGTTCGTACATCTCGATTCTATCACGCGTCACTCTCAAGAAACTATAAATTCAGAGTACACAGAGTAATCCTACATCCTCAGCTCTGCGTGTCAAATCGAGGGTTGGCGACGCTCTAGGCCCTGGTGGCTTAATGCGCTGACGGAAGGGGAGTCGGGGCGCGCGAATGGGCCCTACGGCTCATCGCAATATTCACATTTTATACATGTAATTGAAATAATTGTAAACATAAGTCCTTAAAATGATTTCTTGAGAAGTTTCTGGAAAACTCTTTTGTGGAAATGAGCTCAAAATTGCGCATTTTCAGAAAAGCTCAAACAACATTTTCTCAAGAACGGCTGCAATTTTTTCAGTGCAAATTTGCACAAGAGAATATGTTTTACTCTTCTGTAACATTCCTATAGATGTATTTCAATTCTATTATTAGAGTACGAACAAATTGAAAAAATTGTTTTGGCGCCGATAGGTAGTAGCTGGGACGAGGGAGGGCAAAACCAAAAAGCTAGCCTAAGCTAAAGAGATTAGAAATTTAACTAGTAGGAGAAAGCTTGTGATATTCATTAGCATCACTAGTTTATAAAGGTCATCACTTTCGCACTCGAACCTTTCTTTTCACTAAACGTTTTGGACCAACTTTTCCGACCGGCTTTCGGAGGCGGCAACTGCGCTCTCGGTCTCGTCCATTGGTGCACCGTGCGCATGCGCAGATGTCTCAACCAATGGCCGTGCTGGAGCGCAAGGTGGAGACAAGACGCACGTACATCATGACACCAGAGGGCGCACAGTTGGTCGCGGAATTCACCGAGTAAGTGCGCTGGCTGACGCTCAGCTCCTAGACGCAAGCGGCGAGTAATTTTTTGACATAAGTGTAACGTCGTTGGTAGGGATCTACGCCACCAAGTAACATACACGAGTGAGTATATACAAATTTATTTACACATATTTACAGAATCACTCTAAGGTGTTGTTAGAGCTACTGTAACAGTACCTACCGGCGAGCAAAATGGGTTCTCGCCGCAAACATATAATGTCCGCGACGTTATTATTTTATTATACCAAAAGACTCAGGCTGCCGAGGCACCCCCGTACGGGATATGTGTGTGAATGCCCGTTCCTAAACGCCGGCACCACCATCGGGGTTATCACGCCCACCTATTCATTTCTGACAACCGTCACTCACGTTCCTTCTCCCCCTCCCTCTCTCTCTACAAAGTTGAGAGCACCTGTGGGTTGTCCTACACTTGCAGATCTTTCAACACATAACCACACACACAGAAAACAAAAACACACTGAAAGAAAAAAAGCACTATATTCTACACAAAGAAAACATAGAAACAAATAAACTTGATGGTAAACATGCTCTGTCAGAGAACAACAACATAAACTCAATTTGACCCTCTTGCAGGTAGCTTGTGCTATGTTAAACAATTGCATTACTGAAATTTACAATAAAGAATACCATTTACTTCCCATTAAAATATCATGTTTGGCTGTTCCCATACAAATGTAGCAACTGTATGCAATCTACGCCCACCTCAGACGTCTGAATGAAATAAACTGTTATCCTTTATGTACTCAAACGATTACTGTTCTCCCTGTTCACTTAGCTGGCTACAGCGTTGTTGCAGTTACTTCTCGGCTGACTCCTCCCAGGGTCCGCCAACCACCTTCGAGATGACATCGTCCTCACAGCTTCCTCGGACTTCAACTCCAAACCGCTCCATCCCTTTCCACACACTCAACACACAGTTCATATGTCCACTAACTCACTTCTCTCGACCGCGCTCTCTCAAACGTCCGAACTCTCTGGCGTCTCCTCACCGTCTCCCTCTTCTCTCTGACGAAGCTCGCCAACCCCTCGGCTCGGCACTGACCCCTCTCTCTCGCTCAAATGACTAGCGCCTGTTCCCACAACTCAGCCACATCCTGTCCGTCCACTCGCTCGAAACACTACAGCTTTGATCGAGTACATTGTTTTTATCTGTGGTATACCACACTACCCACTGCAGCCCCCTCTCTACACGCGCCTAGCGGCGGTGAACCACTTCGCTGTTTTCGAGCACATGGAACTCGTGCATAGAGCACTCCGCGCCAGCCTGGGCGGATAAAGTTATTGCGGATGACCACGAGGGAGCCACCTACACGTAGTTCCCTCCCGAGGCCTCGCGACACGACCTTATATAATGCCGAGTCACATGACCTCTTTCGTCGTCTCTCCCTCCTACGCTCTGTTCTGGACCTGCCTAGCCGCCGCCACCCGGCCTTGCGCACGGCACCAAGCAAACCCGCTACCACCCCTCTTAAACGTCCATCCGGAGGGTGGCCTTTGTTTGGGGAGGCTATTTTAAGGTCCCTCATGCCCATACCTTGCAAGCAAGTCTCTCTGAGCAGGAAGTCCAACCTATGACGCTACATAAGGATAAAGCAAATTAAAACTTGAACGTGTGTGTAATAATATGTATAATGAGTGGTGATTGAAAAAAAAGCTTTTTTTAGCAAAAATAATTTACCTTGTTTGTCAAAGAAAATACAGTCAATTTTGAATTTCTTCGATTGTAAACTTTTCAAAATTTAAATTTTTTAATTTAATTTTTGTTTGCGGAAGTGCGTCTTCATTTTTTATAGCGAGCGAAAATTGTCATCCAGAAGATGAGAGTTTCTTAAAATATTATTTTGCTTTTATAGTTTTAATAAGGCAAAAGAATACATTATTTTGAAAACGATTTGTTGACCAAGATTTCCATTCCACCACAGCTCTCTGACTAGCGAGTACTCAAAATTAAATACTAAAACAAATGTGTGCATATTTCTTATTGAAAAAATGCAATAAAATTGACTTACACATAAAATAACATACACGTACAACGCTTTTTCGATTACGCTAATGATATACAAAATAATCTATTGTGCACAAATAGGATTTTACATGGATTGCAGATACCTCTACAATGTTGTCACTCCTTAGAACCATCCACTTTTTCATCATCAGATATCATCCGTAACAATAGAGAAGCTCAAAAAATGCGGACGTACCAATCGTTTATCCTTCCAGAACGTACTAAGAGGATTGTCGAAAAATCATATGTTGGAGGATTTTAAGCACATTTAAGCGTTTTCGGGGAATATAAAGGCACTTACAAATATATCAATTGCTCATTTGATTAATCTCGATAAAACAAAGAAATTGGCATTATTTTAAGCAGGATCCTTTAAGAATATTCTGGAAATATTCTAAAAATACGTTTTGTGTGTGTTGGGGGGGGCAGTTAATACGGTGAAACCCTGTGAATTACTATATTACCTTTTCAACACACTAACAAAAATTATTAATTCTCGATTTATCGTCTTGACAATAGTGGAAAATTATTCTGTACCGAAACATACAATTAAATTTTTATATATCGATGCTTTTTAATGTCACCTTTTGTACCCGAGGATGGACGATCTAGAGATCTATTCTTATACTGCACGTTCGGACTGAATTATCGTCGTTACTTCTTACAACAAAGAGGCAGCAAAGTTCCAAGGACGAGGATACCTGCGATTCAATATTTGCTACTCACGTTTTGTGTCATGAAATGATAACTTATTTCATATTATCGATATGTAAAGAACTCTAATAGTGTCTATATACTGCACTTTGTTATTTCCCTAATCGTTTTAAAAATATTTACTTTATTATAGTGTTTTAAGACAGTTATTTAATTGCTGTTCTTACGCAGAGTGGAAAACAGTTTTTTTTATCAGCATTTGCCTTGCTAGAGGCCCCTATAGTGCAATTTTTCTAACTCTACCCCTACGCCCGTGACGGAATACGTATATCATACGGCATTTCGCGTCTTTCTCCGTCATGCCGCTAAAAGGCGCATGTTCGCAAGCACTGCTTGACACAGTCGCGATCATGCGGTATCTGGCGGCACAACTCTGAACGTCGCGAAATACCGTGACATATTCCCTCGTGATGACGGGCCTTGAGGGGAAAACGTTAACAAAATCGCAATGTAGCCGCGTACCGTTCCCCGTTGCGCAGCGGGGAGGACGTGGACCTGTCGTCGTCCCGCCGCCCGCCGCCCCGACCTCGCCCGCTGCCGCCCGACGCGGGCTTCACGCTGCCGCCGCTGCCCGCCTGCCGCCCCGACGCGCCGCCCACGCCCATCGACCCCTACTACCCGGCCAGCATCCCGCAAGGGTACGCCCCACCCCCTCCCCTTGCTCTCTGAATCTGAATCAGTGAAATTGTCGCTGATTCAATCAGTGAGAGCCGAAATCACTGATATCTCCAGTCGAGTAGTTTCGCTGACAATCAGCGAATATGCGAACCTTTTCATAATGACCGCCAGCATTTCACTGGTCGTCAGTAGTAAATGTGACGTGTTGTGTGACATTTTACGAAGTGATGTGTTTAAATTATTACTTGGAATACTTAATTAGGGCAGTCCAGAATGTGCAAGCCACGCCCATCGACCCCTACTACCCGGCCAGCATCCCGCAAGGGTACGCCCCACCCCCTCCCCTAGGGCTTCATTGTTGATTGATGTGTTATTTCGAATAAAGTGTGGGTACTCGTGAGGGAAGGTCAATGAAAATCTGTTATTATTACAATGCCAACGTTTCGGCAATTTATTTGACTTGCTTCAGGGTCGTAATTGCAAGAGTATTGAGTGACTGGTTACGAATTTATGTGGTTAAATTATTACTTGGAATACCTAATTAGGGGAGTCCATAATGTGCAAGCTAATACACGCCATCTGAAAAGTATGCGTATGAGCTTGAGTTTATGAGAAGTACATTACACAAAACTAAATGAACTGGAAGACAATTATAAGTTCAAAATTGGTAGACCACTTACATTGTCGTTTAATGAAGAAATTTACTGAAGGATTAATTTAGTGGGCAAAATGGATTTTTTCACTGAGAAGTCATAATGCGTGCAATGTTGTTCAAGAATATTTAAATTGTTCTGGTGGAATTGAGAAACAGCTTTAAGGACAATTGACTCAGTTTAGTTTAGTTGCTTAACTGTAAAATGACAAATTCGTAACATGTCAATCAACACCCTTGCAATTACAGCCCTGAATCATGCCCGATAAATGGCCGATTCATAATTCAATTCCCACATCATTAGTGACTTGTTTTAAAATCTACCCTCTTTACCAACTCTGATATTTTACTTGATAACTGATAATGGAGAAAATAATAATGGAGAGTATTATTGTATACTTACAATAGTTGATAAGTGTATATCTGTTTGACCTTTTCGTGCGTTCATGCTTATTGATCCCCGAAATCTTTCAATATCATGTTTTAGGCAAAATTATTGCGAATTAAAACGTTATGCTTTAGAGAATAGGAAACATTTAATAAGTTAAATAAAAAACCCACTCCTATGACGGAGTAATATTATCCAAAGTAGCTAAAGTTCAAGGAGCTAATTTTTCACTTTTCGCCCGAATTTGAGACTTGTGGACATTAAAGTCCAGAAGTCGTCAAAAATAAGGGGTTAACCCTTTCGTGTTCCTAGGTTGAATCCCAACCAGCTGATGGAGTATGCGATGGAGCAAATCCAGCTGCCACCGCAAGTCCAAGCACAAATAGACGCTCGGCCGTACAAAAATCCCAACGAAATGTTGGAGTGGTCGATGCAGGCGATTCAGCTCCCGCCGCATATGGAAGCCAATCTGCAGGTAAGGGTTGTTTATTTTTGTTATATCCGACAGATATGCTCAGACCTTACACGATCTCTGAATCTGAATCAGTGAAATTGTCACAGATTCAATCAGTGAGAGCCGAAGGCACTGATATCTTCAGTCGAAATGGGTAGTTTCGCTGACAATCAGCGAATATGCGAACCTTTTTCACAATGACCGCCAGCATTTCACTAGTCGTCAGTGGTAAAAGTGCCGAGCCACCACCGCTCGCTGATCGTTCAGTCGTCACGTTCAATTAGTGTTACAGATTTCACTGATTCAAACAGTGAAGTTTCAATGATACAGAGAGTGGACCCAATTTTCACTGATTTGTTCAACTGAATTCACTGATTGTCAGTGGCAGGGTTATAACTGACACCATCAGTGAATAGTCACTGTCAATCAGTAGTTTTTCACTGATTCAGACCGAGAGAGCGGGGACCGAATGTGCGACGGCTGTTGCATGTTTTTTGGAAGGAGACCAACAAATGTTTATTGTCGGTCTCATCAAATGTTTATTGTCGGTTTGTCGCTATATGGCTAAGATGTCTTATTTTTAATGAATTTCAAGTTACTTATTAAAGCCTTGATATTATTTGACTAAGTACCACTAATTTGTCGTAATTCACCACTGCTATTCTCTACGGTTTTAAGCCTCCGTGAATTTAGATGCAGGGCTGTCCTTAGATTTCATGGCCTTTAGACTAATTTTTGTAAGTCCCCCAACTTTTTCAGTCCATAAGATGTTTTAAAAACATCACAAATATTGATTAGTACTTCAAGAAAACAAAAACTGAACAAATAAAAAAGAATATGTGATTGGGGCGATTCGAGTACAGTGGACTTTTGGTAATTATATTTTGAAATAACCCAAACATTCCTCTTGGAGCTCGGCCTAAAGTTAATTTTCCTTATATATAGTTCTTAATTCTAACTTCGGAGGACCACCTGGGCATTCGGTGCAGGCCCAGGACTGCATGAAAAATGATTAATTTTAATGTTATTGGTAGAATAAAAGGATGAATAAATTTAATACATATATTAATTAAAAAGAAAAAAGAATACAATTAGGAACGTGATAATTACAATGGTTGAAGCAATTAAGTTGCTTGCAATGTTGCTGATGCAGACAGTTAAAGTACACCTGGAAAGTCTGGTTAAAATACCATCTGTTGGTGAAATACATTGCCGTTGAAGTTGATTATGGGTGATCACGGGCGGGTAATGAACCCAGATCCGTTTACGGGTGAAGATTCCGGTGATCCGGCTGGATACCACATGCGATGCTGGTGAGATGGATGACCTCGTGGTAATTGCAGCGAGCAGGCCACGTGCCACTGCGTCGTACAGCGTAAAGGGGATAAAGTTGAATATTGGTGACGCGTGTCAATGCAAGGAGGCCACAGAAGGCAGCTACATACAACGTAGAGGAGATAAACTGATTGGTTTAATTGGAACAGTTAATAAGTTCGGCTACGTGTTCATATGGTGAATTTATACAGCGGCCACGTGAGCAGCGCGAAGTGTACGTTGTCGCGACCTGCACAAGTGGTTGAATTATGCACTAATTAGGACGTAGTTCATCCGCTCGGCACTCAGAAATTGTGATACGAGACGGGAGATTGATTAGCTGTGAGGCAATGCGATACACTGCTCACGTACATTGGCACAGAACACCATAACAGATAATTTCTCAATATTTATCAAAACTACTACTTAAAATAAGGTCATGCTTTATTTTTTGAAAATATGAGTAGTTTTTCTATAATTTCGTGACAAACATAATAGCCCACTGCAAATTTACTGCGCTCCAGACAGCCGGATGCGTCGTAAATTATAATTTGCAATTTTGTATATTATTTCTTTGCTCGTTTTTACATTCGAACTGTTGTTATACATTTACAGATTCATCTTTAAAGAAATTATTTTTTTCAAATATTGGAAATAAAAATTGTTAGCTCTTTAAGGGAGTGTCGACAATGCAAGAACGTAACAATTGAATTCCGTTCCACTATCGCGAATTTCTGTGAATTACATGGCATTATTGTGACTTGATAGAGATGTATGGTGTGTGCTATTGTAGCACCACTAGTTATTATTATTATTATTATTATTATTTTCATTATTCAAAATTTCACGCTCGCCCGGAGTTTTCAGATGTAGCTCTAGGACCGAACGTCAACACATATTGCGAGACAGATGGTGACAAGTTCTTGTTCCAGTGCAATCAGGTTCCGCTTCAATGACTAAGAGAGAGAACCTTACGCACAATATTGGTGGTTGCCAGCAGCACGGTCTTCTGCATGGTTCTGAAGTGCCACTCACTTAGATGGAGTTTCTCTTTCACAATTCTCCAATCTTCAGCAACAAGCCCATTAGATGAAATAACTACGTGCACAATATCGACCTCTTTTACTTTGTACAGGTTTTTCAGTTCATCTGAGGGGCTGGTATTTTCTTTTCTTTTCTGCAATTGTTGGCAGCAGATTGTGATCTAATGGGACTGCAATATAAATTATTATTCCCTGCGAGTAGCTTTGTCGAACACGGCAATATAAGGCTTATTTGCTTCCATTGTTTTATCTGTATCAATGGCAGTATCCCTTAAGATTTTTGTTCTCTCATTAGACAAAACTTGCTCCAGTAGATATTTGTAATAAGGTAGGCTTTCTAGGATTTCCTTTATCAAGTCCGATCGTTTGGCAAGAGCTTGGTAAATGATTTTGGCTTCATTATTGTGACGTTGTAAATAATCTGTTTGTGCCAACTGAGAGCATCCACTACAGGTGTGTTGAATAGATTCGGTGGCCTTCTTGCACAGGCGACAGATGTCACTGATGTTCTCTTTCATGATATATCGCCTGTAGTTATTAGTGGTTACTACATGATCTTGAATCCTTCCGTCATGCCACACAAATCCTTCCGTCTCGCCAAAAAGCCCAGCGGCTCTCAACCATTCAGTCGATCTTTTCATATCAATGACATTACTTCGAAGCGCTGTAGCAAACCTGCCATGGAGTTCTTTTGATTTCCACTGTTCAATTCGATCCTCAAATTTAGGAAAACTTGGATTGCGGTTTTCTTGGAGCAGCTTCAGAGTTGTATAGCCGTAATCTTGTGCACAGATGGCCGTCATGGATTTGTTGTTGATGAAACAATGTCTGAGCTGTTTTTCTTGCTGGCGGCACATAACTTCAAGACTTAACAGTCCACGGCCTCCATTATGTCTTGAAAGATATAGCCCTTCGATGGAACTTCGAGGATGATGCATCCGATATTTTGATAGACTTTTCTATCGAAAGCTTGTAAAGATGTCTCAGACTATTTAACAACTCCAAATGTATGCGATGCTGCAGAAAGAGCCCATGTGTTAATTCCTGTAAATTTGTTTCTCGAATTAATACAGGACTTGCAGATTTTTGCAACGCGAGAGAGAACTTTTCTTTCTATTTGTTTTCTAATTTTTTCATCTACAGTTCCTAAGAGCTGCTGGAGGCCGAGATACTTATATTCATCTCCATTGATGAGTTCTTGAATTCTCAAATCTTCCATCAAATGAGGTTCATTTTCTCTATTCTGGACGCGACCTCTCTTCACGTGAACAACAGCACACTTCTCCAAACCAAGATCCATACAAACAGAGCTGCTGAAGCTTTCAACAAGTGTCAGCATGCTGTGAAGTTGTTCTGGTCCTCTAGCATAGGGCTTGAAATCATCCATGTATATTATTATTATTATTATTATTATTATTATTATTATTATTATTATTATTATTATTATTATTCATCCCCTCGTCACAGTTGTAAACTTAATATTTGCAAAGGAATATGATTACCGATTCACAGCTATCAACAACGGTTGTAGCCCTATATCTACTTAGCAGAAGTAACTGTTATAAAATATGTTCAACTGTTCAACTATGAATAAGAATAATTATTGAAATATTGCCACCTCTCTAAAATGAAAAAAATATTCTACTGTAAAGAATACGTGTGCCTTCTACCACTCCTTCAGGCGCGGCAGCAGGCGCCAGCCGACTACCACTTCCAGCGCGCGATGCAGGACATCCAGCTGCCACCGCCGCTTGAGGAGCACCTGCAGCAGCGCCTGCAGTCCCTGCCGCCTGGCGAGCTGCTGCCCATGGGACCTGCGGCGCCCGGCACGCCCCGCCGCCCAGCCTCGTCCCCGGCGCACGCCATGCAGGTAGGCTGCGCTGGCTCATCGCTGCTCGGACGGGCTAAGCTCTTGGTTGTCAGTTCAACCCGGCATCCAACCAGTTGGGCCCCTCGCGCGTCGACTTTAAGGCAGGATCGGGTGAAAGAGACCTTTCGGGCCACTCTGAAATCCATATTTAGAAGTCCGGCAGGAAATTACCTACCATCAGGTTGCCTTGGTTACGGTCTGACCCAGATCGTTATCCTAAAGGTGTAGGCAGTGGGGAGACGGGGCCCCGAGCCACCCAGACCTTAGTTCGGGTGGCCCTCAGTTGGGCTCTTGGCTTCGTCGTAGTAGTGACCTAATACTGTGGGCATAGACTAGAAACTTGGTGTTCCGGCGCATGTGAGTAGCGTGTTGTACAGGCAATATTGACTCCAGTACTAGCCCGGATAGCTAGTAGCTCTGAGCTAGCAGGGCAGCCCTAGACCCAGGCATTATATGGGGAGGTTACCGCGAGGGCTAACTGCGTGCCGGCGAGATTCGGATGTTAGTCAAAAGGTGTACATGTACACCCGATGAAGGTGAGGATAGAGGCTAGCGCCTAGGAGCCCACCCTGGGACTTCGGTCCCCGAATACAGTACAAGTGTTGGGGGTGCCAATTTGGCATGGCACGTTTATACATTACATTAAGGGCCATAGCACGTACGGGCGCGCAGTCCGCCTGTAATGGCATCTTTCATTGGTTGATTAATTAGTGAGTCCGGGCGCGCCACCAGTTATGGTCATTAGTCCCGTAAGTGTAGGGCATGTTTTTTGTTTGGGAGATGGCGGTGATCTTCCCCCGCTGGATGGCGAGATCCGGCGCGGGGAGGAAAAATTGCGCGTGGTCCATGGTCCGTTTCTTAGGGTACTCCCCCACGCTTTGCATCGGAGAAACCACGGAAAACTACCGATCAGAGTAGCCGTCCGTAAGAACTATCACGTAGACAGCGGCATAACTCGACCTAGGTACCTAGCTGGTGTCGAAAATAATGTCACCGTCCGGACTCCAATCTCGGACCACCAGATCTGAGGCACTGCAGAGACATCAGTTGATGTCCTGAGCCACCTCTCCCGATGCATCTTTCATTCCTCTATTACTGGAGCAGAATGGGGCATATAGCGTTCATTCCTATCTCTTCAGGATTCTTCTCGTTTGTTGATCGTTTATCTAATAAATCATTTACTCTTTATTTTTTTTTACAAAATAGTTTTGTACAATGGCATACGTTCTTCGTACTAAATCTGTATTTGTGGTGTACTCGTATATTTATCAATGGATAGTGGATTTAATTCAACGTGATAGTGTCTAATTCAGCTCTTGTAACTATTCCCTAATTGTCAACGTACTACATCCTTAGAGCGCGTCGTGGCCAGAAATATTTGCGGATTCGATGGTTTTGCGGATTCGATTGTATAACAGTCAGCATACCGGATTGTTGTATCCAAGATTGCGGGTTCAAACCCGATTGAAGGTGTGGATTTTTAAGGGAGAAAATACCCTTTGTACGCGTTCCTTCGAAGGGGAAGTAAAGACGGCTGTCCCATGTTAGTAGATTTACTGCAAGTAAAATATCCTCAAGCCTAAATGAAGCCTCTGAGCTAAATTCAAATCGCTTGTTTCGTCGCCCGAGATACCTCTTTTAACCTCATTCGTCAACTTCTTTCTCCTCTATTTATTTTTATTTATTTATTTATTTATTTATTTATTTACGTCAAAAACAGTTAAAACTGCGTATGACGAGCTATGGGGAGAAGTGAATTTTGTGCACGTTTTCATAATTCTGTGGTCTCTATCCTAAACCATATTCTAGTCGAATTTTGAATACAGAAAAGAGAGTTTTTTTTCGAGTTTTGTTGACAAAATATTCGCTCCTATATAATAAAATATATTTTCAAAGGTAAATTAGCTATAAATTTCTGCCCTGAACCCTCATGTTCTTCATGAAAGAATAATACTTTTTGCCGCGATAATATGAAAAACGATAATTTGAATAACTATATTTCCCACTGAAATTCAGAAGACGTGCACAAATAATGAAGTTACATTTATGTCCAGAAGCAAAACAAGGGACCATCTCAGCATTTGCTCAAGGATCAGGGAAACTGGACGAAAAACCTGATCGAGATGGGGGCCATCAACCCAGAAACTGTGGTACAATACTTGTTACAGGTTCTTTATAATTATACAGTCCAAATGATAAATAATTACATTAACTATCATTGTTAAAATTAATTCTACTTTCCTTTTTGATGCTCGGTATAGTCTCGAATTGTATAGAAACAGTTATGCAGCAGAAAAGATTTTACTTGGGACTTAAACTTTTCTATTGAATTTAATCGTTCAATGTCTTCTGGCAAAGTGTTGTAGAGTAATGTACATGAATTGTATGTGAATTTTTTGTAGTGAGCTGTTGATACTGCCACCTGGTGAATATGATTACTACGTCGTGTGTTATACTTATAGACATCGGCGTTTGCTGAAAATATATTCCCGTCCTTAAGTAAGTCATTTTTGACAAAAACTACTGATTCGTAAATCAGGAGACAAGGTAATGGTAAAATTCCTAGATTAATAAAGAGTGACTTACAAGAATCACGTGGGTTGGATTTGCTTATTATTCGTACAATTCTTTTTTGTAATCTGAAAGTCTGTGAACTATAAGATGTGTTTCCCCAAAATATTATGCCATATCTCAGGCGGGAGTGAACATTGGCAAAATATACACAACGAGCTGTATGAAGGCTGACGGAATTTGAAAGAATTCTGAACGCGTAGCATAATGAGCTTAATTTTGTGTTCAATTCATTTAAGTGGGCATTCCATTTGAGGTTTGACTGAATTGATAGACCTAAAAATTTTGTTACATTAACATCAGTCAATGGCACACCGTTCATTTTCAATGGAGTACAGAATTTTTTATTTGATATGGAAAACTGCATTGAAACTGTTTTATTTTCATTTACTTTTAATTTGTTATTACGGAACCAATTTGAAACGTCTGATATTGTACTATTTACGGTTTCTTTGTTGCAAAGAATATTTGTATCATCCGCAAAGAGAACTGTTCTTCCGTTTCGAATCGCTAAGGGCATGTCATATACGTATAATAGGAAGAGAATAGGACCTAAAATCGATCCTTGCGGGACTCCACGTACAATTGGCAAAGAACCGGAAAGGTGTGTACATAAAGTTCCATCATTCCAGTAAGGTATTTCTACTCTTTGAGATCGTTGTTTAAGGTACGAACATAGCCAATCTAGAGCAATACCACGGATTCCATACGAAGGTAATTTTGAAAGTAAAATGTTATGATCAATGACGTCAAAAGCTTTTGAAAGATCTAAAAATATTCCAATAGTTGCTTCGTTTTGATCCAATGATGAGGCAACATCCTTAAGAAAAGAAAAAATGGCTGTTTCCGTAGATTTTGATTTCCGGAATCCATGTTGGCAATTTGAAAACGCGTCGTGTTTATTGAGAAAGGTTTCCATTCGTACATAAAAAAGTCTCTCTAATATTTTTGAAAAAACTGACAAAAGAGAAATTGGCCGATAATTTTGAACTTCATTTTTGTTGCCTTTTTGAAGAGCGGCTTAATCTTAGCTGTTTTAAAAATATCTGGAAAAATTCCGGTGCATAAGGATGCATTAAATATGTGAGTTAACGGGTGTATAATGGCTGGCGCGCACGTCTTTAACAAACAATCCGGAAATTCATCTAAACCGGCCGAATATTTATTTTTTAATTTACCGATTATTTTGAGAATTTCATAGGAAGAGGTTTCGGAAACGAACATAGTGTCTAAGACTTTTAGGGAAACGTCAGATGTTGAATTTTGTGGCTGAAAGCCTTTAGTGAGATCGACATCAATTCTCGAAAAGTATTGGTTAAAGAGACTAGCCACTGTTGCCGGATCGTTCACATCTCTATCGTTATCTTTTAAAACAACATTCTCTACAAGGTTTCTAGTTGGTTTGGTCGCATTTTTTACTATATCCCACATTGATTTTGTTTTGTTATTTGAGTTCAAAATATCCTGATCGTGTTTCATGATTTTAGCCTGCCTTATGACTTTTCTTAACAATGATTTGTATTTTTTAAAGTACAGGAGGAAATCTTGAGATACGTTATGATGCTTAGAAATGAAAGAAAGAATTCGTTTGTTTTTACATGATGTTCTAATCCCTTGTGTTATCCAAGAATTGTTTTTGCGTGAAATATTTAATTTTCTTTCCTGAAGAGGAAAGCAAGTGTTAAAATGAAATGAAAGCGTTGAAAAAAAGAATAATATTTATCGTTTGTATCAATAGTATTATAAACTGCGTCCCATGACTCCTGCAGCAAGTAATCAATGAATAATTTTATTTTACTTTTAGAAAACACTCTACTCATACGTGTATTATTTATTGTGTCATTGTTCGCATTTCGTATAATGGTAAGAATTTGTGCATCGTGGTCACTGTATCCTAAATCTTTTGTTTCAATTTCATGTCGAGTAGCGGTTTTGTTAATTATAAGATGGTGATGAGATTGTTAATTATAAGATGGTGAAAGGAGCGTAGAAAAATTTGCGTGGTCAGACGGAAGAGCGGGCCTGATGGCCTGCATCTCGCCACGTAAAATAAGACACTAACTAAATATTTAACCCCTAAGACTCCGCAGATCTCGAGTTCCGAGGCGTGCAATTGCGCGTGTGTGGGCACGGTGACTTCGTGATGAACAAACGTTCAGGATCGATTGCCACCCCTGAGGTAGACGGACATTGATGTTTTACTTTTCTGTCGAAAGTGGAGAGATGCTTGGTAATAGTAATCTATATTTTAAGGGCGGGAAGTGCTACATTACGAATGTTTCTGACGGAGGCGACGAAGGAGCTGAGGAAGTGAATAATGTCTACGGTCGTATTTAGTGTCATGTTTTATTTCATACAGCGCAGCATTTCCTTATTTTTAATTTAATAATGCAACATGATAGTTTTAAATTTTATAAAATGCTTCTACCGAAAACATGTGTTGAAAATCTGCCAAAAGTCAGTCTGCCTTCCGAACCAGATTGATTTCAGAAGTTAGTATACTTTTTCATTTCGTCCCTAAGACGTTTCCATACTCGCCGTTAGCGATAATGATAAGGTAACGGAGAAATAGTTGAAGAAGATACGGGGAAATGAGAGAAAATATCTCTAGAGCTTACAAATGCATATGGTTTAAATATACATTAAGGATGGACGAGAAAGTGATATTTATTTTTGAACGGATTTAATGAGATGCAAAATATCCATTATTAGGGAAGAAATGGTCTGCGTGTCTGAAATTGGAGATAACTTTCAGAACGATAACTTAGCGATAAAGAAATTTATTTAACAGACTGCGAACTAACGTCTACGCTCGGCGACTATTGTCTAGTATCTTGTCTCAAAGGGCACTGGACAACTGGGAAAAAACTGCCGGCAGTTCTACAAAACTCTCTTCTCAGAGGTTCTGTTCTCAGAGGTTTAAACGTTGTAATTTCCTGTCCAGTGCAATGTCGACAGCTAACTGTAGTCGTATAAATGATGTATAATAGCAGGGCTCCTGGATAAAATTGAAAGAGTAGTTAGCTAATTTTGCACCTGCATAAGTGCGTACAAGTTTATTCAACTTGACATAACATTATTTATTTGCATGTTTTAGGAATCTTCTTGTGGAGTAGGTCACCCTGCTGCACTTCAAAGTCCGCCTTCAACGTAAGAATTTTATATAATAATAACAATAACAATAATAATAATAATAATAATAATAATAATGGATTTTGAAGACCCTGGAGATCTATCGATTTCATCCTAGACTTGTTGAGTTTTGCAAGGCTAGTATGAAGTCGTGGAGTACCAGGTTACTAATCCACAGCGGAAAGGAAGCAGTAGAAACCAGAAGTATTCAGATTAACAGGGGTATTTTTCAAGGAGATTCACTATCCCCTCTGCTGTTTTGCATTAGTTTGATCCCACTATCGAGACAGTTGTCGCAAGCTGACTTTGGTTTTAAGCTCCATGGTGATGAAAGGCCAGTATCACATTTGTTTTACATGGATGATCTGAAAGTGTTTGCCAAGAATGAAGCGATTCTCTCCCAAATGCTGTCTGTCGTGAATGACTTTAGCAATGACATCTGCATGAAGTTTGGTCTTGGCAAGTGTGCAAAAATCAATTTAAAAAGAGGGAAACTCACAACGTCTGAGAACATTGAAATTGATACGCACACTGTGATTCAAGATCTTGAGCCAGGTAAAACTTACAAATATCTGGGCATTGAAGAATGTGAAACCATCTCGAATGGCAGAATGAAAGAGAGAATTCGTAGGGAGTATTATAGAAGAGTGAGACTGGTCCTGCAGTCCGCTCTGAATTCCAGGAATAAAATATCTGCAATAGGTAGTTTGGCGGTACCTGTAGCCGAATACAGTTTTGGACTAGTGGACTGGACTGAGCAAGAAATTCGCACCATGGATCGAAAAACCAGAAAACTGCTGACAATGCATCATGTTTCCCACCCTCGAGCTGATATACATAGACTTTATGTGTCACGTAAGGAAGGAGGAAGAGGCCTCAGACAAATTGAGGCCTCCTGGCACAACGCAATAGTCGGGTTGGGTAAGTATGTAGTCAGCCATCAAGACGACCCTCTAATGAGGCAGGTCATGAAATCTGACCGAAGAATGGGAAACAGAGGCATTGTTAGTGTAGCAAGAAACATTGCGAAGAAAACTAGGCAAGACACGTCGAATAACACAGACACTGAACTTCTGATGCTGCTAAACATGAAGTGTGAGACACAAAAAATGTTAAAGAAATCGTGGAGAGACAAACCACTCCACGGTCAATACCTAAAAAGAATGGACAAGGTGCAGATCAATAAAGATCAATCATTTATGTGGCTTAAAAGGGGAAGGATGAAGCCAGAATCGGAAGCACTTGTAATAGCTGCCCAAGATCAGGCCTTGAGAACACGACATTATGATAAAGCGGTTCTCAAAATTTCCCAAGATGACAAATGCCGCATTTGCCTGGAGCAAGTAGAAACCATTGATCATATTGTCTCAGCTTGTCCAATCCTAGCAAAGACCGAATACCTTAAAAGACATGACAGGGTGTGTAGCTACCTCCACTGGCAGATCTGTACCGCCCTCGAAGTTCCAAACACATGCCCCAAGTGGTACGAACACTCACCGAAACCGGTGACGTCTGTTGGATTGTGTACGATATTGTACGACCAACAAATTCAAACTGATCGCACGATAGCGGCAAACAAACCGGATATAGTTATCCGGGATTTGGCCAAAAAATCGTGTTTACTTATCGATGTTGCTGTACCTTGCGATCAAAACGTCGTTACCAAGGAGGCAGAGAAACGTCTTAAATACAAGAGTTTGGAAATCGAGATCAGCCGAATGTGGGGCGTAAAAGCACAGGTCGTCCCGATAGTTATCGGAGCTCTGGGATTTGTTCCGCAAAATTTGAGTAAGAACTTGTCTAAACTCCCAGGTAATTCAAAAGACTGGGAAGTGCAAGAAATAGCTTTATTTGGAACAGCCCACATTTTGCGTAAAGTATTGTAGAGGCACTGATAGTCACCGAATCTGCTCCTTAGGTAGCTGGTTGCAACCTGGAGTAGATTTTATATTCAGCCGACTCATAAGATCTTTAGTCGTGATGTAATGGAATAATAATAATAACTAGCTGAGTCCATGTGATTACATCGTGCAAAAGTATGAATTGTAGAGCAGTTACAACTGAAAAGAACAACATATGTACTAAAAAAATTACTCCTCCAAAATATTGTTTTATGGCCTTCAGTAATGATTCTCTAAGACTAATGAAATGAAGGTTTACAAATTCAGGAACAATACAATCACCCTTCTTTGAACATAGGTTTAAATGTTTTTGAACATGTATTTAAAGTGTTTTATATTGATCAAGATTTGGAAATGTGTGTTATGCACTATAAAAGGAAATCCTACTAGCCACCTTAGTTTAAAAAGATAATGCATCTAATATAATTATAAATTATAAACACTGAAAAGTGTTTGTAAAAAAATATATGTGGTTTGCTGGACATAGTGATTCATACGCTCTGTAGTATTTCCAGCTCGCAAAACAAAACAATCAAGATCAATTACATTCAAACTACCCAGTGTAGAACAATCTTGAACACGATGTAATAAAGGGAGTTGGGAATTTTTTCTATTAATTTTAAGTTATTATTAAAAGTTAGTATTTACACAATAAAACTTGTTAATAATTGCAAACGATAACACATCTGAGATTCACTGCCTCTCATTTAAAGCAAAACCACGAACTTTGGTTGAGTTCCTTAAATTACTTTCTAAGTAAAAAGTGTTTTAAGTAAAAAGATAAAAATATTAATAATAATAATAATAATAATAATAATAATAATAATAATAATAACGATGATGATGATGATGATGTGAGTCGGTGGAGATCTTGAATACCCTCATGAGCCTGAGAGCTATGTCAGTGGTAGCCTAGCTCCTGGTAGAGCCTCCCTTGCAGAATAGGTGGAAGGTGAGTGGTCAGACGAAGAAGTACTCCAGATGAGAGCCTAAACGACACCTTCGAAGAAGAGTAAAGGAGGATTGGTGAAGACGGTGGAAGAGGCCTCCCCACACCAACCGCAGTGGGCGGCTGTAATCAGAGTCTGTCTCCGTGTCAGGGACGGCTGCATGCAGGCCCGGCGGATAATGTGGGTAAGGTGGGTAGCTATATCCACACGAACAATTCGTAGTGGGTAAAATACCCCACTTGGAATTTGAGGAGAGAGAAATATTCCATAAATGTCAAATTCCAGAAACAAACAAAGTTTCTCGGAATTGCATCGTCTCAAAGCGTATATACGATCAACTATGTTGCAAGAACGGCTCACCAGTATTGCGATTTTACATGTTTATTGTGACATGACCCACAAAATCGATTTGAAAAAATTGTTAAATGAGTTAATATCAAAACATGCAAAGCCCAGCGCTGATTTTGCGTCGCAAATATGAACTGCTGAAGTTACATAAAATAAATGTAATAATAATTTAATGAAAACCATGACAATTTGAAAAATAAAAAGTTTTGTATGTTTCCCTTCATACGCGGCGGGAGATGGAGGGAGGAGGGAGACCCTCACCCGGTTAAACTACCCACTCAGATTTAACACCAATTGCCGACCCTGGCTGCATGCATAGCGGCAAGTACTGTAAGTAGAGAGGGAAGAACTATGAACTTTTGGACTTCCTGTACCGACCCAAGGAGGTTATAGGAGAGAAACTGTGTTGGAACACCAGGCCACTCATTAGAGTGTGAAAATGTTTAAGAAAGTTTGGAGAGACAAACCACTCCATGGATAGTATCTAAAAGGAATGGACAAGCACGATCAATAAAGATCAATTATGTATGTGGCTTAAAAGGGAACTCACAAAAAATTGGTGACGTCTGTTGAACTGTGTACATTACAAATGGGACCCAACAAATTGAATCGGATTGTACTAAGTGGCACACAAAGCGGATATTGGAGAATAATAAGGGAATTTGAGAATAATCGTATCTACTTGTAGATGTTGCAGTTGCCGTGCAATAAAAATGTAACCAAGAATGCAGAGAAACTTCTTAAATACAAGGATTTGGAAATTGAGATCAGCCGAATATGGGTAAAGAGTAAAGATTGTCCCGATAGTTATCGTAGCTCTGGGACTTGTTCCCCAAAATTTGTGTAAGAACTTGGCTAAATTTTTTCAGGTTATTCAAACGACTTGGAAGTCCAAGACATTGCTGTATTTGGAACAATCCACATTTTGCATATTGTAGAGACCCCGACAGTCCCTAGATCTGCCCCTTAGGAAGCTGGTTGCAACCTGGAGTTGATTTTACATTCAACCAACTCATAACCTTTTTAGCCGTGAATTGGAGGAATATTAATAACAATAATAATAATAAAAAATATGGGCCCAAAGAAGGTTAAGAACACACCTGAATACTTTGCGTAATCCCAATTGAGCGTGTTCGCAGTAATAATAATAATGGTATTAATAATAATGTTGATGATGATGATGGTATCATCAAGGAGGCTCGCTCTTTCCGTTGCTCTTCATAACAGCATTGATTATTTTCAGAACAGTTCTCTGGAAGACCCGACTCGGATATCTGACAGAGAGGACGGGGTCTATATTCCCCCATCTTCTCTACATGGTTGACATGAAGGTGTTCGAAAAATCTGAAACGGAGCTAGAGACGCTGGCAAACAGTGAGATTATTTGATATTCATGGATTTCAGAGAAGTCAATCTCCCGATTCCGAGAATTCAAAGAAAAGTTAGAATCACCAACTCCTCCAATATCGAACTCCTAGAAAAGATGACAATAAAAGTCATGTCCATGGAGAAAGCCTGCAAGCACCTAAGACCTTCAATTGACCACAAATATAATAATAATAACATTTACAATAATAATAACACTAACAATAATATTAACAAATAATAATAATAATAATAATAATAATAATATAATAATAATAATAATAATAATAATGTCGCCACAACTAACCACAAATATCGCCCATAGACAACTAAAATCCTCCTCTACAAAATACACTGGTGTTCTAAAGCTTCTCAAAAACATTATGTAATTTAATTCAAAGGATCAACTGCTACGTGATACTGTTGACTAGATTTCTCTGCAATTATAAAATGGTTGTAAGCGGTAATGAATAATCTGGATCGCCAAACTAGAAAACTGACAACTCATCACGCTCTCCGTCCACGCAGAGATTTCGACAAAGTCAACTGAAAACATGTATGCTCAATCAAGATGGCTCAACAGGGCTGATTGACGTTTTGTCCTGCAACAGGGAACATACTGATGTTGATCGTAGTAGTTAATAAGAGGCCATGGATTTCTTCTAACATACATGCATTGTGACAGAAATCATTGTTGTTAATAGTGGGCCATGGATTATTACAACACCTTTATTGTAATAACTCTTATTAAGTTACTGTTATCAGTTTCTTAATATATGATTGTTAATAGTAGGCCATGGATAATTATAAGACGTTTAAAGTAATAACTCTTAACGTTATAGTAATAACTCTGTTACTGATATCAGTTTCGAAAATAAGGACTATTAATAGATGACCTTGGATTATTATAACTTTTATAGTAATAACTCTTATTACATTAGTGATATACGTTTTTTGTAAATATTGACTTGAGACAATCAAAAGAGGATGTGACGACTTTAAACAAAAGGCGATGTGCTTCGCCTACAGTCCGCAGAGACCGCTGGCCTCCCGTCAGAGGACGCCCATGCAACCCGTGCGCCTCAACCTGGACGACGCGGAGGATGTGTTCTCTCCTTGCTCTCCGGGCCCGCAAGCCCTTCAGGCCTCACAGACCTTCCAGGGCCCGCAGGCCCCCTACTCCCCCGTCGGCGTGGAGTCTGGCCCTCCAGAGTAAGCACACTATCCTACTGGTGTGAATTCGTAGGCTTCCGCGGCCGCAGTCATTGTATTCGTGGCTGTCCGGGCTGAGCCGCATCTGCTCTATCGACTATACTGCGTGCAGTATAGCTCAGAAGAAGGCCACAGCAAGATGGCCGAAACGTCAGCTCCATCGACTGAGACGCGGCTCATCCCGGGCAGCCAAAAATACCCTACTGGTGGAACCAGGGAGCGGAGCAATGGGCCATTTAGCCCACCTCCAAAATTCTAATGTCCCATTATACTTAAGAATGGGTCAGTGAGAGATAATCCTGAGCCAAACTCTTGCAGTTTTTAAGATATAGCCCGTTCCATGTTTCGTGAAAAGGTGTAAATTAATAGAAATTCAGTAGGATATATCCTGTCATATGGCTATACTTGGGTTTTTATTTCTCGGCGTGTGAGGGCCTGTCTTTACGACGCAATATCTCACGGTATTTCGCATTCCGAGAAAGAAGCGAAATGCCGTGAGATTTTCCATCGTGAAGCCAGGGCCTCACACGCCAAGAAATAAAAACCCAAGAATAGAAAATGGGATTCTTTAATTTCAAATGGGAGTAGGGTTACTACGAGAGAATTATGGTATGGGTAAACTTAGGTACTCAACGTAGTTTATGCCTTTTTTTGGTTGTTTTATTCATACAATAATGGAGTGCGTATCATATGACGTTCATCACTCACGCTTATTCTTTTCTGGTTCACTATTGGGGGCGCGCAGAGATGTTATTTCACGATTGTCGATCTATTTGTGAGGATCTGGACAGTTATTGCCGGACAACATTGGACAAAATTCTAAGAGAATTTACGAAACACGCGGTTTTAAGCTCCTCGAACGGTTTTCTTTGTGTCGGGGTTGGGAGTGAGGACAGGTTTCAGGTTTTAAGGCACATGAAAAATGATAAATATTTCCTTCAATTCCTCTCGGCAAGACGAATGGATTGGCGCTAATTTTAGAAAGATACTTTTAGAATATTCTGTTAGAATTCTATGGAAATAGATGTGTTTAGTAATTTTAAAGCATCTATCGCAGGGAAACGCTATACTACCTTTAGTGCATCACTTGAGTCGATACTTTGCTAAAGTGCATAACATGAGTATTTAAGGCTAGATTAAACAATCTGTCAATAAAAATATTTGTGTAAGAAAACAATAACAACAAAAATTACTTATACATTTCCGTGTCCGTGTAAGTCTATATGCTGTCATGTAGTGAGAGGAAGTTTGCAGCCGAAAGCGTCCTAATAAGTTGACAAGGGTGCTGAGTAGAACGGAACTTAACTTTGGTACAAATTACCTCCAGAACATGTAAAAATTTACTTATACTATTCCATAACTTTTTAAAAGATAATCCAATTAAAGTTATTTTTCCTTTTGAAAGAATTTGTTCATAGTTACACAGATTTATCAAATTTTAATGAAATAAAGTAAAACAGTGAGTTTTGACATTAACGTTTTTAATTAAACATTTAAATTTCGCGCTAAGTCAGACAATGCTGAGAGAGCTACTTCAATTTACTTCTAAATAATTGAAAAACATAATTTCATATTCATTACTCAATTTATTCATAAAAATAATCATAACTTTTTATTGAAAATTTGGAAGTTGAACATGATACATTTTTTGTCGAAATTTTAGGTAATTTATTTTAATGCATTTCTTAAATGAGTAAAATTTCCAAAATTTTAATGTATTTACAATGGAAAAAATGCAAAAAACAAGATTTAAAAATTTTAAAACTTACATAGTTTTCAAACTTAATAACATAGAAAAAGCGATTAAACTATAGGCACATCACAAAGAATTTTTAGAGTATTTTTGGATTCTTTTTTCTTCTGTGTAGGTATACAATTAAAAGAGCATCTGGGGTTCAGTTTATGGCTTTTTAATATTTCCCGTACGGTAAACAAAGATATTTATTTCCACATTTTATGCCTAAAAAATTCCCAATTGTAGTGAAAGGTGAACTCTTTTCATCCCTAATGTTTATTTGTTAAAGCGTCATCTATTCAGATTTTAAAAATCAGTTTTCGAACAAAACCTACTTTTGATACTGCAAAATCCGAATATACTATAATAAAAATTAGGACTCTCATTTGAAACTTCAAAGTTCCTTCCCACCACTCCACTGGGTAGGCTTATTGGTAGCACAGGTATTCGAGGTGGTCCTAAAAATATGTGTAGCATTTGGCACAAAGGTGTAGCCTGAAAGAAGTTTCAGCAACCAATAAAAAACCTTTTATATTATAAGCCTTACTATTCAAAATACAAGGCATTGAGATATGGGACAAAAGACGAAATTTCCTAATGCAACAGACGTGTACGTTCCTTATGTTTCCCTGCACTCGCTCTTAGGATTCATTTTTAAGTAGTACAGTGTTCAAAAAAATATTTACTGTAGGAATATGTATATATTCTGGACAGTCCGCGTCAAAATATAGGCTATATTAATTATTTATTATACGTATGCAACACTCAATAACGTCGAAATTCTAGCCACCTGTACTCCCTCTCGAGTCTTTTTTCACAAATTATGTTGCACGGCGCGAATTTTTCAAGACGTTTCTCAACTCAAAAGAATCACCGATATAACTTGGTATTACAAAATCTAACTACCATATTAATTAGTTATTAGTATTAAGTGAATTGATATACTGCATGAATAGCATTGAGTGCATTGTTGATGACATTTTCAAGAGACGAATGCACTGCAGGGCCAAGACGCAGAGGAAGCGATGGAGCCGGCATCCAGCCCCTCCGTCCATGGAGTACATGACCACCGCAGACTTCGTTGGAGGGTAAGAACCACGGTGTATGATATTGTGGCGTCGCGGGGTAGAGCGCCGCTGCGGCGGGCCGCTTCGGGAAGCCCGGTCCTAAGCCGGATGGGGGATGGGGGTGGAACGCGGCGGTGCCTCGCCGGCACGCGCCGGGCAGGGAAATCCCGGCACCAAAATAACTGGGAGAAATGGGCGCGCGCGGGCGCGAGTTTGGGTGATGTCGGTTGCGCCCTGAAGAGGGCTGGCCAGCCAGCCGAATGACGCCCGCCGCTTGTAGAGTGTGGGCGAGCCGACGGATACTTAAGGCTGCGCCGACACGCGCCTCGCGGGATACGCAGGGTGTCGAAAGACGGGTGGTATCTCCAGTGCTATCTTTGCACGTGATCTTCAGATCGAAGATCGGTTTTGGCGTCAGGCCATGTAACTTCTGTTGTTACGGGACTCTATGTCCGACAGCTTCGCACTTCGCGTTGCTTTTTCCTGCTCTAGAGCAGTGGTACTGGGCTAGGCCTAGGGACGGTCGCGGGGTTTCCTGGCTAAGGGAATTGAAAGGTTGCCAAATTTTGTATAATAATCTTTGTACTATAATTGTAAATACATTGTAAATATCAAACAGAAACAATCGTCTGTATTATCCTTTTCTAGTACGTCACAATATATGGGTGTGTTCACTCCCAATCTAAAACTGAAGATTATGTGAGGCTAGTTCTCACAGTTCTCGCAAATAAGTGCTGCGATCTTTGGGTCTCATTTGGGCAAGGTTGTGATTGGTAAACGAACGTGATCCATTCGACAGATCTGTGGCCCGCTGATTTCTAACTTCAAGCCAATGATTTGTCATTTCGCGGTGGAATCGATGAAGTCTAGAGCAAACAGTTACGAAAATGGGTAGGAAATGTTTTGTAAAACTTTGTAATAGTTTAAAATGTCATCCTAAGATGGGTACACCATGACCCAAACCGATCGTGCACACCATACGAACAAGTGAGGAACTAGCCTCAAACTGGCTTCAGAAAATTTGCCTCATATTCGGCTATGTATCTGACACCTATGTATCTGACACCGTGGTAAGAACACAAAGGCTAAATGTATTTGTACATGTTATGGCTGTAGTCCGAAATATTTCCAATTCGCCAATTAGCCGATTGATTTGTACATGAGCCAGAATATATGAATAAATCTGTATTAATGACAATAAAAATGATAACTTCACGCTCAATCCGAATAACGTTGGTGTCAGTCACAGGGTGCTGGTTAAAGTAAGGTAATTTACCGACTATGAGACGTCTTGTGCGTTTGTAATCAGAACTTTTGGTTAAAATATGTTGGAAATGATGTGTTGCACAAACAAAGTCTTTTTAAATCATGAAGAGCTGAAGTTCGCCACCTTAATTAGGACATGCATATCAAAGCGTCTACTGAGGGGTACAGTGAGGTTGCGTGAGATAAGGTGGTTTCATATGAATAGAAATTTATGATTGACAAACTCATTGACATTGATGATAAAAACTCAAAAATAGAGCCGTCATCTCTTTCTAGCTTTAGAAACGCCCCGCCAACAGCTTGATTCATGTATATTACATATTATTTGATGTTATTCGTCACGGTAAAGTACTTCACCTACCCTAGCCACGTCATGTTGGCTAATGTGCACTTCAGTCTGCTAAACCTCGATGCTTCGCAGCTCTTCTTACTGGGATCTCCCTCCATCCGTTTTTAAGTACGCGAACATTAACAGGCTATTTCGTAAATTAGTCAGATTCGAACATTCACCGTACCATAAAACACACTCACGATCTAGTTGCAGCTCGTGAACTGGGTCTCTTATATCTCGAAGTTTTGGAAAAATAATAGTCAAGAATTTTTTAAAGAACACCCGTATTAATGAGGTAATTACCAGTGATGTGCGTCTACGCGTAAAGAACCATAGTCTACGTCTACACATAAACAACGCGTAGACAATGTACACTGCGTAGACAAAGGTAATCTATGTAAACAATAATGTAATATATCTCTTTTGTGGGGCAGGAGCGAATCTAAGAGGGCCAGGATCCGCCCCCAAAACCAAAATTTATTTATAATTATGGGATCACAATTATTGGAAATTGATTGGATCACATCTAAAAGAGTACTAAGGGAGTGCAAGTTGGAACAATTTCCTACTGGTTTCTTGAGATGGATACGGAGGTCGTCATTTCTTCATCAGAAATGGTATATTTTGTTTGACTTACTGAATCGTAAATAATTCACTCATTAATTAATAATATTACATTAAAAAATGCTTCTACTATTACTACTTATTATAATTTTTTTGGGTTATTCTATGTAGAGAAATGATAGTCTACACAGAATACATTGTCTACGTAGTCTACACGTAAAAAGAGTCACGTAGACTATACGTAGATTACGTGTAAAATACCTGCGTAGATGTAAAATTACAGTCTATTGCACAACTCTGGTAATTACATGTAATATAAAAGACGTATTTACCAAAACGTATAAGGAAGATACATTTTTATTTGCGTCTAACAAATTTTCAAAATATTATTTAGTTTGGACGTTTTGGTGGGAATTCAAAATATTACTAGAGGCACCTCACGACAAGAGCAATAAATATTACCCCGCTGCAATGGAATGTGCTTCAATCTATGGTATATTGTGCGCAACTTTCAGCCGAAGCATTCAGTCACCTCGATTACATTACTTCCTAACAAAAGGCATCATGGTTATGATAGGAACCGTCACATCTCATTTAGAACTGTACTTCATGACTCAGGCAAATCGAGATATTCGACATTGAAGCTGCCGTACCCTGCAATTGTATTTCATAAAGAATAACAAGGGAAGACAGTAGAAGACAGTAAGCTCATTGCAGGTCGCCAAGACGCGAGAGTATATAATTGTAGGGGGAAAAACATGATGTAATAGACAAACAATATTTAAAAGTTGTAGACCCGGTGTCCGAGATCGCTATGGCAGTAGTTCCATAGCGATCTGGGACCGTAGGGTCGCGGGTTCGAGTCCCGCCTCGGGTATGGTTGTATATGTTCGTCCTTCCACCCCCTGTAATCACCATATCGTTTCATCCTCATAGGCACCATAACGTTAAAATCCAATAAGCAGTTTCTAGTGACCTAAAAGTTGATGTGACTTTAAATAACAAAAACAAGTTAAAAGTTATAGTGTAGTAGTCACTAACGATTAGAGCTGTTGATGTGACTATCAATTAATAAAAAATAAAGGCTTTAGAGGCACTAGTTATTTGCAAGGGTCTACATTATATGTCCGATTTGAGTATACATTTTTTGGAGAATGACATTTAATTTTTTTACCTGATGATTCGCCACTGGTTTGCGGCACTCAGTAGGGCAGAAATGGCAAATAATTGAAAACGATTGACTGTGTATTTATATAACGGATTCTAATGTAGAAACAATTATGATCTGGAAAAATATCGAAATAGCGCAATTTCGAAAGAACTTTTACTTGTAAATCGGCTACACATTATATTAATTCTTCTCTACTAATTCTGATTACGATTATAATCAGTAAAGAACTTAATAATGGTTGATTACTGTTTTCTGAGTTCTTTACTAATGGCTGATTGTAACAATCACTATGGAGCTTTCAGGAAGCAACCTTTTAACAATAATTATTATGTACTGATGAATAAAAAATCAACTCTCTCGGGATAACCCAGCGTGAAAAGTAATTTTTTGACTGGGGTACTAACCTTGTCCCTGCGTTGATATCAGAGCCGCGTTGCACGAGCTTCCTGGTTGGGCCAGAAGAGCGTGGGAAGAAGACTCAGGAACCCAGCCACATCCAGACACGTCAAACTGGAGAGAGATTTTGTGAGTACTCCTTCCATCCTACGTGACCCTGGGGTCAAAGTGGTTTAGGTGGGCTGCAGATACCCAGGATGCCACTGGGGCAATCCAGGAAAATTAATTTCAGGTTGAAACATATGAATTAGATGAACAAAAAGGTTTCTACTCTCTGAATTTGAATCAGAGAAATTGTCGCTGATTCAATCAGTGAGAGACGAAGTTACTGATATCTTCAGTCGAAATGTGTAGTTTTGCTGACAATCAACGAATATGCCAGCATTTCACTGGTCGTCAGTGGTAAAAGTGCCGCGCCACCATCATTCACTGATCGATCAGTGGTTCACGTACTGCTATTTTCACCGATTTCACTGATTCAAACTGAAGTTTCACTGATTCAAAAGTAGACCCGATTTTCACTTATTTGTTCAGTTCAATTCACTGATTGTCAGTGGCAAGGTTACAACTGACACCATCAGTGAATAGTCACTGTCAATCAGTTGTGTTTCACTGATTCACACTGAGAGAGCAATGACATTTTGCGAGGAATGCTTTTTTTCTACACGGCGGTTTCTCTTGTAATATCTTCTTCTTTAACGGCCAGAAGGATTTGCTTGATTTGCTTGAGTCAAAGGTCTGATGATAGTTTTAAGTATGTTGAAGAAAAAAAATGTTTCAGGTAAAAAAAGAGGCAAAACTCAAATTTGTGAATTGACAGATTATGTGAATATTACGACAGTCCTGCTCGCGTACGACCTTGATTTCGTGCCCTATTTTAGACCGACAAAATCTTAGAGCGACAGAAACTTTTTATAACGACATGATCTTAGAGCCTCAAAACCTTAGAGCAGGGCCGTCAGATAAACGAGCACGCGAATGGCCTTCGCAAAGGTTTGGGACATCGGCGATATCAGCTTAGCGAAGTCATTCGTGTCACAGGCGGGAAGCAGGGGTGAGAAAACTTCGTGGGAATACGGCGAGTTAGGGTCCAACACTTGGGTTGGTGTATCATAATGAAATATTTATTAAATTTTATCATCTTTTAATGGAAGTTGGCATGTGAACAGCAAGTGCAGTTATAGCAGCATTGATAATTACACCAAGGAAATATTAACGCTAATTTAGAAAATGCAGTATATAAAATCTATTACAAATAAATTAAATGAATATTTTAAAAAAATATTTATAAACCAAAATGTATACTATATCGAGATAAATATTTACGTTATTTCAGAAACACATTGTCACTATTATTGACAATAATTATTTATTATTATGGCATAAATTATGGCATAATGATGAAACGTAACACCACTTCTGCATTTGTTATAACCTAAAACTTAAGCCTAAATTAAAATAATGAAGCTTACTATTTAGAAGTGTCTCCAGGTTGTGGCCGATCTTCTCCGACAAAACTTTTGTAGTTTCCATAGAAGATTTCGTAACGCCTTTTAACACTGCTCCTTTTGTTATTAAATATTTTCTGCATATTAAACAAAGCGCATCACCTTCAGAAGAAATCAAGGGCGCACCTGGACTGAAACTTGTTATACGTCTTCTTGCATCCCCCCATGACTGCCTACTGTATATCCCTGAGAAATCGGGGCGCGGACTTCCCTTGGCGGTGGGCACTGCGTACCCTGGCAGAACGCAAGCGTGGAGCACGTACGTGCTCCGTTTGACAACCCTGCCTTAGAGTGACAGAACTTTACACTGACAGAATCTTAGACCGACAGCACCTTAATCGATCATCCGGCTGTTAGAATTGCAGTGTACTCGCTGTTTACCAATAAAGCTAATGACCTCTCGAGACTTTTAAATGCGCATGAAGTTGCAAAGATGCGATGAAATCGAAAAATGCAAAGAAGGTTTTCTACGGTAATCGATGCTTTAGAAGGCCAATCAGTTAAGAAATTACCTACATCTCTAAAATTATGAGAAATACGTTGGAGTCTTTTTTCCACTTAAAATAAGTTCTTGTGTATTTCAAGTGTATTTCTTCCAAGACTCATTTGTCAAAGGAGGTATCGTAAGCCGCCTGCAGAAAAGAAAGGATAAACGAGCAGGGGAGAAACTTACCCCTGTGATACCCTCGTTGTTTTCAGGGTCACAATGCCAGGGTAGGTGTGTTCTACGCAGAAAGTAGGCTGATTAACTTTAATTAATATTTTTAGTTTCTGTCTATATTTGCAATTATATCAATAAGTTAGTCCATCATTTAAAACACAGAAAAATATTGAAATATCTGTTTATATATTAAATAAAATACAAATTCTTCACAACATTTCGGAAATAACTGGTTTCCATCATCAGGTGACAAAGTAAATAAATATAATATTTATAATATAAATATTATTTCAAGATTTTTCTGTCTTTTAAATGGTGAACCAACTTATTAACATATGGTGTAACTTCAACTTCAAGATGTAACATTGATTTTAACTCCCAGTTGACTGTCCTTCCTAATATTTGACACTTTTACATGGAATCCACAATAATATGTAGATACACGTGATACTCTTTTTGGCTAAATGACTGAGAAGATAAAAGACACAAGAAGCATTAATTACGACTTCATCCTTTTTATATATCCCTAAAATGAATTTTCATGGAGACAATGAGTCAAAGAGAAGCTAATAAAATGTGATATCTTTCCACAGCGAGATGCGGCCATCTTCGCTTCCGGACTGCGCTGTGTCAGGCAGGTGAGTAGCTTGCAGGGAGACACAACAGTTCAGAATTGGTTTCAGACAGAAGCTGCATTTGTCCATGACAATGCCATTTCTGTGAAAAGAGATTTGGAAACCAACATCGTTTAGCATTTTTTTACAAAACGTGTATTGTTATGTGAAGAGTCGGAGACACATGAAATACTACCTTACAATATAAAGACTCATTCACACAAACATGCTGAAACTTCATTGCCTCGTGATAAAGAATTTGTGTGACGCTTTAGACCAGTGGTGTTAAGTGGTGTCAAGGTCTTCTACTGGTGGCAGTGGCACGCCCTGTGGCACCGCAGCATGCCACGAGCTTCTCTGAGCAACTAGCGTCGGGAAAGGGAACTAGTAGTAACCCCGCCGTTTTACAATAGTGATGGCGTTGTCTCTGGTGACGGGGTGATAAACTGCGTGGAGGGGCGATTTCGTCGTAGCACTCGTGCCACGGACTCCCGCTCGTGGCATCAATCTTGACAACACTGCTTTAGACTCGAAGCGCTTGAAAATGCGGACAGAATTACGAACTTGTGTCGCGCTGATGCAGCACCAACTGTGTCACTTCAGCCTAGGTACGTGAAGGTTGTGGGCAAGGTAACTAGCTTACTCGAGTTCGTTGGCAGTACCTCCCGAGGAACTGTCGCTATTTTATTTTTTGAGGCTTCGTCGACGCGACGCGTCTCTAAACCCTTCTTCGTCATTGAGCGCCTGGAGCAGTCCTTCTTTATTTTTTTTGTCAAGACTCATCACGACACAATGAGTCAGTCAGTGCCTTTTATCCCTTCGGCTAGGGCTGTGTTGTCAAGGTCGATGCCACGTGCGGGAGTTCGTGGTACGAGTGACACAACGAAATCGCCCCTCCACGCAGTTCATCACCCCGCCATCTGAGACAATGCCATCCTTATTGTAAAACGGCGGGGTTACTAATAGTTTATTCTCCCGACGCTTGTAGCGCCGAGAAGCTCGTGGCTTGGTACGGTGCCGCGAGGCGTGCCACTGCCACCAGTGGGAGACCTTGACACCGTTGGGCTAGGGGCTCGTCGCCATCTGTAAACGAGGTTACCAGGAGGCCACCCTAGGAATATGCAGCTTCTCGAATTGCTTAACTTCCGTGTCTTCACGGAGCGTAGTTAAGCAATTCTGGTAAAGTACGCTGGTGCCGACTATACGCCGACTATACACCGGCGCCCAATTCAGCTTACGACGCTGGGTTTAAAAGTAAGGGTTATGTAAATTGCTCCGGAGTGGCAGTACTAGATACCTGGCCATCGACAATCCTTTGAAGAAGAACAGTTTGTGCCCCAATGTTAGCTTTTATTTCCCATTTACCCTACTAAAGCGAATAAACTATGCAGTGAAATGAAAAGTATGAATATAAAATATTTAAAATGAAATTGCCAGTAGAGAAGAAAACATTCTGATTCAAAATGATCTTGATTCCTTAATGGTTTTTACTTAAGAACGCTACAGTTGCATTACATTCATGTTAGGAACAAAGATTGTTGAAAGATATGTCCGCATGTAAGGGTGATATAAAAAATCTAAGAGAGTTTTACTAGAGAAAGTAGACTGCTTAGGGACGAGTTAATTAATTTCACATTATTAATATACACACTAAATAACATAATAAAACAATGCAAAAGGGAAACAAAGACTTTTCCATTCGAAGATGCTCTTTGACAATAATCATCACGCAAGGCAAAATTTAAAAATAAAATAAATATGTATGAAATAAAGTAAGTTGATGAAGTATATTATATAAATAATTCAAATTTCTTTTGTTTGCTAAAAAACATACGGCAAAAATATTTTCGTATGAATCATCTGAAAGGAGTATGTCTGTAGACGGCATACCGCATTGAAGTATTAAAAATCGAACTTAACAATTCAAGTGAATGTGATCCTTAATGACACCCTAGTCCATGTCATGTCTATAAAAATGCTGATATGTTGAAAATTTATCAAATATTTTTGAGACAATTAGGAGTGCTTATTAACAGTCCATGAGTTAAACACTTTATTTCCAATCCTCCTCTACTTCTAACTTGCTGAGTCACTATATGTTTGTAAAATTTCGTAGTGCTCAACTGTAATTACTTGATATATTTTTGATTAATTTTAAATCCATCTCTAACTTGAAGTTAATAATTTTGATCAGTGAATACCGGGAGATATTCCTTTTCCACCAACTCACTCCTCCCTCGTTTTCACTTCTGACATGTGAGAAACCTTTTCCACTAATTGCGTACGTATTTTCTTTGAACGATCTTCTTTTTATTATTGAAATTTTGAAAGCGTAAGAGCTGGCCAAATGGCGTGAGTCTCCCTACCCATAAATACAATTATTAATTAATTAATTAATTAATTTATGTTGGTGCCTTGCAGGGGACCCCGAACCCGAAGGCAGTGGAGTCACAGTCTTCCACCTCCCAACATGGAGCCCATGAGCACCTACGAATTCACTGGAGGGTAAGAGAGACGGTGTAAGATAAATAGGTGTGTCAACTAGTCGCTTTTGGAGCAAATTTTCTGAAGCCAGTTTGAGGATAGTTCCTCGCTTGTCCGTACGGTGCGCACGATCGGTTTGGGTCACAGTGTAAGATACACATGTTAAGATGACAATTAAAACTGTGGCTATTACACTGTTTTACAAAACATTGCCTACCCATTTTTGTAACTGTTCGCTCTAGACTTTACCAATTCCTCCACGAAACGACAAATCATTGACTTGAAATTAGAAATCAGTTGGCTACAGAGCTGTCGAATGGATCACGACCAATTACGACCTTGCCCAAATGGGACCCAAAGATCGTAGCATTTATATACGAGAACTGTGGGAACTAGCTTCACATAAGCTTTAGTTTTAGACTGGGAGTGAACACACCTAAATACAGAGTGGACAACCAAGGTTGCCCACGGCAAATATCTTGAAAATGGTTCGAATTATCCAGATACTATTTGCGCTATGTTGTTGCAGATGAAGGTGGAAATAACATCCTTCGTTTTCTTTTTTTTAAAGTATATAACGTTAGAGTTTTTGAAACAACTTTCATTTTTAAACCGGAAGTATATTTTTTCTCCATCATTCTAAAGTAGTCTCGTAATCGACGAACATTCTCATTTTCCGACAAGGCGCGTCGACTCACGTATACGATATCAGCAATGTTCAGCTGTCCTTGCGCACTGCAGCAGGGCTTTTACCAAGTTCTAATTGTACTGTTTTTGCAACAAATACTTTTCGAATATTAACAATATTTATATCATTGCATTGCATTTTGAAAGATCTTTAGAATGATGAAGAAAAAATTTAGACTTCCATTTAAAAAAAAAGTCGTGTCAATATCTCTAAAGTTACATACGTTACAAACAAGGAAACGAAATATGCTATTTATTCCATCATCTGCAACACAATGGCGCAAATAGCATCTCGATACCTCGAACCATTTTCAAGATATTTGCTGTGGACCACTTAGGTAGTCCATCCTGTACATTACACCGTGGTAAGAGCGCAGCGACAATACGGAGACAACCTCCGATTCACAATGCTTAAGCCCTCGCGCCTCGCTGGTAGGGGGGGGGGCACGCCTCCGCAATATTTTCAAGTACTTCTAGTATTTTTTTCTAAATCAATTTGTTACTACAGTGGAACGCCGGTATTCCCAACTAATTAGGGATGTAGTCTGTTCGGATTCGGAAATGTTCGGATTATCGGAAAAAATGTACCTTACAGATACAAATACACCTATTAGTACTGCAACGGGCCTTCCCTCTATTTCACTTATTTATTTATTTCCCCTTCTCCTATTTGCTCTTTACTCGGGTGCCAATGCAACTGTACCTCTCTTACCACTACTCAATTTATCAATATTATTATTTAATGGCGTTGCATAAAATTTGTTTGGGTCGTAGGTCGTGGACGGCCCCGTACGGGAATTACCTGTAAACAACGTTTAACAAAGCAGCATGCACAGGGCTACTAAATACTGAAATAAAACATATATTCTCAAACAGGAAAGCAAGAATTTTAATTCCTTATCTATTTGTTTCTTTCGGCAACAATGCACAGCGCGTAAACATTTACTTATGCTTGGCAATATTGTTATGATTTTCTTTAAAATGCCATTGTCCAATTGCATGAATCACAATTAATTACAACACGAAATGGCCATTAATTAACCGTTTTACAGTTTACTAATATTTAGGAATTCCTTTCTTCAAAACAAATCAATGTTATTACCAACACTATGTACGTACGTACTTCCAAGGCAACAATGAAAAATGAAAAACTAACAAATACTAGGTCCTAGCTGACAAATTATTATATTACATTAATTCCGCCTATAAAATTTCGTAAAATTTTAAGATTCTCATGAACGTTTATTTACGTCTTGAATATGCGCAAGTTCAGATCTTTTTTTGTTGTTGATTATTTCGCGAATGCATCACTTTCCTTTTTTCTGCATCGTCGAAAAACAGCGCCGTTGCCGGTTCGGTGGTCCTATGCGCGCCCACTCGCACGCATCGATGTCCCCGCACGCTCCAATCGGGCACGGGCCGGTTCTCTTCAAATATTTCTCCCCAGGAATTCCATAAAATAGTCCAAACACCTTGCGCCACAAATTCACTACAGAAAATAATACTTCTTCTCTCTTCAAAATGTTTACTGCATTAACAATGTCTGCACAGTTATATGTCCATTATTCAATTTCTATCCGCCGCCCAAAAAAAAGTCTAAGTCCGAAAGAATTTAAAATCATGAATTCGGCAAGCGTGGAAACCATGTCCTTTCAACCGCTGACTAGACCGAAGTGAAGTCAAAAATCATGTCGATTTAACATGTTAACTCGGATTATGAAAAAATGCCGGCGAAATCCATTTCGCTTTTTCATTGTTGTTTCCATAAATTTTTTAAAAAATGTCCCATATTCTTCGTTTTGACTTGTTTTCGTGTTTATTCGTTTCAGCTTTTCCCCAATGTTAAGATTTTCTTGTCAAGACGGCTGTTTTCTATTTATTTCACGTCGAAAATGCTAATTTTTCTGTCGACATTCCACAGCAATAATTCGTCGCTTGTTTTCTGGTATTATTAGTTTGTAATATTTATTTAGGGCGTTCAATGTTTTTATAAACTCTCGAAACCATTTATAAATTTTGCTAAATTCATATTATGACGATTCCCGCCGCCTCTCGTTGTTTAATTAGCATTTCTTCGCGAAATCTTGATAATTCAAGTTATGCTATTTAACATGTTCGACTGGGCTTTTCCTCTAAATTTTCTAATTACAATTTTAAGAGAACCCGTCGTCCGATCTCGTTCAAACAAAAATTACAGCGTTCATTTAATTCTTCTTCAACTAACTGGATAGTCAAAATTTCTTTCCGAATTTATTGAACCCCTTAAAATTCTCCAGAAGGATCGAAATACACCTTCCGCGGCGCGCTGTTCTTTTGTCTTGTTCATCGATTCATCATACACGTTGTTTACTTCATAGACTATAGATCCTAAATATTTACTCTTTTGTCCACAATTGTTTTGGGGAATGCCTAAGAACAATGAAATCATTACAGTACGGTGCAATTAGTCCAAAAAACGGCCTAACCCCAACATGCAAAATAAAAACTTTCCTTCTACTCCAAATTGTTCAATACAATCCACGTATTGTGTGATAAAAAGTTACACCATTTTTATCGTTTTTTCTTAAATATTTCGAAAACTATGCGGTTTAGTGCAAAAAGTCTCAGACACAAAAATAATCTACATGAAATTGCAAACAAAAATGGTTCGAGCATAATCTTACTAAAGTGAATGGGGAAAAATATAACATTATCACTACGGAAATTCATTTTTATACAAGATTATGTTTTGTAAAAGTTCATTACGATTTATATGTTCGGTGGTAAGTTAGTAGCCCTTGAAGGAACGACAACCTCAGCTCCCTGTCAAGGGGCGCTACTTTTAAAAGGAAAAGAGGCTTTGACACGTCTAGGCCATTTAAACCTGTGGCACGGAGATACTCATTCTGAACTTTCTCTGTTCAATGTCGCATTAAGAATGAATATCTTTCCATCATAAATGATTTTAAAATATAAAAATATTAGAAGTATAGTAATTATGATATATAATTATAAAATTATTATAATATTATATCATAATCAATATTTTGAAAAATGCAGCTTTTGGAGTTTTTTCTTTAGAAAATAGACATATTTGACTGTATATGCAACCATATTTACAGTAGAAATGAGATGAAATCGTCTCAAATAAGTGTAAATTTACATTACATAATACGTGTTCATTCAAAAGAGTGTGGGTAAATGAACATTTTTGTTTGCAATTTAATGAAGATTATTTTTGTATCTGTCACTTTTTGCTCTACACCGCGTAGTTTTCGAAATATTTAAGAAAAAATGATAAAAACAGCTAATTTGCCAACTTCTCCCCCCTCCCCTCAAACCCGACGCTCAAAATGGTGTCACTTTTTAACACACAAAATGTGGATTGTATTGAACAATTTGGAGTTGAAAGGAAACTTTTACTATGGATGTTCGTGTTTTGATCTAATTGCACAGTACTACATAGGATTACCAGACACAATGCAACCTAGCGTGCGATGTGAGAAAATGGTAATGTTGCGAACAACGAAGTCCAGAACGTACATACCCCATTGTATGCGGTAGTAATTATTCCATTGTTTAGAAGAGTTGAAGCACAGTTTGTTTCGCTGCTGCTAATGGATATTCTACGTTCAGTAAAATTCAGAATTGGGTTGACTTACACTGTGCTCATGGTTTTTCGTCCGTAAATTAATACAAATTATTGCCTCTATTCCGAATTTTGTTCATATTATTTGAAATTTTCGATTTTCCGGGTTGGAATTAGCGCGGTTCAACTTGTAAATGATGTATTAACTGGAGTAGCTCACCCAAGGGGAAAACAAAGTTTCTCAATATACTGTTTACGTTATAAATGTTATCTATAAGTCAAAAACTGAAAATACAATTTATATTGTAGTCGGGCTTCCTCCCTCCTAGCGGCCTATGGGGCTCAGGGTGTTAATTGATGTTTCCCGGTCAGTACGCTCAGGGTATCAAAAGATGTCCTTTGTGCATGCAGAGGCCATTTGGATCAGCTTCCGCCATGGGCGAGAACAAGAATGATGGAAGATATGTTTTCTGGACAACATTCAGACCAGAATTCCTGGACTGATGGATATGAAGGAACAATGTAAGTAATAGATAGATAATCCATAATATTAACACACCAACGATTCCACATGCACTATCGCTCCATACAAAATTGTAAATTTGAATTTATCACTATTTAAGAATTCTGTATTCTTCTTTCTACTACAGTGCGACCATTTTATAAATGTGCCGGTTGCGCGGGTATTTGGCCTCGGCGAATAGACTAAGGAAATCGAGTCCCGGGGCCGGCCAGTAGAATAGTCGAAGGTGGTTTTTCGCTTTCGAAAAGTTTTAAATTGTACTCATGTTATAGTAAATGCCATGACTATTCACCATTGGCTCCACTGCAGTGTTGTAAAGGTCAATGCCACGAGCGGGAATTTCTTGGCACGAGTGCCACGACGAAATCCCCTCTCCACGCAGTTCATAACCCCGTCGCAAGAGATAACGCCATCTTTATTGTAAAACGGCGAGGTTACTAATAGTTCCCTTTCCCAACGCTAGTGGCGCAGAGAAGCTCGTGGCATGGCACGGTGGCGCGAGGTGTGGCACTGCCACTAGTGCAAGTCCTTGACACCACTGCTCTAATGCATTCTTGACATCTACACAAGTTCTGATTCACAAGGTAAAGAATGTTCTGTAGTACTGCAGAGTGGTTCCAGTATTTTGTGCTGTAATTCGTCCGTGTGGGGATTTGTCGAATAAATGCAATCTTTCAGGTATCCGCAAAGCCAGAAATCGCACGGAGTCAGTTAAGGAGAGCGTTCATGCCACAAACCACGTACGATAATTCTGCCCCCATTAAAGACAGATTAACCCTTAAGGAAACTAAAGTAGTGTGTATGGTTGCGGAGTCCTGTTGAAAATGACAGTGATTACGCTCTTCATTTGTCAACATTTGTATGAAAGACTCCAGGATACGATGCATATAACGCTTTGACGCATTTTACGTGTGTGTCATACACAACACTTTGTGTTTGAGAGTGATCTTCCAGCGAGTCATTGCCACGGACTATTCAACGAGACAGGAAAGCATACCTTCTGCGGGGAGAGACCTTGAGCATCGTTGCCAGGGCAGTACAGCGCAGTTCCTCGGCAATTGAGGGCCCGTCGGCCGTGCAGAATTTTCCTCAATTGGGGCACACTAATAATAAAGTAATCGCACTGTAGATCGGCAATGTATGAAATATTTTTGCTTCTGAGGTGGCCTACAAATAAAAGAGACATGAAAAACCCACGATATAAAAAACGATTTCGATGTAAGTTTTCTTTAAAACAATGATGATTTTGGGACTTTCGTGAGCAATGCTGTTGTATATTAAAGGGTTCCGTGATATTAGTGAAAATAAAATGTATTAGAAGCGCATTAATACGAGTTAAGTTAAACCGCTGAAATGAGGATGTTATTTTAGATTATAAATGGAAATGATTTAGTAGAAAAATGTAGAGACACTTGCACATGTATCAAAGTTTCCGGGCAGGTAGGCCGTGATCCAGTTGGTGTTGAAGAGTCAAACGTTTCGTCCAGAACTACGGTGGACATCCTCAGTAGCAGCAGGAACTCGGGCTCAGTATCCGGGATGGTGGCAGGCTGGCGACTGGCCCTTCAGCACCAACCACAGCCTACCAGCCCGGAAACTTTCTCTGATATTGACTCCGGCCATGAAAGTCTACGATGCCAGATAGTTGCACATTTGTTACAAAATAACTTCATACGGGTGACTAGTTTTACATTCAACAATCTCCACGTTTTTCTTTCTCCATTTATTTCGTAAGAAGTGAAAGTTTTGTAATCATGCGCGGGAAAGCAAGTTTTCGTCAGAAAATATCTTATTTCCGGACCTTGGAAACGAAAAAAATGCATAAATCTTATCGCTATATAGTAAATTACTTTCTCTAACACGTGATGTAGCCAGAATACATGTTTTGTGGGACCTGGACAACAAAAAATAGATTGACGGCAAAACGTCTGTCCATCCCTGACCGCATGTGAGTTAACCGTTCAGCCGATTTTTTCCAAAATTGATATTCCCGGGTCGATCTGAACTAATTCGAGGTTGTGGAAGTTTAAAACGGATATGTTAATTTTTGAGGTTACTTTACATAAAAACTAAAACATTTTCAATTTTTTTCAAGAATAGCACCAAAGTTCTTGATGTAACTTTGTCTTTAAATAGCGTAAAGTATGCTTAAGAGAATGGTGCAGGTCTCATGTTCGTTGAAGTTCCAGATTTTTCGAAATTTGCAATAGAGTAATTTTTGTACGACTTCCAACAACTATAGTATTGAAGAAAGAGATTTGTTCTTTAATGAAATCTGTTCCTTTAATAAAGATATTGAAAATAAAAGAATTTATCAACAGACTTTCAATATAACTAGTATACAATATAAGATAACTTGTACATGTTCACTTTACTTATCGTCTATCAGTCAACTAATATGTTCTAATTCAAAAATGTTCAAGAAGTTACTTCAAACTCGAAAAGTCTTCGTAATTCTAATGCCAATTGTATGATCCCAACATGGATTCTGTAAAACTGTTATTTAAGAAATGTATTCAATAAATCGTCAATGAATAACAATGGATACCTGTAACTCAGTTCGTTTTGAGAGAGAAAGAGATCAGCCGGCAACAGAAGATACATATGTTAGAAACTTCTAAGACACGTAGTATACTCCAAGATGTAGTATACTCCATTCCTTGCAATGATTGTCAGCAGGTGAACATTGGGAAAAGTAAACAATATATCAGCAGACGGATATACCAACATAAATATGACATCAACAAAGATGCAGATTTATATACCTCTTTGACCAAAAATAGAAAAGAACTTAACCACTCCATTGGATTTGATAGAGTCAACATTTTGCATCATGAGAAACAAACATCAAAAAGCATAATTGCGGAAATGATATATATCATGTTAAATAATGCGATGAACCCAAAAAGTGACGTACAAAAACTTAATCAAATTTATAAGACGTTAATACTGCCCCAACTTCCATAGTTGCATTTTTTTGCCAATCCCACTGTTCATTCCATTATTTGAAATATTTATAATTGATATAATTCCTTAACGTATCTAAATATGCTGCCCTCCATCATTGCCGAATTGAAACCACTTAATCTGACAAGTCTTCAACGTTTCTGTGAAATGTTATGCTCTGATATAAAACCAAATGTAAATATTTATCTCAATAATTTTGTATTCCATTGTTTACATCAATTTGTATACCATTGTAAACCGTTTCCATTGTATTGCTCTTGACAAGGCACGTATTAAATGTGCGAAACGTTGAGCTAAAAATAAACATATTTATACTGAAGTTTTAATTCTTGGAATCAACATTGATTGATCCTTTATGGTCAAAATACATATTTATTTGTACCATCTACGCATCTAATCATATAACAGAAAGAATCTACATCAATTTCAATAACAACAACAATAATAATAATAATAATAATAAAGATATTGCCGGTGCGATGGCCAAGACCCCTAAGGCACCAGTGCAGTAACGGTCTCGGACCAAAGGATCAAGGATCGTGGGTTCGAGTCCCGCCTCGGGCATGGGTGTATTTGCGTATGTCTGTATGTGTATGTTGTCCTTTCACCCCTCATTATCATCATGTCATCTTCCATACCCAAGGATAACAACCCTGAGGGATAAAAGTCGTATTCAGCTACATGCTGATCCCTTGAAATATTGCATGCACCTACCACCGAGATAATGTTACGGAGCCCTGATGAGTGCAGGGCTCATGCACGCGTGGTCCAGAGTGGCCTAGTCGACAACAAAAGAAAGTTGATGTTGAAGGTAATGTGAATTGCTTTCTCCTTGTTCAGTGAGGGGCCGTCTTCGCCATGCGGCAGAGCCCCACCCAGGTGACACGTTCCGACGGGCAGAATACTCAGATGAGCTGAAACAAGGTATAGTTTTACAAGCCTCACATGCTCTGGTCACATGCTATTTTTACCTGCACGAGTATAAGTAAAATAAGCAATTGTGTTATTAACCTATAGCGGTTTATTTATAGACCAATTTAACATTTTCTCATTTCTATGTTATTCAGAAATTAATATCATTCAGAAATCTGAGTATTTTAGATCTCCTTGAAATTTAAAACGCTTTGCAAAAATAATTTGTATTTGATACCTTTACTAAACATAATTCACATGGACAAGTTTCTAAACTTATTTTCACGTCGACTAGGCGGAGTTTTGTTTTGAATTTTTCTATAGAAAGATATTTTTTGAGTAGTGAACTTGAACATTGATTACTTCCAATTTTCTGCTAATCCATTAAGCAACATTTAAATATTTCTGTAGGCAAAATTCGTACATAAAACGTCAAAAATCAGATGATATATTAATTCATAGACCGTTGAGCTCACGAATCTTTGCGTACTCTGCGCTCTAAGCAAATATTTGGTAATTAGAAGGGGGCGTATTTTAATGAAATGTAATATTTTTCTTTTCACTTCAGAACAATGCGGTTTAGTAAAGAATTTAATTTTTTGAGAAAACAAAATTATCTATTTTTATACGTCATTCTTTTTGCATTTTTCATCGATTTCGACTATTAAGTCGCTTTTTAGCTTTTTACGTAATTTTTAATGCATTTTTTGCTCATTTAATCAATTTTAACATCATTTTAATGGTACTTGCTTCAAACAATATTTACGAGATGCAAGAAATGTTCAGCACAGAATTCCTAAGTAGTCTGTTCGATTTCTTCGCTCGTATATTTTAATATCAGCCGTAGTGTTTACAATGTAATGTAAGGTTCCTGTGACGCCTATCGGCCGATTTCGCGATAAATAAAGGCAGAGATTTTCTTTTCATGAACAGACCAAACCAAACGTTTGCAAACTTGAGTTCACTTATACAATAGAAAGGTGTGTTGATTACATCGGTATTATATCCAACAGCTTCAGTTGTTCATGTCAAGTGGTTTTGATCAAATTTTTACGTCATTTTTTTGTTTTTAGGGTATTTTAAAGCATTTTAAGAGCATTTTATTGTTCACTTTCCCGTATACGTACGTATACACGGAGTGATATACATATATAGGGAAAGTTATGTAATGCTGCGCGAAGAAAATGGAGAATTTTTGGCGGAAAAAATTCATTGCCAGGCCGTGATAACGAAAGAGTGTGTGGCAATTCCAAATAGACCCAAGGAACTGGGTCTATTTGACCCAGAAGACCCGCAGGCCCAAGGAAATAGAAAACTAATACGGGAAAGTCTACGCCATTCTGAGCACCAGTAGATATCAATGTTTTAGGTCATCAAAACCCGCCCCTAGTAATTAGTATAGGCAGTTTGCATACCTGGATTCACGTACCGACCATGGCGGGTTACTAGCACTTCAGCTAGGTCGAATTCAGTCGCTGTCTGGAGCCGAATTGTAGCGATCACCTGGACTGATCGGTGGTTTCTCCGATCAGTTCCAGGTAACTGGAAATACGGAAATAGTACCGTAACAAACGGGCCATCCACACGATCTTTCCTTCCTCGTCTTTGTCATATCCTCTTCCCTTATACATTTACATGCACTACACTACCACATATGTTGGGAGACAAGCCGGGAAATTATAAGTTGTCCCAAATGGAGCGATGCCTCAGATCTGGTAATATCTGAAGAGGGAAACCTGCAATTCGACGTGTATCTCAGGGTCGGATCTCAGGTTCTAATGAGAGAGGAACACTATCACCTCAGAGGATATAACAGACACTACATTTACGGGACTAATGGGCCTAAAAATTGTAGCGCCCGTAAACAGAAAATAAACACAAAATACTTTTCAGCTTTTGAGCTGAAACGTGGTGAATACGTCAGGAGGAAGTTTAGTAGTGCAGTTTCGGGGATTACTAAGCTATTGTAAAAAGTATTTTAAAATTTTCTGAAAAGTAGCTTCTTTCTTCTTTAAATTGTTAGCTCAAATACAGGAAAGCATACATAAAAATACGGAGCCGCGGCGTCTCAGTGGTAGGGCACTAGCCCCGTGACCTGACTGAAGGACCCAGGTTGGAATCCCGGCGTAAGCTGGGATTTTTATTTGGTGCTTCCTATTTATGGTGGCTCTGGGGTCGACTCAGCCTCTTTTGCAAGTGAGTCCCAGGATCTTTCCTGGGGGTAAAGGCGGCCGGAGCGTTGTGCTCGCCACACAACCTCCTCCTTCAGCCGACGGTGACGAATAGGTGGAGCTCTACCTTCGCCTCCCCTGTTGGCCACATCAGACTGTGTGCAATTTCACTGGGATGCCTGTAACTTTTACACATAAAAATTTAGAAACTTCCGGTTTTAAAACATCTTAAATGTTGAAATTTTCGTTTTGACATGCTACATATTTCCATTAGTTTTCTGCATCAGATTACACAGAACAGCAAATTTTTATTATTTTATGTGACTAATACGAACATCGAGGTATGTTGAAAACAAATCTGTCATACGAATTTAATATTGTGTGCCACACTGCTTAAGGACACAGAAAAGTTAATATGCATGATTTGTGTCAAATTAGAAAATAACATTACATTCAAGGAACAGGCTAGAATGGACATATGAGGAGACTAATGTGGTGTCATTGTTATAAGACACAAGTTGTTAGTTAATTTTATTATAAGACTCTATCTAATAGAACTACTTTGTACAAAACCTTTTACAAATATACTATACAAACAAAATGTTGGATTTGGATACAGCAATCGTGGCTTTGGACTTAGAAATAACCGAGTTTATGTGGATTTGGCTTGCGTTTATTCTCCGGTAAGCTTTCACGAAGAAGTCCCCACAAAGTCTTCCATCACATTTTTTGGTTGTTTGCTTTTGTATCTAAATTACATCACTATGATTTCATGGTGGAACCATTCTCCTTGTTCTTTGGAGTAATGTTCCAAATTATCCTTAAACAAATCAGGGTGAAATTTCAGCAAAAGCAATTTCAAAGACAAGCGGCATCCCATTCTTCCAAAATTATCTACGAGTTCTTCAACCAGTACCCTATAGTTTTGAGTTTTGTGATTCCCAAGGAAACCGTCTGACACGACAACAAAACTTTTCCAGGTCGCCTTTTCTTTCTCGTCTTCTCTTAACTACGAATACTTCAGATATCATGCTGTGACATTTTTACTGAACTTCCATAGTATAAAATATATCTGTGAAACGTATACAGGTTGCATAAAACACTTATTGATAATTTAGAAAAAAATAAGACAAGAAAAAATAGAAAAAGGACAAAGTCGAATCAAATCAAAATCCTAGCCCTAAAAGAAAACAGAGACATTATATCGTTGATTTTACTTCATTTTAGAACAATATGAACCAAGTAATCATAAAAAGAACGGAGTCACAAAATCGTGTCGAACCGTCTTATTTGCTTCGCGCAGTTCAATAAACAATAACATAGACATTTCCCACACAAAACAATGAAAACAATCAAACAGCGGAGGCCGCCTTGTGTTTACAAAATGGAGCCTTCTCCCACAGCGGGCCTCCGGGGCCAGTCGAGTGCATAGTCATCGTGGAGAGAGGTGTGGGGTTGGACCGCGCGTAATCTCCAAACCAAAGTTCAAGGGGCCGTCAAGATGGAGTGAGTGTGAGGTATGCTCGTCAACAAGATGCGCATTGATTTGAGGGCGCTTGTACAAAGTAAAGGTATATGTGTTTGAAATGTATAAATAGAGGAGTGGAGAATGGAGATAAACGCCTGAAAAATGTAAAGTTTTGGCTTCACTTTGCTGTATCTTTTGGTAGTATTACAGTTTAGTATGAAGTTTGTTTGAAAAGGACTTAACGTCAGAATTTTGCTAAAGAGATACTGAAAGTGGATACACGTGTTCCTTTAAATGCGTTTCTTTTGTAAAGACAGAGTACGTCTGAAGATCCAGCAGATTTTTGTTTCATTTCTTTGGACGTCAGAGATCTCGGAGTCTTGCACAAGAAGAGATCCTGGCGCAGGATTTTTCCAGCAAGATGTATTTGTAAGCGTGCAATTATACAGGAAAAACACAGGATTTATTGACTAATTGATTAATGATTCCGGACGTGTCAACGGCTAAGGTAATTAGTCCCGTAAGTGTAGTGCATGCTTTCTCCTCGGGAGGTGGCGATGATCATCCTGCGCTCCATGGTGATATTTGGTGTCGACCTAACTGTAGGCTAGCCGGTTTTCTACAACCAGGTATCTCCTACCAGCGTGGAACTCCCCCAGCCGGGCCAAGCTCTAAGCTCTCGACTGGCCTCCCGGCATGTGTGATAGTGAAATGCATTGTAGTGTAGGTGTGGGTAAGTAAGGGATGAGCTTAGGACAAGGAAGAAGGAACTAGAAGTGCTACAGAATATCACAGAATTTCCGGTATTAGTTTTCTATTTTCTTTGGTCTCGGCTAGCTATTCGGACTTGCCACATTCTCTTGTCAGCTGCCATCTATCACCACCCAAAGTACATTTCATTGACATTTTCTTAACTTTTCGGTTTCCTAACGGTAACGGAAATATTAATTTTAGTATATTAAAGACCAGTCAAACCTTGTTCTAAATGGCAATTTTCTTTGAAAAATCTGGAGCCTTATTTAAGAAATGTCATTTAAGAGCTAATGTAAATGCGAAATTTGAAGCTCGTTTTCACAGACAATTTTTGAGTTTTCGAAAAACATCATTAGGAGTCTTTTGAAGTACGTCAACTCACAGATACAATATTGTTTACAAATTGCTGGAAATGCGCATTTCAACGATGTGAGAGATCTTTTAAAAATTACATTTGCGTAATTTTTGAAAAAAACGAAAAAATACCTCAAATTGGACTTTACATCATATTAAAGAGTGCAATTAGAACTATCAGTTCAAAATGTTTGAAGAAAAAATCTGGAGCTACTTTTGGCGTTTGAGCGTTCCTGAAAATGCGAAATTTTGATATAGTTTTCACAGAAAACGGCTCGGTTTTCGAGAATCTGTATATGACATTATTTAGAGCACATGGACTCATAAATATAATAATGTGAACAAATCGCCGCTAATATAGTAATACCAACGTGAGAGACAAATCAAAAAATGTATTTTTCTAAGTTTTGAAAAAACAAAAGAATAAAGCAACATGATGTTTATGTTATCCCGTAGAGTACGTTAGGCATTATCCTTATTACAAGTTTAAAGAAAAAATTTGGAGCCGTATTTGGGAAAATCTTGTTTTGTAATTTGTTTAAATTGCACATATTGCACGCAATGTTGCTCAAAAAATACAGAAATTATTTAAATCACATGTACTAATAAATATAGTAATGTGAAAAATGTAAATATTAACGACGTGAGATACAAATCAAAACGATTTCTCACCTTACGAACACTTTGTAAGAAGAGAAAATTATGTAATCCTGCGTCGGAAAACGATCTTTCCCACGCACTGCGCTTGTGTGGCGACGTGGTATCAGGGCCCGCACGTGAATTCTGAGGAACTGTTTCGGGTGACGGAATGAAAAAAAAAAACTTTCTGGTTGAAAACACTTTTGCTCTTTTATGTAGGTGTATGTTATTGTTGATTATTTTAAATAATTCAGAACTGTATATGGTTTGGTAGCATTCCGTGTTGAATTTCACGTTTTGAATATGAATAAGAAAGGAAAACATATCTACGATAGAATTTTTTATACTTTGTTCTGAATTATTGTTTTTTTTACATGATTCGGACATGTACGTGTTTATGCCTTTGCCCGAGTTCGAAACGTGCGCACTTTTGTGGCGTAGTGGCAGGAATGACGGCAAAATACCTCTGAGGATTTGGGATTGCGTTTCAGAGCGGAAAAACATTTGCTGGGTTATGTAGTAGTATAATATTGTGGAGCATTTAGGAACAAAGTGAGAAAGTATGCGCTTTGCTGGCAACACAAATGTAATTTTTTTGAAAGATCTCTCACACCGGTAATGTGCACATTTCTAGCAATATTTAAACACTTTTGCATTTGTGAGTTGATGTACTTTATATGATTTCTAATGATGTTTTTCGAAAACTCAAAAATTGTATGTGAAAAAGAACGTCAAATTTCGCATTTACAGTGTCGCTTAAACGTCATTTTCTTAAAATCAGCACCAAAGTTTTCAAAGAAAATTGCCATTGAGGATGAGGTATTACTGTCCTTTAATATTCTTAAAATAATATTTCAGTTCTACTGTCAAGAAACCGAAAAATTAATAAAATGTGAAAAAAATGTACTTTGGGCGGCGGTAGACGCAAGCTGGCAAGAGAATTTTTTTTCATCACATGAAAGATAAAGATAAGATAAATATAAATTTATTTAAACTGCAATTGGGCATAACCTGGTGGCAGCTTACATAAATAAGGCAATATAACCTAAGTATTATTCTTTCATGAAGGACATGATGAAGGTTAAGGGCACACATTTATAGCTAATTTACTTTCGAAAATATTTTTATTACGTAGGAGCAAATACTTTGTCTACAAAACTTCAAAAAAATCTTTTTTTTCTATATTCAAAATTTTACTAGGATTTGGCTTAGGATAGAGATCACAGAATTATGAAAACGTGCACGGAATTAACTTCTCCCCATAGCTCGTCACACAGAGTTTTTAACGGTTTTTGACGTAAATAAATAAATAAATCTTTCAAAATTTGACTTACTTCTCTTTAACTCTCAACAGCTCATTTCTACTTCTCTTTCTTCTCCTTCATCTTCTTTTCCTTTCTAATTTTTTCGCCTTCTAATCTTTTTTCTTATTTTTCTCCTTTTTCATCTAATTTATGTCTTCTACTCCTCCTTGATGTCCCGGCTATATTAATGAACGTACGAGCATCTTGATTGCAGGGGTTGCTGCGACTCGGAGCATGTAATGCGTAGACGTCAACTGGGTTGCATCTACCAGGGTGACAGCAGTTCAATGCGCTTGGCTAAACTTGGTTACACTGTTGTTGTTAAAACATTAACTTGGTTTGTTGTTGCTGTAAAGGTGGCTGCAATGCAGAAGGGCCGGGCACGAGGCCCGCGCCTGCGTTGGCCACCGGGGTACGATGACGCTCCGGACACGCGCTACGATTGGTCCGCCCAGCCTCGCCCCGCCTCGGCCCCCGGCAGGCGCTACCACTCCCCGGAGGTGCCGCCGTCGCAGAACACGGTACATTTCGTTCAGTCACGTGAGCAATTACAGTAGCTATGGCCCGATTAAAATAAGTTGGTGATTGACAGTTGCGAATGGAGGGGAGCGACGTTGACAGTTTGCGTACCACTGAGCACGTGTTCCCGGGACACGAAATAAACACTTGAAATAAATACTTATTAAAGTAACCAAATAATACTCTCATATTGTATGAAGCTACAGCTTCAGAAGCACAAATGTCAATCACCAATGTATTTCAATCGGACCATAGCTATCGATTCTCAATGTCATTTTTTACTTTCTCGCACTTACTTTGTAAGAAGAAAAAGTATTGTAACCCGTAATCCGTGCGCCGGAAAACTGCGAATTTTTGACACAAAAACTCATATGGTCGAGCCCTTGTAACGACAAAGTGAATAAATCATGTTAGTATATAAGACGTTTCTTACTCTAAAGCATGAGGTAGTCAGAACCCTTCTTTTGTGGATTCATGATACGAAAAATCAATTGATGGGTCTCTCCGTCTATGGTCAACAATAACGCTTAAACCGTTCCGCCCATTTTCCCCAAAACTGATATACCTTGATTGATCTAAACGAATTCGAGGCTTTGCGAGTTTGAAAAGGACATTTTTATTTTTAAAGGTACTTAACAAGAAGCCTCAACATTCTCAAACTTTTCTAAAAATGGGCACTAATTATTTTGATTAAACTGTGTCCTCAGCGACCCCAGGCGCTGAACGGCATGGTTTAGGTCTCATTTTTGTTAAAATTTCTCAATTTTTGAAGAATGCAAAAGTTCCAATTTTTTGAACATACAACTACTAAATTGAAGATAGATAAATTGAAGAGAGAGACTTCTTCTTAATGAAATCTCTTTTTATAGACGGATATTCAAATAATGTCATGTATAACTTTTTGAGAATATGTGTAGTTTTTGTGTAATTTTGCGTGAAATGAAATTTTGCGCGAAAAATGTTCGTATATTTTTTCTTGAAATTTTCTCCTTGTATACATCAAAGAATGATAAAAAGGGTGATGTTGGTCTCATTTGCAGCTAATTCTGTATTTTCGAAAATTACAAAAAATAACATGTCAAAATTACAAAATTGAAAATACAAATGTTAGCCTTAAACAAAATCTGACCTTAAAATCAGCCCGTAAAAATGGTAATGCACAATTTGTTTGAAAGAATCGAATAGTTTGTTCATAATCCGTGCTTGATATTAATACAATTTTTTCCTCAAATTTTCCCCACACATAGAACAAGCGACGCAGGTTTCATTTACGTTGAACTCTCCGAATTTTCGAAAATCGAAAATTTAGAAATAATGCAAAAAAGTATGTGATGTTGTAGCACTATTAGTTCTCAGTGCAATGAATAAGTTATTCTTCTCTGCTTCCTGGCCTTATGAATGGCTTCATTTTAAATGAGGTCTTATTTTCGCTAAACTCTCCGACGTTTCAAAAATTTCAAATTTAGAAATAACGCGAGAAAGTACGCGATGTTGTAGTATCAGTAGTTCTCAGTACAAGAAAGTATATACTGTTGCAGTGCCAGTAGTTTTCAGTGCAATGAATTCGTTATTACATTACATTTATGTGAACTGCAATTGGGTATAACAATAACTACAATAATCATAACAAGATATTAAAAGAGTACAATACAATACGATGCAATAATCATACCATCTTAATATTAGGTGTTATAGCAGTTATTTCAACTCTACAAAAATATATAACAATTATATGTTGGTGATAATAAAAATCAGTACGAGCAATATAGATGTCTAAATTAGATTGAAAAAAAACATTTATCATGTTCACTACACTTCACTGCACTCCACAATACTTCATAGTACTTAGTTACTCATTTAATATCTAAATGAAGTCGTAGGCTTCCACGGCCGGAGACATGTGAATGATCTTGGCTGTCCGGGCGACGTGGTCTTCCTCAAGGCTGGTATGCCGAGCAGAGCAGACCAGCCTTGTGGAAGACCACGATAAGATGGTCGAAACGTCGGCAACGCAGCCTTCGACTGCGGAGCAGAGCAGAGGAGCCCTGATGAAGATGGTCGAAAGTTCGGCAACACAGCCTTCGACGCGGCCAACCAAGATCATTCACATCTAACATCTATTACTCTCAGCTTGATCTAATCTTCTTCTTTTTCTTCTTCTTCTTCTTCTTCTTCTTCTTCTTCTTCTTCTTCTTCTTCTCATTCTCCGCTGCAAGGCCTACCATCGGGACTTCGCCTCCGAGCTGCCCGCCGAGCGCGAGTGGTCGCCGCCGCGCGGGAAGTCGAGGGCGTTCGAAGCGGCGTCGCCCGCCCCGCCCCGCGCCGCCTCGGCGTACCGCGCGCCCTCCCCCTGGGGCGACGAGGGCTGCCGGCGGGAGGAGGAATGCCGCCCTCAGGAGGAGGATCCGCCGGCGGCGGCCGCGGCGGCGGCGTTCCGGGAGACTGTGTTGGGTCGCGAGCCGCGCCTCCGCCCCCGGGCGTCGCAAGGCGCCCTGCACTCGCTGCCCTCGCTGTATCAGGCGACTGTGGGTGGGAGGAATGAGGCCACGCCCGGCGGCCAGTGAGTTCAATGTGAATCGCTTGGTTTGTTTTTAGTTGGTGTGTTCAATCCTTGCGTTTAAGGTATGTTATACCCCAAACATGCAAAAATTTGAAATATTGCTTAATAACTTTTTCGTGTATTTATTGAATAAATATGTCTACTATGAAAACAAAAGCATTAAGAAAAAAATTTTTAAAAATTTGAAATTGGCTTAGAGCATAAACATCATAACTTGAGAACTACTCTCTCTCTCTCTTTCTCTATCTTACTTTAATTCTGTTTTTGTGTGAAAACAAATGATTTAAACTAGTGCCGGAACCAAAATAATATTTGTACTATTAGCATTTTCGTATTTAAAACATTTTTTTCTATCATAAAGTTAAAAAAATTAAAATAAAATAAAAAATAAATATAAATAAAAAAATAAAAAATAAAAAAAATTTTTTCAGTTAACTTTTTCTATGAAATAATTGGTTCAAATGTTTAGTTTTTGGTTCATACACTAGCTATATGTTTCTCAATTGTAACAAAAAAAGAATCACAGGGTTGTCATACATAGAACCGGAGATTTGATGTTTGAGGTTTCCAAAGACAACCAAAAAGTCAACTTTCGGGGAACTGTCTCTAAACTTTGTAATGATCTAGAAAGGTTACAGGTTATTCCTTACTTTTATGTCTAAATCTTCTCTTATTTTCTATCTTTCTATGGAACATCTTCTTTTATTATTTTTTTCTGCGGTCTTTCTGTGGTCTGTTCTTGTCTTTGCTTTTTTGCAGGAAAACCACGCCCCCTTTCAAAAGAGGGGGCGTGATTCAACCAATACAAGTCTAAATAAATATTCAAATAAAAACAAAACGAAAGATAGAATAAAACGTATTTCGCCGTTAAAAGTCAAAATACTTTTTTCTGCAATTTTTTTCTTATTTTTGGGGTATAATACACCTTAAGTATTGTCTTAATTTTTTGACATTCAATGCTAGTGGACAATGCTTGCGTTTAATTATTGCGTTTGAAGATTGCAATCAACGCTTGCTTTCAGTAATTGCCTTTGATGATAGTGTTAAATGTGCTTGAGTTCAGTGCTGGAGTTCAATGCTTGTTACACTCTCGCTACGGAGTAGAGAGAAAGTTATATTATGCTGTGCGGAAAAACGTTGAATTTTCGCCAAAAAGTCTTATTACAGAGCACTGGTAAAGAAAACGTAGAGATATCCAGTTGTTAAATTTAGAAACAAAATGTAACACGTAGTATAGCCAGAATCCTTATTTTGTGGGTTCTTGATACCGAAAAATCGGTTGACGACCAAACGTCTGTCTGTCCGTCCGTTCGTTCGTCTGTCCGTTCGTCTATCTATCCGTCCGTCTGTGAACAACGCTAGTGGCTAAAGCGTTTTTCCGATTTTATCCAAAATTAATATTCCTCGGTCGATCTGACTGATGTCATGGTCCCTTGAATTTGAAATCGATATTTTAATTTTAGGGGGTTCTTTACATGAAGCCTCTGAACATTTTCAAAATAAAAAAAAATGGCTCCATCGTTTTTGAATAAATTTTCTTGTTGGATAGTGTAAAGGACGTTCAAGAAAATGGTGCAGGTCTCATTTTCGTTAAAAACTAATTTTTCAAAAATTGCAAAAAATCAAAATTTCTTCTTACAACTACAGTTATGAAGATAGAACTTTTTCTCTTAATGCAGTTTGTTCCTTAAAGATACATTTTAAAATAAGGTCATGTACAATTTTTCGAAAAAAATGAACACTTTGGCGTAATTTTCCATGAGAATACGGGTGAGAAACTACGTGCTGTTTTAGCACCACTAGTTTATTCTTTGAATTCAATGATTTGAGTTATATATTTGTGTGAAATGGTAGCTTTCTATGCTTTCCATTTAATTATCACCGTGAATGCTAAATTGTCTGCGAGCGATGATTTGATTGAAAGCTTTGAGTTCCAAGATTGTCTTGTTTTAAATTGCGTAACAATGTTCAAAGCGTTTTTTACATTGAATGTAGAGTAATTCTCCTTGGACTCACTCACACGTCAAGTCGTAAGTCATTGCCTTTTATCCTAACGGCCAGCGGTTCAGTGCCTATAACAATGGTGTCAAGGTCTTCTCTTCTACTGGTGGCAGTGACACGCGGCGTGGCACCGTAGCATGCCACGAGCTTCTCTGCGCAACTAGCGTCTAGAGAGAAAAGTATTAGTAACCCCGTTGTTTTACAATATGGATGGCGTTGTCTCTGGTGGCGGGGTAATGAACTTCGTGGAGGGACAATTTCGTCGTGACACTCGTGCCACGGACTCCCGCTAGTGGCATCGACCTTGTTGGCAACACTGGCCTATAGTAACCGAGGTTCTCAGACGGTCACCCATCCAGGGAGACCGGCGGTGTCTCGAGCTCCTTTACTTCCGTAACTTCACGGAGTTTGGTGAAGTAGTTCGCCTCCAGGCTCAGGGTTTCCGTTCAGTGCTTGCGTACAATATTTTTAATGATTTGGATTGAATGCTTTCTGTTGAACACTTAGTGTTCAATCCTCGCGTTCAACCCCTGTGTTCCGTGTTTGCGTGCAATGAATCCTGTTCAAGAATTATATCATATTGTGACGTACTGGAGGGAATGACACAGGCACTACGTTGAAGATAACAATATTTACATTTATTTACAAGATTTTAATTAAAGAATTTTACAAATACTATTTAAACCCCGGCAACCGTTTTCTTTCCCTTAGTTGCGAAAACCCCGCGACCGTCCCTAGGCCCTACAGCCCAGTGCCACTGCTCGAAAGCAGGTACAACGCATGATGCGATGCAATCGGACGTTAAGTCCTCAGTATACAGATACCTACATGGCCTGGCGCCACAAACCGGTCTCCGCCATGGAAACAAGCTGGAGTGCACTGGAGATCCCACCCAGCTTCTCGGCTAACAACAAGCTCTACGTATCTATTTGAATCTTCACAAGCGCAGAAAGCGCCCGCCTTATATACACCCCCATCTCCGCCACCCGGCGTCCCCAGGCTCGATGGCTAGCCAATTCCAGGGGTCTTGCACAATCGTCCCAGACTCGCCACTAACCTTTCTCAACTCTCTGTTTGCGTCGGATGTTTCCTGGAGCCGTCATATCCTGTTGGTCGCCCCATTATTTTTAGCTCAGGTGCGTCCCTTCACTACAGCTTCCGGCTCAGGTATGCCGCTCGCTTGGAAACGTTGCATGACGCCACAATATGCCTGACATTTCCAAAGTAATCTTTCAATTTACTCCCCCCCCCCAACGTACAACGCGTTTCCTGTCGCAGGCAGTTCAGCGTGAACGTGCTGCCCCCGTCGTGGGGCCGCCCGCGTTTCGCTGCCTCGCCGTCTCCGCCCCGCGCTCGCGCCGCCTCCGCCGCCGCCGCCCCCGCGCCGGCGCCGCCGCGCGACCCCGTGGCCGCGGCCGCCGCCGCCGCTGCCGCCGCCGCGGCCGCCGCCACCGCGCGGACCCTCGCCGCCGCCGCCGCCGCGGCCGCCGCCGCCCCGTACCTCACGGAGCCGCCGGCGCCCCACTCGGAGGAGGAGGAGGAAGAGGACGATGAGGACCTGCGCGACCAGGCACGCCCACGGCGCGCGCAAATGAAGCCCAACACACGACTGCGCGAAGGAAAGCGCGCGGTTATGTTGAATGTTGGGGTGTTCGTTACATGAATCCTCTGAATATTTTCAAAGCTAAAAAAAATGGCTCCATCGTTTTTGAATAAATTTTCTTGTTGGATAGTGTGAAGGACGTTTAAAAGAATGGTGCAGGTCTCATTTTCGTTATCAACTGATTTTTAGAAAATTACAAAAAATCGAAATTTTTCGGCGTCTTCCTACAACTACAGTGCTTCATGTTGAAGGCTTGTGTTAAGAGACGACTGCGCGAAGGAAAACGCACGGTTATGTTTAATTTTGTGGGGTTCGTTACATGAAGCCTTTGAATATTTTCAAAGTTAAAAAATATGGCTCCATCGTTTTGAATTAATTTTCTTGTTGGATAGTGTGGAGGACGTTTAAGAGAATGGTGCAGGTCTCATTTTCGTTAAAAACTGATTTTTCGAAAATTGCAAAAAATCAAAAGGTTTTCGGCGTCTTCTTACAACTACAGTGCTTTATGTTGAAGGTTTATGTTAAGAGATTTAGTGATTTGATTGAAAGCTTTCAGTTTCAAGGTTGTCTTTTTTTAAATTGCTTAACAATGTTCGAAGAGTTTTTGACACTGAACATAGAGTAATTCTCATTGGATTCACTCATACGTCAAGTCGTAAGTCACTGCCGTTTATTCTAACGGCCATCCTTTTTACTCGGCTATACGAGAGTGATGTTCTTCACTCCTCGCAGACCCAGATGCCGAGAATATGTGAAGTGTTGCATGTTCAATACCAGTCCCTGGATGCAGCTCGTAGGAGTGAAACTTCGAAGAGGTTGATTTCCACAATGCCAGTTTATTTATAATACGAGTTACAAAGATTAAAGTTGATACGGCCGAAAATGAATATACTTTTGATATCGAGAGGTACTAACGTCTCGTGGCCGAATGCTGCCTTTGGTAGGCGATACCACACTTTTATAACCTATTTGCTTATTACATTATGACGTCAATTATGACTGGCAAGAAATGCCTCTTTGAAAAACGTACAATGTCATTGGAGCCAAAATTTCTGTTGATCGGGTCATTTCCCACGATCACAAGACTTCTCACTAAAACTCGCAGTGTTATCAGAATCAAATATTCGTTGACCTTATAATGTCGCCGAAATGAAATATTCAGTTGACCAGACCGTTTCGTACGGTCTTGATCAGGAACTGTTTTTGGGAACATTGTTTATGGAGCAGTAATATAATTATTGGGATTGCTACATAACTCGAGGCAAAAAGGAGGGTTGTGTTTAGACCAGACTGAGAGAAGCCAAAGGGAAGGTTGTTTTTACCCGATTGCGCGAAGCCAAATGGATTTTTTTCAAGGACAGCGTCATGCAGAAGGGTAGGCTGAAATTGTACCTAATTACGCGAGGCAAATAGGAGCGTTGTTTTTTACACGGCTTTGGGAAGCAAAAACAAGTATTGTATTTTTATCCGACTTCGCAAAACAAATAGGGGAGTGGCCGAGAGTGGCCGAAATCGCTCAAGCAGTAGCGCGTGGCGATAACGGACCGAAGGATTGCGGTTTCGAGTCCCGCCTCGGGAATGGTTGAATTTGTATTCGTCCCTTCACCCCCTATCACCACTATAACATACCATCTTCACGGTTACCAAAAGGTCACTAAATCCAATAGTGGTCACTAATGGCCTAAATGTTGATGCGTCCTTCAATAAAGAAACAGTAGAGTTGTTGTAACCCAATTGCGCGAAGCCAAACGATTTTTTTAACCCGACAACGTGATACAAAAGGGTGGGTCGCAGGGAGGTTCTTTTATCCAACTACGCGAAATAAACAAGATTGTTATGTATTTTACGCGATAGAGTGAAGCAAAAAGAAGGGTTAAATTTTTTCCGATTGTGCGAGATCTCCAATTAGGAAGTTAATAATTTTACTTGGCTGGGCAAAACAAAGCGAGTCTTTTATCCGACTGCAAAGTAAAAGGGTGGTTTGAATTTGTACCCAACTACGCGAGGCAAAAAGGAACGTTATGTTTGTTACCCGGCTAGGTAAATCAAAAAGAAGGGTTGTGTTTTTATCCGACTACGCGAAACAAACACGAGAGTTGTTCTTTCCTTATTGCGCGAAGCCAAAAGGAGGTTTTTACACGACAGCGTCAAGCAAAAGGGTAGGCTGAATTTTTACCCGAATACGCGAAACGAACAGGAGGTTTACCGATTTACGCGATAGCGCGGAGCAAAAATGAAATTTATATTTTTATCCGATTGCGCGAATTCCAAATGAGATATGTTTTTTTTAGATTAGATCAGATTTATTATTAATTCCGCAATTACGTATCATTGCTTGGTGGTAGAATATCTTAACATAACATGCATTAAGCTTACGTTGACTAACAAAAAATACTAATGGACAGAGCACAGATCAATTAAGGTCAATAATTTATGTGGCTCAAAAGGGGAAGAATGAAGCCAAATTCGGAAGCACTTGTAATAGCTGCCCAAGATCAGGCGTTGAGAACACATTATGATAAAGCGGTTCTCAAAATTTCCGAAGATGATAAATGTCGCATTTGGCAGGAACACGTAGAAACCATTGATCATATTGTCTCAACTTGTCCAATTTTACAAAGGCCGAATACTTGAAAAGACACGACAGGGTGTGTAGCTACCTCCACTGGCACATCTGTACTGCTCTCGAAGTTCCAAACACATGCCCCACGTGGTACGAACACTCACCAAAACCGGTGACGTCTGTTGGATTGTGTACGATATTGTAAGACCAACAAATTCAAACTGATTGCACGATAGCGGCGAACAAACCGGATGTAGTTATCAGCGATTTGGAGAAAAAATCGTGTTTACCTTGCTGTACCTTGCGATCAAAACGTCGTTACCAAGGAGGCAGAGAAACGTCTTAAATACATGAGTTTGGAAATCGAGATCAGCCGAATGTGGAGTGTAAAAGCACAGGTCGTACCGATAGTTATCGAAGCTCTGGGATTTGTTCCGCAAAATTTGTGTAAGAACTTGTCTAAACTCCCAGGTAATTTAAAAGACTGGGAAGTGCAAGAAATCGCGTTATTAGGAACAGCCCACATTTTGGGCGAAGTATTGTAGAAGCACCAACAGTCCCTAGGTCTGCTCCTTAGGTAGCTGGTTGCAACCTGGAGTAGATTTTGTTTTCAGCCGACTCATAACATGTTTAGTCGTGATGAAATGGAATATAATAATAATAACAATAATAATAGTGTAGTAATAGATGCTGGAACTGTATGGCGTTGATAATTCGGGACCGGTTAACGAGAAATTTGAAAATATAATAAACTAAAAATTTTAATAAATATATGTGTGAAACATCCACGAAATATTTTTCAATAGAAATTTTTGAACAGGAAGGTTCTAACTGAGATATTTATAATTTTAAAATAATTTTCATTGTTCTGTTTCAGCTCATTGAAGAAATAGAGCACTGTACTATTCGTGAGGTAATTATCAAACTATTAATATTTTAGAAACGTCAATTCTCCTGTTAAGAAATAGAAATACGATTCAGGGTTGACTATAGCTCTTTGTCATCCCCTCTTTTTCATACTCCCCTCACGAGGAACTGAGTACATCCACAGATTGTCCATTATTTCATTTTATGCTATGTCCCTTTCACCTGGCGAATTCAGGAGTCACATGTGTAATAACAACATTAACCAAATTTTGTTTAAAAATTTAATTATTTTGCCAGAATAACAGAAAGTTATGCGGTTATAAATAAGGTCACTCTGCCAAGAGTATAATGATGTTGTTACATAGGACCACTGCTATCCCTGACCTCCACCCTCCCAACCACATATACGAGTATATTTCTCTGAATATGTTTCACATTTACGGTTACTTTTCAATATACTATCGTATTACCTATATATTCAGGTGAAAAGTGAAATAGTTTAAAAATAAAAAAAAGTTGTTTTACGGGCGAGATGTTCTTTTTTGTAGGAACTATTGCTTTAGAATTCCAGACTAGTTCTCGTCATGTAATTCACTTTCCGGCCTTGGAACAAAATTTATAACTATTAATTTAAATCTTATTCTCACAAGAGACGTTTACTACTCTTATTAGTAGCGTTTTACTTAATTACACTGAGTAGTAATTTCAATCTCATATTTCAGAAATATCTCCCTAATAATAACTCATTTCAATGAAAATATATTGTTGTTTCCATTATTTGAATTTTATGTGAAGTGATTTTTGAAATATTTCTGAACTCTATATAAAAGACAAGAAGGTAAATGTTTTTCAGGATTCAAAAACTTCTAAATGAAAATTATTTCGACAAAGTAACGAATTTTGTCTACTGAGAAAATACATTGTTACGTTTGGTAGGTAATTAAGAATATACATCCATCCTTCCAAATAGATATTATTTACTATTCGTGCGGAGCAGAGGTTGGATGGGTAGCATTTCAATGCGGGTGAAGGGAATGATGCTCTATGGAGTCGTCGTGTGTCGTTACGTCGGCCCTCTGTGTCTACACAGCATTGCGACACAAAAAGGAAAAATCCCAAGATGTATAGGTCTGGAGACCTGGGAATAGAAGGAAAAGGAACATGTCCCAGGAGGGCATATCACCACAGGAAATGAATTCCCAAGCCGTGTAAGTGTGCAGCCTCGCAAACTGAAGTGAAAAGAACACTATGTCTCAAGACGGCATCCGTCGTTGGAGAGTTAAAACCGCTTTGGCCAAAGCGTCGGCACATTGTAGCGCGGACACCGCCTTGGGTCAACCAATGCCACTAAAGTACCTCCGACCAGGAGGTCCTAGTGTTTGACGATGGTTTTGACACTGGCTAGAGAGCTAGGTCGAATTCAGTCGCTGCAAGAGGTGAATTCTAGCCGCCGGTTACACTGAACAGGCCGCCGGTTCTAGCCGCCGGTTGCACTAGTTTTTCGTGATTTCTCCTATCAACAATAGGTGAATGCAGTACCCTAACGATCAACGATGTTCCATGTCCTACCCTCATCCCTCACACCACACACACTTATATGTACTACTTTACCACATATGTCGGGACACCATTCAGGAGCTTAGAGCTTGACCGGCTGAGGCGGTACTCCTCTGGTGGGAGACACCCGTTTGGGGAAAACCCGCAAGTCGGCGCCCATCTCAGCATTCAGCGGGGTAGTTCACCGCTATCTCCAGTGATAAAAACATGAACTGATCTTACGACACTAACGACTTCAGCAGTTGACGCCAACGGAAACACGAAATGTACTTGGGTTTTTATTTCTTGGCGCGTGGGGGCGTGTCATCAAGATGGAATATGTCACGGCATTTCGCGTCGTTCTCGATTGTGCCGCTAGGAGTCGCATGATCGCCAGCACTCTCCATACGTCGCGATCATGCGACTCCTAGCGGCACAATCGAGAACGACTCCAAATATCGTGAGATATTCCATCGCGATGACACGCCCCCACGCGCCAAGAAATAAAAAACCGTGTATAAGCGGAGCGGTGTGGCGTGCAGGAGCTGGACAGCGAGGGCGTGCCGGTGGCGCGCACCAAGCGCACCGTGCGGGAGCAGGTGTTCCGCGTGAACAGCCCCCTGCGCCGCCCGCGCCACCCGTCCGCCTCCACCAGCACCACCAGCACCGCCGCCTCCTCCGCCTCCAAGATCTGGTCACAGCCCACACCCTCCGTCAGGTCAGCACTTCACCGCTCTTGCGATTGAATGCTGGCGAAGCTGCGTAGTGATAACCAGGGCATTGCAACTATTCATCAAAACAGGAGACGAAGCTTGAAGGTGCTACAATAGGAGGCGCTAGTGTCGCCGGGTCCAGCTGCAGGTTACGCTCGCCAACTTCCACACATAAAAAAATGGCTGATTTCTGAGAAATACGGAGAGTGGCTTCTAAATGTTTAATTATTCCTAACATATTCATGTATAGGAAACTGCTGGGGAAAGCGCAAATATCGACACTATATTTTGTAACATTACGCGCCTGCTTGCGTCTCGCGAACCTATGCAGTAGTCACGCAAGTTTGAAGTATCATTGGCAGTAGTTAGTATTTTAGTTCCAGTTAGAAGGTGCTGAAGGAGAGCACACCACTATAATGATCTTCACCGCGGTATATGGGAGTTAAAAGGCCCTGATGATAACGAGGGAGGTGGATTTTAATGAAATGCCATTTTTTCACTTTAGAACAATTCCTTTTAGTATAGACATTAACTTTATGTTATGATAGAAGGAAATTCCCCAGTTTTGCATGACACTTTGTTTCGCATTTTTAATCGACTTCGACAAATAAGTCATTTTTTACCTTTTCTGTCATTTTTAAATCAGTTTTCGCCGATTTCATCGATTTTAATTTCATTTTAACCCTGCAGTGGTTACGTGACTTTTTGAAACAAAAGTGGTAACTTAGGGGGTCTCCAGACCCCCACACTCTTCATGATATATGCTCAATTATTAAAAAATGAATTAATATAATATTCTTCTTCTATTATTAACAAATTTTTGCGTGTTATTAAACAATTTATTAAGAATTTAGTTACTAAACAACTCTGAGAATTCATCAGAAAAGCATCTAATATTAGGAGATAATTTTTCTACCGGTCTGCGCGTGTTCTCACATTTCAAATTCAAAGTACAATGGAAAATTTCAATACCCATATTATCCACATTCCACAATTCGGTAAGATACTCAGCTAAAACACATAGCACAATTACTGCCTTCATTTCCCCTTTGTCAGTCTTATAGGTGTTGCGATCATTTTTATTCCTCTCTAAATCCATTTCATTTTTGATGTTGGTGAATTCTGTAATTCTCTCAATCATATCCAAATCAAAAAATAAATAAAACATTATTCTGGTCTTTTGGAATTGCGTGTAGGCTGCTTTTTCCAGGCCTGTGAGTAACAATATTCTGTTCTCGCTTCCAGCAAAAGTCGGCGTATTCTTCCGCTCCGTTCTTAACATATAAAGTGACCTAATATGTTCGTAGTACTTCAGTATTAATTTTGCAGCGGAATCCTAATGTAAAAATACAGCATGCAATATGTTCCCAATCTAATAGAATGTACGAGACAGATGACACTTTTGCTAACGTAGAAGGTAAAGCGGGGGTCACTGGGCACCCCATACCAAATAATAGCTTGCTATACGGATAAAACCCACTAAACTGGCAAACTGAGAGCACACTAAATATCATGAAACAAAAAGAGAAAGGTACTAAAGCAATGGTCAGGGTAGCCAATATGGGAAATACAACAAGCGAGAAGAAAAGATCGTGGGAGTTCCACAGACCCCCGCGTTACCACTCCCGGGTGTTTTACTTGCTTCAAATAATATTTATGAGATGCAACAAATGTTCACCATAATTCCTGAGTAGTCTATATTCGATTTTCTCCCTTAGAAATTGTAATGTCAGCCGTTGTGTGTATTCTAATATTCCTGTGAGAGCCATTGCCGGTTGCTGCCGATTTCGGGATAATTAAAGGCAGATATTTTCTAGTGAAAAACAGTCTAGTTTGAAAGCTGAGTTCACATCAATGAATATAAGGTTCAATTACATCAGACAAATATTCAACAGCTGGAGTTGTTCATCCGAACTGGTTTCTCTCAATTTTGTTAGTTTGTTTCGCTTTAGGACATTAAAAAATTACTGATTATTTATGGCGACGTTTTAGGCTATCAAAATTCGCACCCTAATGATCACCCACTTCACACGTCATCATCCTCTTATGTTGGTAACCTGTATGTGTCTGTCCGGTCTATCTTTCGGAACAATAAAGGTATCATTTAATACGCCTCTTTCAAATGGTCGTTATATGAGAATTTCTGCCAAATATTTATTGTCAAACAGTAAGAATATTTGATCTCTGCCCTAGAAATTTGTCACATTTATTCTCAACCATCTTACATAACAAGGGAGATATTCCCTTCCTTCGCAAAGTAGAAATACTTAGTATGCATCAGAGAACTTTCTTTCGCAGGACCCCGAATTCTTCGATGAGCATTGCCATCACCCCATCTGTCTCTCCTTCCTCCAACTCGCTCAGGTTCGTCGTAGATGTGTCTCCAAAGGTAAGTGGAATATGGAATTAACTTTATTCAGTTCGCGCAAATATTCGCTGCAATGCTGCCTTAGGCAACAGTAAAAATAATTACGACGAAATAGCATCTAGTGTTCTCTGAAGGATGATTTTAACTCAGGAACATATATTAGCTGGTCCTGGTAGAAACAGTTTTTAAAAAAGGAATAGAAAAAAGTCAACATGTTATGCTATTTTGAATCATTTACAATTAAGACGTTAAAAAAATTAATTTCTTCCTGATTACAGAAAGATGCTGATCAAATCACGAAAGTCAACAGTATAAATAGGTGAGTTTCAATTGGCGGACACCCTTAGTAAGAATTCGAATCAGTAATTAACCCGTAACAGGTGAGATCATTTATTTGTCACGTAACTAGTGATGTGAGGACTACACGTACCCCAACACAAAAACTAGCTTAAAAGTGTTGTAATAACAAAAATGTTTTTTGTGATGTGAACCAGAAATATTATGCATTATCATTAGAATGATTACAAAAATAATTAAATAAGAAGCACTGTGACTTACCCAAATTTTAAAAAAATATTTTAGGGTAAAATTGAATCACTAAAAAAACACTCCTCCAACTGTATTTGAAATAAATACGCAGACAAATTATAAAATTGTTTTTAAGGACCAGAATCTGATAAAGGAGGATCAATTAATCAAATATTATGACTAATACAACACAACCTCAATTTCAAGTCACTTTCCACAGTACCTCATTCACTGTGCAATTTTCGTATACTACACGCTCTCCACGGTCCCCTTTTCGCCACTGAATTCGCTCTCTTCCGCTTCTAAATTGACCTTGACCCATGGCTCAAATCCTGAGTCACCTCTCCTAATAATATTCCTCGGAGCATCCGTAGTTTTGTGAAATATAAAAAAAATTAACGCGTGATAAAAAATTACGTAATCGGTGAGGTGGGGATTGTTATACCCCAGGCGCCAGAAAAAAATTAAATAACTAGTTTCTGCTGATCTTCAACAATGTGACCACCGCCGGGTGTCCAAAACAACTGACTTCCTGAGAGGTATCCAGAAGCAAAGGCTCCTTCGTGCATCCGCTTCCGGCAGGTACGGTATCTTTCAAAGGCTGAGGTACTAATAACTACCACATCACCAGTTACTGGTAAAATACAGGAAAGAACATTGTTGACTATTAGATAAAATCTAAGGGTAGTCGAAGATGTTTCGATACTTTCGTTTACAATCGCTATATGTACAGCTAGTGTAAAAAAATGAGTGGACACTTACAAATCTTCGTTTTGGGTCTGTGGAGGCATTGCAGAGGGATTTAATACAAATAAGATAAAACAATCTTGACAACAAATACGTTCTTCCTGTATTTCCGATAGGAGATACCTGGTTGGGGAAAACCCCGCTAGCCTACGATAGGTCGGCGCCGGATCTCGGCATTCAGCAGCAGATCACCGCCACCTCACCAACAATAACATGTATTACACTTACGGAACTAAGGACCTTACATTGATTGATTCGTGTTTCCGGGTGCGTCAACTACTTAGGTCATTAGTCCTGTAAGTGTAGAGTGCGTATTTTTCTTCGGGAGCTGGCGGTGATCTTTTCCCCGCTGGATGGTCAGATCTGGCGCCGACCTACCGCCGACTAGCGGGATTTTCCCCTTAACCAGGTATCTACCACCAGCGGGGCACCGCCCCAACCGGAACAAGATGTAAGCTCGCGACCGGTCTCCCGGCCTGTGTGGTAGTGTAGTGCATGTTAGTGTGTGTGTGTGTGTGTGTGTATGTGTGTGTAAGGGTGAGGATAGAAAAAGGAAGAGGAAGGAAAGATCGCGCGCGGTCTGTGGCCCGCTTGTTAGGGCACTGCTCCAGCACTCACTTGGTGTTGATCGGAAACACCACGGAAAACTACCGATCAGAGCAGCCGACCGCTAGAATACTCCTCCAGACAGCGACTGAATTCGACCTAGCTGACAAGCTTTTGTGGAAAATTCTGCCGCCGTCGGGACTCGAACCTAGGACCTCCCGGTCAGAGGGTCTGCAGTGCCATCAGTTGATGCACTGAGCCATCTCTCCCGGTCTAACGACCTTCGTAAGCAATTGACGCGCGGGGAATCAATCATCCGATCAACCGATCCTTTTTCCTGCAGAACGCCGAGCGCGGCGGGCGGCCTGACCGCGGCGGCGTCGCAGATGCTGGGCGCCATGGGGCTGGGGGCGCGCGGGGCGGGCGCGGGCGCGGGCGCGCGCTCGCGGCTGCCCGGGCGCGTGGCGGTGCGGCTGGGGGCGGTGCGCGCGGCGCTGGGCCGCCTGGCCGCCGAGGTGGAGCGCGCGCCCGCCGCCTCCGCCGCCGCTGTCAGCGCCGCCGCGGGCGACGCCAGCGCGCTCTACCTGCGCCTGCAGCGCGCGCGCGAGGAGGCCGCGCTCGTGGCGCGCGCCCTCGACCTCTTCCGCGCAAAGATCTACGAGGTAGCCAACCGAATCTCTAGATAATGAATACAACTATGCAAATATGTAAATAGACGAAGAGACAGACGAAGAGGCAGAGACGGAGAGAGAAAGGAATAGGGGAGGAGAAAGTGGGATATAAAGAGTAGAACGTCTGCCGGGTTCCGCTAGTAAATATATTAATATTATATATGTATAAGTAAAGAAGAACGATCTACCGAAATTGTGACTTGTTAAGTTTGAAATCCCTACCGACAGAGTGTCCCAGACCCTCAACTCATGACTGAATAAAAATGCTGTTGAATTGTGTAAATTGGGCGCTTTTTTTAATGTCTGGGTTAATTTTTCTCTCTGAACAAATATATTCTTTTGTAAATAATAAAAAAATATGTTTTTGGAGTTTTTCTATGCTTCTACAAACTGAAATTTTTGCCTGGAAAGAATTTTTTCAAACCAACTTTAGAGTGCTTATTGCCGGTCAGCTATTCGGAATATCCAAGTTTTATTAGACCAAATATGCTTGAAGTTGTCTTAAGAGCTTATTTTCGAAGTTTCGGCGTTTCCTACCCAGGCATTCGTATAGCTTCAAAACCCTGTATACAACCTGGCAAAACCTCTCTGTTCTTGGAGTAATACAATATGTCATCTCCGTCAACTAATGAGAAAGAGCCGACTTTCGACGGCTTTGCCGTCATCATCAGTCTCGGTGTGTGTGGCGATGGTCGTGATACTGCGCCTCCCGACCTTCGTCGCAGTCTCCCGACCTTCGCCACACACACCGAGACTTGATGATGACGACAAAGCCGTCGAAAGTCGGCTCTTTCTCAACAAACAAGTTGACGGTGATGACATCATGTATTACTCCATTTAATTACGACAACAACACGGCGTGTCAATTTCCACACACTCTGTTTGTGTGCGCGCGCGCGTGCGCAGAGGTCGGCGGCGGCGGAGAGCTCGGGCGAGGCGGTGAGCGGGCGCGCGCGGGCGCTGGTGCACGAGATGACGCTGCGCCTCACCGAGGTGGAGCGCGACGTGCGCGACCAGGCGCTGCGCTGCCACGCGGCCCAGCAGCAGGCACGCACACACGCATGCGCACACTCGCATGCGCACACTCGCATGCGCACACTCGCATGCGCACACTCGCATGCGCACACTCGCATGCGCACACTCGCATGCGCACACTCGCATGCGCACACTCGCATGCGCACACTCGCATGCGCACACTCGCATGCGCACACTCGCATGCGCACACTCGCATGCGCACACTCGCATGCGCACACTCGCATGCGCACACTCGCATGCGCACACTCGCATGCGCACACTCGCATGCGCACACTCGCATGCGCACACTCGCATGCGCACACTCGCATGCGCACACTCGCATGCGCACACTCGCATGCGCACACTCGCATGCGCACGCACGCGCGCACACACTTCGCGCGAGAGATCGTCAAACACTTTTACACCCCCATCTCGGTCAGGTTTTTGTCCTGTTTCCCTGATCCATTGAGCAAATGCTGAGATGGCCCTTTGTTTTGCTTCTGAACATAAATGTAACATCATTATTTGTGCGCGTCTTCTAAATTTAAGTGCGAAATATAGTTATTCAAATTATCGTTCTCCATCTTGTCGCGGCAAAAAGTATTATTCTTTCATGAAGAACATGATGAAGGTTAAGGGCACAAATTTATAGCTAATTTATCTTTGAAAATATTTTTATTACCTAGGAGCGAATACTTTGTCTACAAAACTTGAAAAAAATCTCTTTTTTCGATATTCAAAATTCGACTAGGATTTGGCTTAGGATAGAGATCACAGAATTATGAAAACGTGCACGGAATTCAGCAGGCACGCACACACGCATGCGCACGCACGTACTTCGCGCGAGAGAACGTGAAACAGTTTTACACCCCCATCTCGATCGGTTTTTTGTCCAGTTTCCCTGATCCATTGAGCAAATGCTGAGATGGCCCCTTGTTTTGCTTTTGGACGTAATTGTAGCTTCACTGTGCGCACGGTTTGTTGAGCACTCCTTTTGCTTTTAGTGGTAGGAGTAAAGCTGAGGATGAGTTACTATTTTGTTAGCAATGCTGAAAATTCACATCTGCAGTTCGTTTACAGTTGCAAGTATGTTTTCTATAATTTGGGAAAGAAATATCTAGATTTTCAAATATTGCTAATCTCGCGCTTTTTTAAATATTGTTATTTTTTATATTTTGTTTATCTTTCAACTATCGTATTTATTGTTAAAATGGTTGGGGAGGGATTGTGGAACTTAAGAAAACGTGCAAAAATAATCTTCTCCCACGTACGTCATATACAGTTTTCAGTGTTTTTGACCAAATAAATCAAATGAAATCAAATCAAATTTACCCAACACATCGACGCCGCAGGGTTCGATGCTATGGATTTTTAAGGGTAAAAAAAATCTTTCGTATGCCTATCTGAGGAGAAGTAAAGTCAGCTGTCCCGTGTGGTAGATGTGCATGTAGAAGATCTTCAAGCCTAAAGAAACCCGTTGTTCAAAAATCAAAATCATCACTTTTGTGAATCTGCGCATGCGCAGAAGATCGATAGCGCCGTCCGCTGTGGCGTGGAAAAACTCCTAATATTTACAAGGGTTGATTCTGCAGATGAAGGAGACACCCCCTCCAGCAGTGAGCGAACCACCCGTCACCACACAGCTCTCGTTCCACATCCCGGAAGTGGACTTCTCATCAGAGGAGGTCTTCAACGCGGAAGAGGTGAGCGCTTCCAAGGAGATCCCGTGGGAAGTCTTTTTTACTTTCTCGCACTTAAGAAGAAACTTTTTAAAAAGAGAAAGTTACGTAATCGTGCGCCAGAAAACGGCAAGTGTTTGCCAGAAAAAGCTCTTATTGATGGGCCCTGGTAACGGAAAAGTAGATAAATCCAGTTGCTAAATGTAGAACAAATTTCCTCTAACTCGTGTAGCCAGAATCCATGTTTTGTTAGTTCTTGATACCAAAAACTCGATTTGAGACAAAACGTCCCTCTGTCCGTCCGCGGTCAACGCTAGCGCCTAAACCGTTCAGTCGATTTTCTCCCAAATATACCCCTATTGTTCTAGCTGACATCGTGGCCTCTGCAATTTGAAACCGATATTTTGATTTTGGGGGTTACTTTGCATGAGGCCCCTCGAACATCTTCAAAATTTTCGAAAAATGGCTCCAAATTTTTGATTAAATTTTGTTTTTGAATAGTGCAGTGGACGTTTAAGTGAACGTGTTTTGGTTGAAATCCTCCATTTTTTGGAAACTTGCAAAAATCCGTTTTAAACTACAACATTGAAGATAGAGATTTTTGCTTCAGACATAGTCTATTGTATAAAACTAGCTAATTAAAAAAGGTAATGTGCAATATTTAAAAAAACAAGTAAATTTTGCTTAATTGCTTGAAATTTACAAAAATCTCAAAAACTGCTCTAAATGTTTTCTTTAAATTTTCTCTACTAATGTAATAAGGAGCAGTAAGAAATAAGGTGCTAGAAATAAAGTGCTCCGAAAATTCCAATGTTTCAATATTACATAGTTGTCTTCAATAACGCGATAAAGTATGTGCTGTTGTAGCACCACTAGTTTTACTTTCTTACCTCATACTGCTTACGCAGTATAGAGAAAGTGTTGCGATGCTGCCAAAAAGATCACCGTTTTCCGAAGCACGATAACATAACTTTCTCTTCTTACGAAGTATAGAAGTAAAGAAGAGTCTCTTCTTAAGAAGTATTCGTAAGGCGAGAAAGTATTTTCCACCCCATTTTTTTTCTTCCTGGGTCATTTTCCAGTTTCAGGGGATGCCGATTTCCGCTATCCGCGCGGCGTATCCACTATCCCTCACGGGGATACATATTAACCATTTCACTAGACACCGACTCACGCGGGCATCTTGGTCTTTGGTCAGCAGACTCACAAGGCCGTCCGCGACAATACAAGTTGTTGTACCGAAGATTCAAACTCGATCGAAGCCGTGGATTTTTAAGGACGAAAACATCATTCGTACGCCTTTCATCGGATGGGGAAGTACAGCCGGCTGTCCCATGTAGTAGATTTACTGCATGTAAAAGATCCTCAAGCCGAAAAGAGCTAAATTCAAATCGCCTGTTTCGTCGCCCGAGATAATACCTTCTTTCTCCGCTAGATGGTGAAAGGAGCGTAGTGGAATTTGCGTGGTCAGACGGAAGAGCAGGCCTCATGGCCTGAGTCTCGCCAAATAAGGCATTAACTTAACACATAAAAGACAAGGAATAAACTACGGCTGGGCCGGTACACGCTCTAGCTACTTCGGCCATGCAGGTCGGCGCACTTCTAAGCCAATAAAATTATGACTTTGCAGATAAGACTGCAAGTTTAGTAATTAGCTCTTTTTCTCATGGAAGCTCCTCAGTATATAGATGTGGGGAAAATATTCCACCCAAAAGCTAATTCATATATCAGTGGAAGCTCCAGTTTCATTAACTGAGAATCTTGGGGAGCTTGTTTCTTGGTATTGGTTTTGTGGTAAAATGTCGTTGGTATTTAAAATTGGAACAAATGGCGCGAAAGACAGCAGAAACTGATGATGATGGCTAAGCCATTGAAACCTGCTCTTGAAATTAATAGCATTGTTGACAATGACAACACCTGTGATCATTGAACTTGTTTCATAACATACTTCATACTTCATACATCTTCATACATCATACTTCAATGGAAGCAACGGCAGAAACATATGTGTGATGTTGGCCAGTTTGTTGCGTCTTACGATATAAAAATGCTACTTGAATGCCTTGAATTAAGGAAAAGTAGACTTCCGACGCCCAGAAAATATATACCCTGAGGGAGGTCGCAGTAACTACGTCCGAATTGTTATTGGCATCTGCGACTAATATGCGGCTCGACTAATATGTCTCTCGGTCAGCCCAGTATATAGTGCATCAAGATCTGTTTAGAGGATGGTCGATCTAAGCAGGTTTCGAACGTGATAAAGATCTCGGAAGCCTGTTATTACTAATTTGATAATATTCTCCAAGATAATGGTTTTTATTTTAGTACTTCTTCTTTGCAGGTTTCGCAGTTTCTCGACAAGGTATTGGAACGTCTTCACTCCGTCGTCAAACTCGCCTCCATTTAACACTTTTTCAATCTAGAATTATTTATTGTAACAACTATAACAATTCCTCCGTTCTTTTAATAAATATCTTGGCACTGCTGAACGTAAACACTGATTATTTCACTCTATCAATTAATTGTAAATTGTTTTTTCGAAGTCCACAATTTACAACTGGAAGAATGATTAGAGGAGAACTAATAAAAGAAAACTTTTGTATTATAATAGCCTGAATATAATATTACAGTCTGGATCTTAATGGATCTTAAAAGACATTTTTGAACACAAAACTTTTTATCATCTCCCACACAAATATAATTGATGATGTGCAGTTGGAAATCGATTTTTGGAGTATCTGTGCATTCGTAACATCAAATTTGACTCTATTTCACTTTCATATTGAAACACATTTTGGAAGGAACTTCGATCAGTTCATGGTAAATATAATACGAAAATATATAAAGATTAAATGAACAAACATTTCATTTAGTAACAACAATAATTAAAAGGTATATACGAACAATTGAAGTACATTATGCAGAAAGAAATCAAGCATAAAATAACTGAACTGAAGAAAATGGTCTAGTAAGTTACGAATAAAAAATAACAAATCAAAATATGTATGTAGTTATTACTTAAACTCACATCATATTAAAAGACATATATTTTATTCGTAAATGGACCCCTCAAAGATTTTCTAATACTGAGATATTACACAGTTTTGTAGGTTGGTTTCTTTATGCAGAATTGTAGGAGTAGATGGATGGAAATCAATTCTGTTGTTCTGAATCAATATGTTTTTCTTTTCAACAACAATAGTTTTTTATTGTTTCAATAAGTATTATTCATGTACACAGTTTACAATTGTTACGTTGTTAACACATCAATAAATATTTAATTTCAAAAATTGGTACCCCAAAAAAACCATCGACGTTTTCCACATTATCATCTCCTAGCAAAGCAGTGTAGAAGTCTCGAGTAGGGGAAGGTCCTGTGGTATCGGCCACCTTAGCTTTAAATATGATTTCTTAATTAAGGTTAGTTAAAATTATTCTTAAAATACAGAATATGAAACTTCAATTTCTTACTCACACACTCTATCAAAGCAGTTTGATTTGAAAGTAAAATAATACGATTATTTGGGAATAGTAAAAATCATTGACAATTTACACGTCTGAAGAGTGGAGGGTGGTATCGGACAACTAAGTAAATAATGGTAAAATAATTTTAATGAAGTTTTTTTACAGCAATTCATCGGAGATACGCTCACTATTGAGACAAGTATTTAATTGATTAATACAAAGAAAAAATGAGTATTTGGTTACAAGGGAAAATAACAGTTCTTGAATTAAAAAACAAAAACTCAACTATTATGTTCAATTTATAGCTTCACAACTATCATTATTGACGCGTTTTTCTTTTGAAATGACCTTCATAATGACTATAATGCTAGCCTTACCGGTGGTTTTATGTGGCTTCCCTGAAGAATACCAATCCAATGCCGGAGCAGTGTCCTAACAAACTAGCAACGGACTGTGCGCGTTCTTTCCTCCCTCCTCTGGTCCTATCTTCATCCCTTACTTACATACACTACACTATCACGCATGACGGGAGACCAGTTAGGAATTTAGAACATTGTCCCGGCTGGGGCGGTGCCCCGCTGGTGGGAGATACCTGGTTGGGGAAAAAACCCGCAAGGCGACGTAGGTGTGAAAAGGATTTTGCCACCCACCAGGGGAGATAACCACAAACTCCGGCGATAAAACCCTGCACTACACTTACGGAAATAATGGTCTTAGTTGTTAAATGAAGTCTTAGGCTTCCACGGCCAGAGTTGAGATCTCGACTGTCCGGGTGTGTCGCCCTCTAAGCTGTGTAGCCGACATTTGACCATCTTTTTCGCGGTCTTCATCAGAGCTGGCCTGCGCCGGTGTAGTGAGCGCTCGGGTATATAATGGATGAGGGGGGACCGGGTACGGCTACGGCCTCGCACGCGGCCGCCCGCCGGACCGGACCTCTCCGCCCGACCCCGCACCTGCCTGCGCCGTCCGATTCCAGACCGCTCCCTACCACCGGACGCTGGACCGTTCCGCGCTGTCCGATCACACACCGCACCACCCGACACCACCCCTCCCGCAATTGACGGGCGGCCTTCTGATTGACCTGCTGTATCAGCCAATTCTACTCGGACCTCTTTTACACTTAGCAGTAAAACGCAATATGTGTGCGCAATGCAAAACGATCCAACGATGAAATTCACACTGACCTTCGGCTACGCCAAAAAAAAAAAAGCCGAAGACCAGCCCTGATGATGACCTCGAAAAAGATGATCGAAACGTCGGCTACACAGCCTAGTACGAGGCGTCAAGCGGACAGCCGAGAACTCTGGTCTTAATTGTTGACACGCCCGTAATCACTAATCAATCAACCAACAAGCAAACGAGGAAGAGCGCAGTTTATTAGAGAGCGAAACAAACAGTACAGTCGTGACGAGGCGCTAGGCCGCGCCGGCGGGCTGGTCGGCGGCGAGGGTGGCCATGACGTCGTAGGCGGCGCCGTCCGCGCTCACCATGGCCGACCACACGGGCCCCGCGGGCGTCTCCAGGCGCCGGATGGAGGTGAGGCGGCCGCCGCGGCCCTGCGACGCGGCGGAGGCGCCCGCGGGGCGGGCCGGCGGCGGAGCCTGTTCGTCAGGATCAGCCCTGAACCTCCGCAGTGCGATTTTAGTCACGTTAGCGCCGAGTGCGGTCTCTGAGACCGCCGGATTTAAAATCCATTTTTTTTAATTTAAAATTTTTATGAATTAATGCAACACAATCTCGTCTATCACATCTTTGTTAGTCCCTTGAACCTTGAATTGGGCCGAACTAAATTATTACAAGAAACTAAACAATCTCACACTATTGCAACTACATTTGCGACTAATAATTGGGGGGAGTTCAAAGGGAACTAAAACAGACACCTTTTGCAAAAGCTAATAGCACATATAATCTCCTGTGCATGCAAGAAACATAACTTTACAATAGAGATAGTTCTACGATTCTCCACATAAATTATCGGGTGTTGGTTTAGCGGATACAATATTTAATAATCTGACAATCTAACTCTAGTGGCGGAGATGCTGATTGAAAAGATTGCCACTGTAGAAAAGGCTCGCTCCTGGCGAGAGGAGGCCAATTTTTCCAGCGCCAGGAGCTGCGGCGTTCGCGGTCGAGCGGATACGCGCTGGCGGTGCCAGCGCAGCGCAAGGAGGGCTCACCACCCCTCGCTACCCCTCGGCCCAGCGAAGGAGAGGGGCGAAGGCTACGCTGCTGATAGGCGGAGCGCACTTTGTGATTTCTAACGAAATCGATGACCGATCAGAGAGACTTTGTTTTTGCCACCTCGAACGTTGGGCACTATCGATCTTCTGCGCATGAGCAGATGTATTAAACTGATGCGAAACATGAACTGCGCATGAGCAGAAGATCGATAGTGCTTCACGTTCGAGGGTGCAAAAACTCCTATTGTATAAATCAGTGTTGTCAAGATCGATGCCACGAGCGGGAGTTGGTGGCACGAGTGCCCCGACGAAATCGTCCCTTCACGCAGTTTGTCACCCCGCCACCCGAGACATCTCTATTGTAAAACGGCGAGGTTACTAATAGTTTCCTTTCCCGACGCTAGTTGCGTAGAGACGCTCGTGGCATGCCACGGTGCCACGACGAGTGTCACTGCCACCAGTAGAAGACCATACCACTCGTATAATTAATTGGCATATTCACTCTTGTAATTCTTCTGGCTTAACTGTAAATTGGCGAACGTGTGGTATATCTCCCGGTTATCGGGCACCAAGGCTTTGTTGATTTTCTTTTTTGATTTGGAGGTGATGAGCGGCCACTGTGAATAAACTTTGTTGTAACTGGATTTGATCTCTGTGTTTTCCCGAGTCACAACACTAACAGTTTGTGATCGTTTCTCTATTTGTGAAGGTTTGCTGTCGGTGGGGCAGACACGACAATCTGCTCTTCCCTGTGGACCGGGAGAGGACTGAGCGTTTAAATATTTGATTAACTAACAATCGAGCTGTCGGAACTTCTTTTCCTACCTCTGGAGGTTTTTTGTCGGGGCAGCAGCTGCATTTTATCTTTCCGCAAGCACCGGGTGATGATGAGGACACAGGGCTTGAGGTCCGAGATTTCTTCGCAACATCCTGCAAAAACGATTGTGTCTAGAGATGGAAATAATACGTTTTTTTATAAATTTTGGTACTTATTCAATACATCGGTATATTCATGATGTCTCGTGATAAATGTTATAAACTTCCAGGGAATGCAGGGTGATCGATGATGATAATTTTTTGACAATGAATATTTGAGAGGAAATTTCATATAACGATGTTACATATGTGATATTTGCCCTGATGACTAATTATTTACTGGTGTCAGTCGATTATAATCTCACGCAGATGTGTTTATTGGGCTCCAATCTCTATTCATGATGACTTACCTACAACTCAGGGGTAAAACGCCACATGTTAACTTCTTTCCGAGATATTTCCAACCATATCGTTCGTGGGTTGCAATAAGGGCACAACTCAAAAAATATGTTTAGATAAACGAGTTGGAAATTTTCACCTTGTATTGAAATGCATCATTCTTACACTCGCACGTCTGCCATTTGTTGGTGGAATACTGTACTGCAAGATATGCTGCTGGAACGTAGATCAATCTGCAATTGTGGAGAGCGCTTTAATTCAAAATTCGTATTGTTTTGAGTTGTGCTAATATTGCATCTCACGTGCGATATTCTTACGGAATTAGACGGTTTTGGAAAATAATCATTTTCGTCCTTTTTACATACCCAGGAAGTTTGTAACGGATGTTCTGAGACGGCCATTTCTAAAAGCTACATTTTTTGTATGCATTTGAGTCCAGATTGCCACGTTTCCCGGTACCACGCACACACTGATAGTGTTAAGTAGGCCCTGTGAGAAGAAGGGAAGTGATCCCGTGTTCCCCGGATTATTTAACCCCCATGGTCTCCAGGTCAGTTCCAGCTTCATTGTGTTGTACCCCCTAGTCAGAGGAATTTTAGGAGTTCCCCCTCACGTAAATGGGAAGATGTACTCTAAGAGCATTGTTTGGCTGACTTGAGCTCAGTGCTTGCATTGCTGCTATCTCTGCAGTGACTCCAACCGGTTGGGTCTAAGTTTTGAAATGTGCCGGTTTTTACTTTCCCGTACACGTACGTATACACGGAGTGATGTACGTAGTACAGGGAAAGTTATGTAATGCTGCGCGAAAAAATGGCCAATTTTCGGCGGAAAAAATTAATTACCGGGCCGTGAAAACGAAAAAGTCGATAAAACCAGTTGTTAAATTAAGAAAAAAAATCCCCTAACACGTGATGTAGCCAGAAATCCTGTTTTCTAGGTTATTGATACCGAAAATCCAATTGAAGGAAAACGTCCGTCTGTCCGTCCGTCTGTGAACACTACTAGCGCCTAAACCATACGTACGATTTCTTCCAAAATGGATATTCCCTGTCGATCTGGTTGTAGTCGAAGCTTTGAGATTTTGAAAAATATTCTTCAAAATTTGGGGGTAGTTTATATGAAGCCCCTCGGGGATTTTCAAAATTTTTTTAAAAACGGCTCAAAATTTTTTCTTTAAATTTCTTGTATGAATAGAGTAAAATACACTTATTAACATGGCATAGGTCCGATTTTCACGGCTAACTCTGCATTTTCGAAAATTGTGAAAGTTTGAATTTCGTCTTTCTCCAACTACAAAATTGAAGATAAATATTTTTCCTTCAAATAAAATGTGTTCTCCAAAGTGAGCTCTTTCATAAAGGTCATGTAAATGTTTTTCAAAATTTTAGTAGTTTTCGTGCAATATTGCGTGCAATATGTGCAACATTAAAAAATTACAAAAACAAGATTTTCTCAAAAACGGCTACAATTTTTTTCTTTAAACTTCTGGTAGAGATAGTGGTAAATGTACTATATCAGATAACATAAAAGCCATATTGGTCTATCTGTTGGTTTTTTCAAAAATTCCAATAATGTAAATTTTTTCACATGTTTCTCACGTCGATAATATTTACATTAGCGGCGATTTTTTTACATTATTATATTTACAAGTACATGTGCTTTAAATAATGTCAAGTAAAGTTTGTCGAAAACACAACCGTTTTCTGTGAAAAGTAGCTCAAAATTTAGTATTTTCAGAAACGCTCAAACGCCATTTTCTCATATATGGCTACAAATTTTTTCTTCAAACTTTTGTAACGAATAGTGCTCATTACACTTTTTAGTATAGCGTAAAGTTTATTTTGAGTTATTTTTTGTTTTTTCAAAAACTTCATAACTGTAATTTTTTTGAAAGATCTCTCACATCTTTAATATGCACATTACCAGCAATTTGTAAACATTGTATTTGTGAGTGTAAGTGCTTCAAATAACTTCAAATAAAGTATTTTGAAAACTCAAACATTTTCTGTGAAAATGAGTTTCAAATTTCGCACTTTTAATAGCGCTAAAACGCCATTTTCTCTTAAACGGCACATCTTTTTTAAAAGAAAATTGCCATTTATGACTAAGTTTTTGTGTTCTTTAATATTCTAAAATAAATGTTTCCGTTCTACCGATAGGAAACCCAAAAATTAAGAAAATGACCAAAAAAATGTACTTTTGGCGGTGATAGATGACAGCTGGCAAGGAAGAGTTTGTGGCAATTCCGAATAGCTAGCGAAGACTCAAGGAAATAGAAAACTAATACGGGAAAGTCTGTGCCATTCTGTAGCACCACTAGTTTGACGCTAGCTAGACAGATCGAATTCAGACGCTGTCTGAAGAAGAATTCTAGCGGTTGGCTGCGCTCTTCGGTAGTTTTCTGTGTTTCTCCTGATCGACACCACGCAAATGCCGGAGTAGTACGTTAAAAAATGGGCCACGGGTTTCGCACGATCTTTCCTTCTCCTTTCTTGTCTTATTATCACCCCTTACACACACATAAGCGCCACACTACCATTCTTGTCGAGAGACTACTCTGGAGCTTATAGTCAAGAGAGGAGAGGTGTTCTGTTGTGAGAGATACCTTGAGAGGAAACCTCTCCCACACGCACCGGACCTCATCACCTGATCAACGGGGATTTAATCAACGACACCTCCCGGAATAAAACAATCAAACACTAATGCGATTATTGACCATAACAATTGCCGTGCCCGGAAACGTGGCAATCAATCAATCATCCTACGAACACTGTATTCTGGCGTAACAAGCGGACTGTGTGTCTTTGCGCTCCTGAAGGAGCGTAACTTACTTGTGATATGAAAGAAAGCTTGCAAGGTTTCTTTCCTGCGTAAGAGTTTGTGCAAGAGGAGAGGGGGAAAGGTGGAGAAAGGAAAGTTCGCGCACTGTCTCTCTCCAGTTTGTTAGCGAACTGTTCCGGAATTTGGCTGATGTAAATTGGAGAAACAAGGGAAAACCGATCACATCAACCCGAGCATCCAGCTGCTAGAGTTTTCCTTCTGTCTGTGATTGAATGCGACCCAGCTTTCTAGCTTAATGTCGAAAATCCACCATCGTCCGAACTTGATCCCTGAAATATCCTTCTCAACGATGATACCACAAAGCTATTGCAAGTGGTGGCAAATAAGGACATTTTGCAACTGTGGAAATTTTTATTCCCGAGGTTCCCACTGAGCTATTGTAAGTGGTGGCAAATAAGGACATTTTGAAACTGTGGAAATTTTTATTCCCGAGGTTCCCACTGAGCTATTGTAAATGGTGGTAAATAAGGTCATTTCGTAACTGTGGAAATTTGTACCTGTTCTGGGTCGATCTCGCTATCACCGCCCTCAGGAGGTGAATTCCCTGCATCTGGCATTTGAGCGGTCGACTTCTTACACTGAAAGCAAGTGCAGGAGGTATGGAAATTGAAAGATCTGCTGAAGAACGTCAATTGTTTAATATTGCAACTGTTTCGCAGTAAATATTACAAGAATCAGTCCCAAATGCAAAAATCCATTCTCCTCTGTGATGATCCAACGCAAATTGCAAGGGCACAGATTTCACAGAATGAAGCAAACTTTGTTTAGTATTGCCCTATCAGTGAAGGTATTGTTCTACTTATACTCTCCCTGAAGTGAGTTGAACAGCAATATGGAACATGCTCTCATTTCACTTTTTTAGATATGTTTGTGATACAGCAAGGAAAAAGAGAACGAGATTCCTGCTGTTGACGTTATAAGAGGGTTAGACATTCCTTGTGATAAGAATGCAATTGCGTTATGATTTGAAGACAATAACTTCTAATATCCCATGCATTAATGTACATTTTGCGAAGCATAGAATTATCACATTTTGACGTCTGTAGTTCACAGATTTCTAAGCGGACGTCAGGAAAACCTCAAATTTCAAAGGATATAAATACGCACTATAATGTGTAAAAAGTATTATTTACTAAACTTTTAATAAATTATTTTTCATTAGAGAGTATAAAATACGTGACTCGATACGGAGGCTCGCAAAAGAAATGATCGGATCGTGTCGTCTAACTGTTAAAGCTAGATGCTACAACAGCATACACTTGCCCGCATTATTTCTAACCTCTGCAATTTTCATAAAATCAGGGATTTCAAAGCAAATTCTTTTAATCGTCCTTTACGTTATTCGAGAATAAAGTTAAGGAAAAAATTTGGTTTTGCGACAAAATGTTGAAAATATTGTTAAGGCTTCGTGTAAAGCGCCCCCTAAAATCAAAATATCCGTTTCAAACACGCAAAGCTTCGAATTATTGTCGATCGCACATATGAATTTTGGAGAAAGTTGTCTGAACGATTTAGGCGCTAGCGTTGTCCACAGGCAGACAGGCAGACGGGTAGACAGTTGAAGAGACGTTTTGCCGTCAATCGCTTGTTCGGTATCAAGGACCCAGAAAATATGGATTATGTGCACACAACATGCTAGAGGCAATAATTTACTACATAACGATGGCTGATAACCCGATTGTTCTAAGTCCAATTTTGTAACAAAATGGAGATTTCTGTTTCATTGTGTTGTATCTCCCTGTGTGCATACATGCATCAAACAATATTACTAATATTCCACTGCTTTAGAATGCAACAAACTCATTCTATACTACCACATTCCCTACTTAACGAGTACATATAGAAACTTTAAGTGGCTCTCGTGAAAAATTTAGTAAAATGGCCTTAGAACTGTCTGGTTCAAACCATCGATATACGAACAAGCTTTATCCACATATTTGACACCAGGACTCGGCAATATTAAGACTCTCTCAGTCTCAATCAGTGGAAAACTACTGACAGTGACTATTCACTGATGGTGTCAGTTATAACCCTGCCACTGACAATCAGTGAATTGAACTGAACAAATCAGTGAAAATGAGGTCCACGTTTTGAATCAGTGGAACTTCACTGCTCGAATCAGTGAAATCTGTGACAACTAATTGAACGTGACTACTGAACGATCAGTGAGTGATGGTCATGCGACACTTTTACCACTGACGACCAGTAAAATGCTGGGGGTCATTATGAAAAGGTTCGCATATTCGCTGATTGTCAGCGAAACTACACATTTCGACTGAAGATATCAGTGACTTCGGCTCTCACTGATTGAATTAGCGATAATTTCAGAGGTCATTAGCGACTACCATTGGGATTAACGTTATCCTATGACAATGTTGTCAAGGTCGATGCCACGAGCGGGAGTCCGTGGCACGATTGATTGATTGTTTGATTTGTGTTTCCGGACGCGTTAACTACCGAGGTCATTAGTCCCGTAAGTGTAGTTAAGAGAGCTAGTTTTTGCGCCAAAAAATCGCATTTTGCGATGCGCCATTCCAATCCTTTCTCTTCTTTCGAAGCAAAAGCGCAAGCTGACCGTGCGCGGGGGCTGCGAGGGCGTGACGACGCCGCGCAGGCGCACGGGCTGCCGGTAGGCGGCGCCGGCGGCGGGCTGCGCGAGGACGTCGGCCAGGCCCGAGAAGAGCGCGCGCACCTCCAGCGGCACCTCCTCCGCGCGCGCAGACCCCGACGCCTGCGCCACCACACGCACTCCAGCGACATCTACCTCATTAGCGACTACTACTGGGATTAACGTTATCCTAGAACAATGTTGGCAAGGTTGATGCCACGAGTGGGAGTCCGTGGCACGATTGATTGATTGATTCGTGTTTCCCGGACGCGTCAACTACTTAGGTCGTTAGTCCCGTAAGTCCGCGCGTGCAGACCCCGACGCCTGCGCCCGCAACCACACCGCACGCGTTCCAGCGACATCTAGCTCATTGGCGACTACTACTGGGATTAATGTTATCGTTGGACGATGTTGTCAACTCTCTCAGTATGAAGCAGTGAAAAACTTGACAGTGACAGTTCAGTGATTGACAGTGGCTATTCACTGATGGCGTCAGTTATAATCCTGCCACTGACAATCAGTGAATTGAACAGAACAAATCAGTGAAAATTGTGTCCACTTTTTGAATCAGTGAGACTTCACTGTTTGAATCAGTGAAATATGTGAAAAAAGCAGAACGACTTAACGATCAGTGAGCAATGGTGGCGCGGCACTTTTACCACTATCGACCAGTGAAATTCTGGCGGTCATTATGGAAAGGTTCGCATATTCGCTGATTGTCAGCAAAACCACACACTTCGACTGAAGATATCAGTGACTTCGGCTCTCACTGATTGAATCAGCGACAATTTCACTGATTCAGATTCAGAGAGAAGGTCGATGTCATGAGCAGCAGTCCGTGGCACGAGTACCACGACGAAATCGCCCCTCCACGCAGTTCACACCCCGCTACAAGAGACAGAGCCATCACTATTGTAAGTGGAGATACTAATAGTTTCATCTCCCGACGCTAGTTGCGCAGAGAAACGCGTGCCACTGCCACCAGTAGAAGACCTTGACACCACTGTTTTATGAGGATGAAACGATATGGTGATGATGTGGATGAAAGAACGAACACAAATACAACCATGCCCGAGGCGGGACTTCAACCCGCGATCCTTCTGTCCCAGATCGCTAGGACACATTTCCATGCTGAATACATTTTTACACCCCAAGGTTGTTAGCCCCGGGGATGAGGTATGAAATGATGATGATAAAGAATGAATAGACAATTACAAACATACAGACACACACAAACATCCATGCCCCGGGCAGGATTCAAACTCGCAAGCCTTCAGGCACAAGAAAGCTACGTCTCTTCAGATTTAGTGGCCTCGGCTACCCGGGTCGACATTATTTCTATATATTATTATTATTATTATTATTATTATTATTATTATTATTTCACAGTTCTGTCTCTGGATAAAATCTCAGAATTGAGGTAACCGTACGGGCTCTTGCCAAGTAACGGCTCTTTTCGATGTCGAAGCGGGGTTACATGTATTAGGTATGAGTAATACTTTTGTTGAGGAACTTTCTGACTATTGCGCAAGTATTGAGGATGACAACTTTCTGTAATTCCATGTACAATGTCTTTGGCATTTTCAACTGTTGTAGGCTGTTATGCAAAGTTGTTGGCGCAAATTATTACTTTGCGCAAATTATTATTATTATTATTATTATTATTATTATTATTATTATTATTATTATTATTATTATTATTATTATTATTATTCCATTACATCACGACTAACGATCTTATGAGTCGGCTGAATATAAAATCCACTCCAGGTTGCAACCAGCTACCTAAGATTCGGTGACTATCAGTGCCTCTACAATACTTTACGCAAAATGTGGGCTGTTCCAAATAAAGCAATTTCTTGCATTTCCCAGTCTTTTGAATTACCTGGGAGTTTAGACAAGTTCTTATTCAAATTTTGCAGAACAAATCCCAGAGCTCCGATAACTATCGGGACGACCTGTGCTTTTACGCCCCACATTCGGCTGATCTCGATTTCCAAACTCTTGTATTTAAGACGTTTCTCTGCCTCCTTGGTAACGACGTTTTGATCGCAAGGTACAGCAACATCGATAAGTAAACACGATTTTTTCGCCAAATCCCGGATAACTATATCCGGTTTGTTTGCCGCTATCGTGCGATCAGTTTGAATTTGTTGGTCGTACAAGATAGTACACAATCCAACAGACGTCACCGGTTTCGGTGAGTGTTCGTACCACTTGGGGCATGTGTTTGGAACTTCGAGAGCGGTACAGATCTGCCAGTGGAGGTAGCTACACACCCTGTCATGTCTTATTATTATTATTATTATTATTATTATTATTATTATTATTATTATTATTATTATTACTATTACTATTACCTTGCCGACGGGACAGAGTCCAGGAGCAGGGTCCGCGAAGCACTCCCCTGGGCAGACAGCCATGTTGGTGGGAGAGCACGGGGGCGTGGTCGTAGCGGGAGGGGCGTCTTTCGCCGCGCGCTGATTCTGCAACGCAATGCACCGCTGGGGGGACCTTCCCTCACCCAGTGACGAATCCAACTGACGTCTCTGATTTTGTTCTTCTAATTTATGAACAAACCTCTCTCTAACAAGTTGATAAGTACAATGTGTTCATAAATCGAATTCGGAAAGTTTAATATTTGCAGGTTGTTAACAATTATTGTCTGGAAAAATGCATATTTGGGGTAAAGTATACTAAATAGAATCATCAATGATTAAAAAGAAATTGGTATGGAGAAAAAACAGTTGGTATGACAAGTTCGGTAATGTTTGAACTTTAAATTGTCATCACTGGGATGAGCCCTGACCATTTGGAGGATCATCATTGTTGCGTTCATTTCCTCAAAATTTAGTTGAACAAAGACGAGTCCACTTGGAAATTTCAGATTGTTTGAACAACGTTCTGTGATTTTGTTTTTCTGTCTGAAGGTGAAAAACGAGATAATATATAATCTACAGTGACTAAAGTGAATGATGAAAGTTGCATGAACCTCGTAAATTGTGTGAACAGTTTAAAAATGGCCGACAAACAGTGACGGAGGAGCATCGTTCTAGCCGCAACAGCAGGAAAAGTCCTGATGACAGTGTTTTTGGATACTGTAAGAGTTTCTTTTGTGATTATCTCCAAGAACAGCGTACAGTTAGAGTTGAAAACCCTGCCAATCTGAGACTCAAACTCCTGATCTATCGGTCAGAGGCACTGCACCATCCTGTGTGAGGTATACCAAAGCATCCCAGAATAAAATATTCACTACATAAAGGGGCCTGATCAAATAAAACCCAGACCGCCTAGATCGATCCTGTCACCGCAATAACTCCACAACAAGACCGAGCTAACGTGTAGTCCTCACTCTTCAGCCATTCACCTCCACTTACCAATGACACCAGAAATTTTGCTTCGTCCTCTTTGGCACCAGATGATGGTGCGCCCGGCACGAACGATTCTTGGGCGACCTGTTCCGGTGTCAACGACACCGTGCAGATCGCGTGCGGACACAGTGGATCTAGAAACGAATCAGAAGCAACCGATTCCGGAGGGAACGAATCTGGGTACGGGTCCGGAGTGAACGAATCCGGGTATGAGTCCGCAGTGAAGGCATCCGTGACGAGGGATTCGTGCGAGGGGAGCGTGACCTCGAGGTTGATGGCGCCCTTGGGCCCCTCCGGGAGGTGCACCACTCGGTGAGATGGCGTGATGCGCAGCTGAGGCCTCGCGGCGGCCTGGCCCCTGCGCAAGCGGAGGACAGGTGACGATAAGCAGTAGTCACAGAATCTACAGAAGTGGTGTCAAGGTCTTCTACTGGTGGCAGTGGCACGCGTCGTGTCACCGTAAGCATGCCACCGAGCTTCCGTGCGCAACTAGCGTCGGGGGAGGAAACTGTTAGTAACCCCGCCATTTGACAACAGAGATGGTGTTGTGTCTCTGATACAGCAGTGATGTGAAGGTCTTCTACTGGTGGCAGTGGCACGCGTCATGTCACCGTCATCACGAGCGTCTGTGCGCAACTAGGGTCGGGAGAGGAAACTATTAGTAACCCCGCCGTTTGACAACAGAGGTGGTGTTGTGTCTCTGGTGGCGGGGTGATGAACTGCCTGGAGAGGCGATTTCGTCATTGCACTAGTGCCACGGGCTCCCGCTCGTGGCATCAACCTTGACAACACGGCTATATAGGAATCAGCTGTTTTGCCGCCATCCAATCGGGGGCTTTTATATCGCCACAATGACATCACTACGGTGATGTTAAAGCTCCGGATTGGATGAAATCTCAACAGCTGATTCCTCTCAGGGGCACAGTTAAGGAAATCGCAGTATATCGCATATGAAAAGGGAGAGAAAAAACTATTATTAAGTGTTATTCAGGATCATTTATCATATTTGCGTATACAACCAAAATTTCGTATTTTCACCTTGTATAAGAGCTCTACAAGTATTCAAAATGGCTTCCTCTTGCGTAAACGCAAGATCAGCACGGCCTCCGTGACGCGTACAACTCTGTCTGATTGTCCTTTTAAACGCCGCCACGCTTTCAATGCGCCGAAGAAGGTCATCACGAACCTCGACTTCGGTAGTATAAACGCATTCTTTCATTAAGTCTCAGCTCCAAAAGTGTTGGGAGTACCTGCGTTATACAATTTAGACAACGAACACCTCTTAAACGGTCGGGTAGAAATGAGTACCAAGGATAAATTCATTCACAATGCCAACCGACACATTTACAGAGAATCGCTTTGATGTGCTACACTACGTGTAACAAACGGATTTTCCTTGGTCCTCGTATGCACTTTGTGCTCATTAATTGTGCCAGTTCTAGTAAAACACTCTTCGCCTGACCAAAGAACGAAATTCCTGGTTTCCTTTGCATTTGCGTAGGAAATTCCTAGAAAATTTAAAACGTTAATAAGTGTCTACTGCGCAAATGAACCCGCTGGAAATGGAAAAATCGCCATCTCTCCGCATGAAGTGTTCGCCATAAGTGTTGGGATAATGACTGTGACCCCCACGCTATTTGCCTCGCGCTCGCTTTCGGGGCATCTCGGATATGAAGGAGTTTTGCCACCTCAAACGGTAAACACTATCGATCTTCTGCGCATGCGCAGATGCACTAAAGTGATGCGAAACTTGAACTGCGCATGAGCAGAAGATCGATAGTGCTTACCGTTCGAGGTGGCAAAAAACTCCCTAGATTTGGCAATTAACTTTTGCAGAGAAGTGGCGAGCCCAAACGCGTGAAGCCGCACTCACGTAGCCCGTGTTACACGGAGCACAAGTGCATAGTCCAAAGTTTAACGTTAATTATTTACAGAACTAAAAGTCGAAGAGGTCCAATTTTGGCAAATTCAGTCGGTATACTTTATAAAGGATAAGGACCCGGTGTATTAGCAATTAGGGCTGAATCACCTTGTATATTGCTAATAAGGAATTTTTCAACAGATGCAGGTCTAAATCTGTCCTCATTTTGTCCTATAGATGAACATTCAATATATGTCTATGTGCTGTGAAAAAACTAGTGTGTGTGCTGGAAGTTACTGAAAAAACATCAAAATTCCACAATTTTTACGTCGCAAACCGTCGTTGGCGAAGGCTTTGTGCGGCCCTGATTACTGTGAGAGAGTGCCCGCCGAGGGAACACGGGCATGAGCTCCTTGACAAGCCCGCGATAACGTGCGTCACAGAGCTTAGTCGTCCGGGAACTAGTTGTGCGACACTGGGAAACAGAAATCCGACGTAATGCCAAAGTGTGCCCGCAGCATTTTAGTATAGTTAACATTGTTTGCTAATTTTCGATTATTTTTTATATAAATGTGTGAATATATGAAGGTTATGCTAAATGCTTTTGCTGTACCCCGGTAAAAAATTATTTGGATCAAAATACATGCTGATGTCATCTGGTGAATTAGCCCGGAAACAACAATACCTGTGACTTTTTTTGTAATGGTTTAATGACCTTAAAGATCATGACCATGGTAATTTTATAAGAATTTATTGTTATATATCTTAACGTTTCGACCCCATTTGTTTTTGTTTTTTTTTCTAAATCTAGTATTCAGAATTTGTTGACATCATAGACAAAATGGTAGTATTTTAATAAAAAATTATTACTATGGTATAAAAAACTTGTCACTTTGTAAAATTCATCCGGACAACTGGTTGTCTGGATCTGGTTTATGTTTATGATATTTATGTTATGTTTGCATTAACTTTTAGGTCGTTAGGACCACTATTTGATTTTAACGTAATGGTGTCTATAAGGATAAAATGATATGGTGATGGTACAGGTGAAAAGACGAACACAAATACAGCCATGCCCGAGGTGGGACTCGAGCCCGCGACCCTTCGGTCCGAGATCGCTACGGCACTAATACTTTAGCGATCTCGGCGGCTTGTTTCTCTTTAAAGAACCCTAAAAGCATATATTTCCTTCACAAACTCGGCTGATTGTATGTATGATTTTCAAACTTTCTCTATAGCAGACAGAATAAAGAAGCAGAGAAAGAGGAAAGATGGAAATTTAAATGAAACTAGGAAAACCGGGCAGAGGTTTTTCTGTCCTTCATCTGCCTCTTTTATCTCCCATCTCCCTTTCTCACTGTCTCTCTCTCCTTCCCTCACCGTGTCCCTGTCTGTCTGTCTCTGTGTGTCTCTGTCTCTGGCGCTCTCTGTCCCTCTCATTCACATTTACTTGCAGATAATGCACGTCTCTGAGCAGGTGAGGTAATATCGGGAAGCGCCGGACCAGCAAAAATGTAATAGAATGTTCAAGAAGGTTTCATCCTGTAGATTATGGGGTGAGAAACGTTTCTTTGAGATCTTTGGTCTCAAAATGTTGATTTTAAGGCCTCGTTTAGGAGTTATTTAACGATATGGATTCAAAATGCTGCCGAGGGTATTATAGGTTTTATTTGACGTGAATATTTAGTTTTGTTCTACAGCACCATGTAGTGGAGTTGCAACAGATTTAACAGCACATAAACCTTCTAGGTGTAAAAACACAAGTTGAAGTGCCAACTTTCATGGCGATTGGTCTCACGGTGTCGGAGTTTATCTCTTATATATATATATATATATATATATATATATATATATATATATGTACATATATATATTACCTTTGAGGTGAGGAAGGGGGGTAGGGTTGTTCGGGGTACTCCGCAAATGTAACATTTTCAGCACCTGCAAAACAGTAATTATCTCATTAAAGTCATAGCTTTTAATACGCCCGGCCGTGCTCCTGCGTGTATTGTTAATTAAATGATTCTTAATTTACGTAACTTGGCGAGACCCAGACTATCAGGCATGCACTTTCGCAACGTTCTTTTGTCATTCGGCAGAGAAAAAAGTATCACTCGGGCAACGAAGCAGACGAATAGAATTCATCTGAAAGGCGTCTTTAGGATTGAGCTACAAGCAGTAAATCTGTAACATGGGACAGCCGGTTTGGTTTACTTCCCCTTCAAGGCAATTCGAGGGTACTGCTCCGCCGTTCGCTTTGAAAAGATCAGGGAACCCGCTGATCAGAGCAGTCGATCTACGAATCCGATTCCGGCAAGCTTCACGAGCACACCCAAGATAAACGACTCACGCAAATTTCCGGCACCTGGCGGAGATCGAATACTCGACCTCCGAATCACCAGTGCGCTCGGACCGTTAGGTATCACCACCAACGCTCGTTGGCTGGATTTTTTTCCACGTTCAAATATAATTATATTTTTATAGGATTCGATCAGTTTACAGGAAGGGGGTCGCCAAAGGGGATATTAGTGAAGCTGAAATGCCTACACTTCCCAAAATACATAACTGGAAGACAGTAGAAGATTTAGCGAGAGATACAGATGGACGCAGGTTACCACTTCTTGTGATCCGTCGGTCGGGAAAGAAAGGTAGGAAGACAGAAGACAAGATACTGTGATATAGTGAGATTCATTGCTTAGCAGGAACAAAATGAAAAAGATTAGCTCAAGAGAGAATAAAATGGAAGAGATAATGAGGAGAATTATAACTACAAAGTCGGTTATAAGGACTGTGTTACATTATGTTCCAAAACAATTATTAAGAAAGAAATGTGAAAATAGTTCATTAGGCTCATGTTTATGATTAGCAGTTTGTAGTATGTGATAAGATAAATAAACACAGTAGGATTACTGTAACTGTAACAGATGGAAATACGTAAAGAACTGTAGGACAAAAGATATGTAAAAACTTCAATTATATAAGTGTAAACTGTGCTCAAGGATTTCATCAAATGTTACCAGTCCGAGAATCAAAAGTGGCTAATCTTATGCATGCACTGCAGCTGAATTTTCAGGAGACCTTTGTCCATAAGGAACTGAAAGGGCTATAATAATAATATACTAGAAAATTAATATGTTCTACAAATTCTTCCATGACTGGTGTTTTGGGATAGGTCGCCGTTCTAGGCTCCTAAAACAGCGGCTACCATTGGCTAGATTACAAGTAATATTGAACCACAATCTTTGGATTGCAAATATTCTCCATTTTCGAGAATACGAACTATAAATTGAATCGATGAACCTTGCAATAGCGACAAACTTAATCTTGTTCTCAGCTAAGTTTACAGACATGTCGGGTATATGTGTCACCGGAGGAAGTCAGAGAAGTCCTGTTCTCAAATATGAAAGCCCCTCCAAAAAATACGCACGATGTATGGCCCAAGACGACCATGGCAGATGGAGCTTAAGAGGTCCCCGGTGGAGACTCGAGAAGAAGCAGCTTTGAGACGAAGTGAAGAGTGGCCACCGCGAAGGAGGAGTGAGGGAAGTGTTGTCTTGGTGATGAGGAACTGGCACTTTCGACTGCGTGAGCTCGCGCTCCTCCACGATCAACGCCAACCTGTCAGGGGAACGGTACACCTAATGACGAAATGGTATGGTGAAGTTTCAATCAATGTAATGCGATCTGGCTGGCAAAATGAAGTGTGGATAATAACTTTTATGAAAAAGCTCTTATCTGTAATTTGGTGCTGACGTGAAGCTTGTAATGTAACCCTATTTGATTTCGACAGTAGCCGGACAGATACAATGCTTTGTTGGATACTACTAAGTGTTTTATTTGGGTGCGAGGATGATTTGGATGTGTGGTAAGAATAACTCAAAATGACAATGATTTGTGTGTAGAATTTTTTTTGATTGAAACATTTTGATTTGGGTGAGTCAACTGCTAAGATTACTAGTGTCTTAAGTGAAGGTTTAATGTTTTATAGCGGCAGTGACCTTCTCCCGCTGGATGGTGAGATCCGGCGCCGACCGGCACGTCGGAATGCGGGATTTCCCCCAACCAGGTATCACCCACAAGTGTGGCACTGCCTCCGATCGGTCTCCCGGCATGCATGGTAGTGTAAGTGTAAGTGTATGTAAGGAAGGACTGAAGATAGAACAAGGGAGAAAACGGAAAGATTGCGCGCGGTTTGTGACCGCTTTTTTGGGTACTGCTGCGGGAAACCCCTGATATTGATTTGATTGATTGATTCGTGATTTCGGGCACGTCAACTACAGAGGTCATTAGTTCCGTAAGTGTAGTGCGTGCTTTTTCCTCGGGAGATGGCGGTGATCATTTCCCCGGCGAGATCCGGCGTCAATCTAGCGTCGACTAGCGGGGTTTTCCCCTTAACCAGGTATCTCCCACCAGCGGGGCACCGCCCCAAGCGGGACAAGGTCTAGGCTCCCGACTGCTCTATCGGTACGTGTGGTAGTGTAGTGCATGTTAGTGTGTCTGTGTAAGAGGAGAAAATTGGACAAGGAAGAGAAAGGAAAGATCGCGCGCGGTCCGTGGCCCGTTTGTTAGGGTACTGCTCTGACATTCGCCTGGTGTTGATCAGAGAAACCACGGAAAACTACCGATCAGAGCAGCCGGCCGCTAGTATTGCGATTGGATCCGACCTAGCTGACAAGCTAGTGTCGAAAAACTTGCCGCCGTCGGGACTCGAACCTAGTATCTCCCGGTCAGAGGGACTGCAGTGACATCGGTTGATGCACTGAGCCATCTCTCCCGGTGTTCATCCGAGAAACGTGGGAAACCTGCCAACCACAGCAGCCGGCCGCTAGAATTCTCCTCTAGACAGCGGCTGAATTCGTTCTAGGTATGTAACTATGTCGAAGATCTTGCCACAGTTGGGACTCGAACCCTAGAACCTCCCAGAGACATTAATTCATGCCCTCACCCACATAAGCAGGAGTGTACCTTGCAGATGATTTCGAGCTTCTTCAGTTCTTTGTGGAAATCCGCTTTAAACTTTACAATTTTTTGACACATTTTGCTGAAAAAATCATGACTGACCAGACTGGTCGCTTTTGCATGATAAAATAGATTTGCTTCACTATTCTGTACAAAATATAGTCCATATACTTTCTTTACTTTACCCCAGGTGGCACACTACAACAACACCATATTCACGTAACTATGACGTGTTATTTGCGAGTGTTCTCGTTAGGTTATGTTTGGTTTCAATATTTTGGTGACTGGTAACTGTTTTGTAGAGAAATAAACTGCTGTTCTCTTGAGAGAAAAAAATCGCAAATCACGCGATTTTTTAATCAATACCATGGAGCAACATAAATGTAAATCTAAGAAAAATCTCAGTATTAAACACACAAATTGGCTGTTAAGGAGTGCATCATGCGATACTAAACGATAGTCCCACTTGCGATATTCAAACATTTTCATTCGTGTTGTGTACAGTCAACTTCTTCACTAAGTAATTAAAATCATAAAAAATTATCAATGATTCAAATTAATGTTTGATCTGATTCAACAAAGCAATATTACAGCATTCATATGAAAAAAAAACTAGTGATGCTAAACAGCACTAACTTTCTCGCATTATTTGAAATATTTACAACTTTCAAAACTTCGGAGATACCAACGCAAATTGAACATGCACCATTTTCATCAGCGTACTTTTCATCATGCGAAAAAACGAAGAAAAAAATTGGATTTAGTTTGAGAAAATATTTTGTCTAAAAGTTCGTTTTTTTCACGCAAAATTATTCGGAAACTACTCGTATTTTGAAAAAATATCCATTTATAGATTTAATTTTGAAGAACGGATTTTATTACGTAAACATATCAATACTTTTTATATTGCAGGAAGATTCGGAAACATTTTTAACTTTTACCATTTTCAAAAATTCGAAGACTTCAACGAAAATCAGTCCTGCCCTATTTTATAAGCGTATTTTGCTCTATCGGATTAAAAATGTAATCCAAAAATGTGGAACCAGTTTTAGAAAAAAATTGAAAATGTCATTGACGCTTCGTTTAAAAAACCCCCTAAATCCAAAATATCCGTTTCAAATTAAATGTACACCATATCAGCCAGATCAATCGAGGAATATAAAAATACTTACTCGTGTCGTTCACAGACGGAGGGATAGATGATGTGTCAAAACGAAATTTCGCTATCAAGCACCGTGGATTTTGACTACACAACGTGTTAAAGTAATAGGAGCAATAATTATCAACTTTTTAGGAACCAGAGGCAAAACGAGTTTTTTACGAGGAAAAAATATGCGGTTTTTGCTTCAGCATTACAATTCTTTTTCTCTACTACACAAGGCGTATAGGAGAAAGTAAAATTTCAGCACTAAATTTCTGAAAGTTAAATGACAGCACTAAATTTTTTGAAGGGTAACTTAGTTACCTCCTTTAATAATCGAAAGATGCAAGAAACTTTGGTGGTGGAAAGTTTAACACTAGGAGGACGGCGATATTCTTTCTACATAGTAAAGGGTTCTTTTGATGACGTCATTTTGACGGGTACGAATATTTATTGCGTACAATCGTTTAGATGTTAACTCCAACCCCTGGATTGTTAAATCATATTATTGTTATGCTAGATTTTTCTTACATAAGTAACAATTGAGGCCTATAACAATAGATAACATTAATATTTAACGTAAATAAAAAGGTTTTCATATCTATCTTGTGAAGTTCTGGATCATCAGTAAATTTTAATTAATCAAACCCTCCAAATCTATAAAGCAGCGGGAACAAGTATAAAAGATGTTTCTAGCACACGTCCCACATACATATTTGTTGAAGTGCATTCACTTTATGAACTTGTTCTTCCATTTGCATACGCGCCATTTGATCAAGTATGTCAACATCACATTTTGTTTCGTTATAAAATCTGGTTCTGGAAGTTTCTCAGAGCTGTTTTAATCAATAGTTACAGTTTGATGCAATGTACTAACAATCACGATTTTATTTACATTTCTCTGATAGGATGTCAAAGATGTTAGACAAAAACGCAATACCCGTCAAAATACAATTTCAGTTTATATGACTATTTTTCTTTCAATGTGTAGAATATGAGAAAATATTAAAAGTCACAAAGCTCTGAATTTACAAACCACATATTTTGTTGAAAACTCAAGATAAAAAGTAGCTCACCCGTCAAAATGACGGGTGCCGTCCTCCTAGTGTTAACGAATAAAGCGACGGCTTGCTGGGGCACTCACGGTGGGGTGTGGAGTGTTGCTGGGCGGGATAGAGGGAGCGAAGGGCGGGTGCAGGGCTTCGCTGGGCAGAGGGCATGCCCTGCATGGGTCTGCCGGCACTGTACATTCCGCCTGGCGAGCCCCACGCGTTCACCTGCACACGCGTTGGGTCAGGTAGAACCACACAAGCGCCCAGATGATGGGCCATGTTCAACTAATAAATATTACACATGTTTAGTAAACAAAACGTGATACGTTACGACTATACTTCGGTTTTTCTTTCTTGGCGCGTGGGAGTGTGTCATCAAAATGGAAGGAGACGCTAGGATTTGCATGATCGCGACTGAATCGAGCAGTGCGGGCGATCATGCGACTCCTAGCGGCACAACCGAGAACGACGCGAAATACCGTGAGATATTCCATTTAGATGACACACCTCCACGCGCCAAGAAAGAAAAACCCAAGTATAGAGATCGGATTTTTACATAATTACATATTTATCTTCCTACTTACCGTTCTCAAAATTGTAATCGTGGCAAATCAACGCCCTACTGACATACTATCTAATTTTTTCGTTACATATTTTTACATATTTTGTACTATATTACATATTTCTCTGTTTTCACAACAATTTTCTTGTTCTATCAATTTTCTTCAATTTTATTACATATTTTTTTATGAAAATAAGGATTTTCAAAAAAATCAGCGCTTTCCCCTACATTATTGGGGAATCTAGGTGTCAAAAGAAGCACTGACACCGCGTTTTGTGACCTGTAACCTTAGTTTCCGAGAAAAATTTGCAAAGTCCTGGATTGCAATAGATGAAGTTTTACTATTCACGAGAAAATTGTATAATACAAATTGTGTATCAATTTGTACTCTCCAAAACATTTTTATTCATTTTAAAATTGATTTAGGACATTTTTTCTAAATGTAACTTTGTTCTATGTAACTGATTTTTTAGTTAGAGAATTTTAATATTACGTATTATATCCGATTTTACACATTTATTACATATTCTTAATGTTTTCATTACATATTTATGTACATATTTTCACGTTTAATACTACATATATTTCCGGTCTCTAGTTATGACCTTCCGCATGCAGGAAATACGTGTTGAAATACAGTGATGTGACAAGTTGGTCAGAAAAGGAGTTACCACGGAAGATTGTTCATGTGAATTTATTTGTAATCAAGAACAAGCTGATAGGTCTATGTGAACAATTTCACCAATAATTTATAATTTTTTTGATGGAACAGCCTTAAAGTATGAAATACATGGGCGGCAGAACAACAAATGTTTTGATATTTGAAATAATCATATTATCAAGTTGCAGAATCTTAAATTCCGTAAAAAACTTTTCGATAACGATAGCATTTTGCCAATAGTCATGGGACAGCAAATTATATCATTTGAAATTATATAATTCATTAATTTGAACTTTAGAGATTCCTCTTATTTAAAAAGAACTCTTAAGAATCAGGGGACCGGTATTCAGTGACGACACTAGGCGCTACACGAGGTCGACATGGGGATTGAAGTCGTGCTGTTACAAAAAGAACTGCAAGACTGAATGAGTGATTACTGATTTATGACTGATAATTACTGACAAGTTTTATTGATTCCGAGAGGTGGCGTTGTCACTACTCTAATGGAATGTAAAATCGGCGGTCACCGTGAGCTTGCTTGGTATTCCATCTATAGGTATTTCTTTCAGTAAGGCACCGCCTCATCAAGACAAGCACTATCTGTCTGATCCCCCGACCTGCGCTATATAAATAATGACGAAAATACACCCGCATCGGAACTGTAATTATAAGACCTGTCGGCCAACGACTGTAGATGGCTCAGTAGTGACTCTGTAGAGGCAATGATATTGCCGCTGAAGATATTTTAACAAAGATTTGACCCTGGTAAGCAGATCATCCTGCACATGTGCATGTTAGGTACATGTTCTTAACGCGAGTAGATTTCAAGTTCCTGCTAAACGCCAATACAAGGTGAGTTGCGTACCAATTAAGGGCAAAGGTCACATATGTAACTTCATTATATGAGATTTTCCACCACATGCATTCCCATTATATTAAGGCCCTGGCAAAAAGGGATCATCATCGACTCCCTGCATGCCCTAGAACTTTGTAACATGCAAAGCAAATATGGCGGCAGCCACATTTGTAATCATTGTATATATTGACATTGGTATTGAAAATTTGCTATTCATATTCACACCGATATTGATAGTGATATTCCATTCGCAACGTACCGGCATTCTCGTGCTGCGGCAGCCAATTTGTAATCTCTATATATTGACATTGGTATTGAAGGTATTGATACTGACATTGATATTGATAGTGATACTCCATTCGCAACGTACCGGCATTCTCGTGCTGCGGCAGCCAATTTGTAATCTCTATATATTGACATTGGTATTGAAGGTATTGATACTGACATGGATATTGATAGAGATATTCCATTCGCATCGTACCGGCATTCTCGTGCTGCGGCAGCCAATTTGTAATAACTCTATATACTGACACTGATATTGAAGGTATTGATATTGACATTGATATTGATAGTGATATTCTATTCGCAACGTACCGGCATTCTCGTGCTGCGGCAGCCAATTTGTAATAACTCTATATACTGACACTGATATTGAAGGTATTGATATTGACATCGATATTGATAGTGATATTCCATTCGCAACGTACCGGCATTCTCGTGCTGCGGCAACCAGTTTGTAGTAACTCTATATATTGACACTGGTATTGAAGGTATTGATATTGATATCGATATTGATAGTGATACTCCATTCGCAACGTACCGGCATCCTGGCTCCTGCGGCAGCGCGGTTCCCTTGGGCCGCGGCGCGTGCGGAGCGCTGGCAGGCTGCGTAGCCCGGCGAGGACGGGGACGCCCGCCGCACGGGAGAGGTGTACGGGGATGGGGCGGAAGGATACGCGGGCGCAGGCGAAGGGTACGAGGGCGCAGGCGAAGGGTACGCGGACGCAGGAGAAGGGTACGAGGGCGGAGGCGAACGGTATGATGGCGGTGGTGAAGGGTACGAGGGCGGCGGCGAAGGGTACGCAGGTGTGCGTGCGGAGTGAGGCGTCTGTGGAGGGAACGACGGGGTGCCGTAGGCGGCGACGCACGTAGCCGCCGAAGACGGGGATGAAGTGGAGGCGCCTGGGCACCTGGAGGCGCCGCGGCTGGGGCTGTAGGACGCCGAGGGGTAGCCGGAGTCGAGCGACTCTTCGTACGCTGCCAGAAAAAAAGAGTAATCATCAACATCATCATCATCACGAATAGTATCAAATGAATGTAGTTCTACCAACGTGATGGATTCAGATCTTCGTGGTATGGAAAATGCTTGGGAAACCACAAGGGATACTTTTTCCTCTCGCCCCTCTCCCTCTTTTCTGTTCTTTCTGACCCTCTCCCCGTCCTATCTTCTCATCCTTTCTCCACTTTCCCTCCTCCATTTTCCCTCATTCCTTCCCCTCTCCTCTTCACCTTTCATTCACCCCTTTACCTTCTTCCCATCCTCTCTTCGCTTTCCTTCTCCCCTTCCCCCTTCTCATTCTTTCTCCCTTCCCCTCTCGCATTCCCCACTTCCTTCCCTTCTCCAGTTCCCCTTTCTCTTTCTTCTCTTCCCATTCCTTTTCTTTCTCTTCTTCTCCGCTCCCTTTCACAACCCTTTTCCAGTCTGGTTATTGTGTGAGTCAGAATTTTTAACTTGCCGCCCTCGGGTATGGCGATCGTGTGCGTTTGGGGGCAGCGGGACTTGGCGCATGCACTGTGCGCGGGGCCGTCGCATCGAGATCTGAGAGGGAGTCTTCGCTACGGAATCAGCGCCCGTGTAGAAGAGCGACAGGCGCCACAGCTAGGCCGTCGATCTGTGCCTGGTGGTGTTGGGAAGAACGTGCCTTTGGTGTTGTGACGTCAGGGATACTGTAGTAGTTTACACGTTCTAGACTACTCTACTGCATTGTTTGTGATTAAGCGCTGGGACGTTTTCTGGCGCATGGATAGGGTATTGAGAACTCGACTTTCTCTCCTGGTTGTGAGCAATGTTACGGTACGAGTAGGATCTTGACAAATTATATATTGTTAAAGCAATAAATTGTTACTTGTCGTATGTCTTATTCTGAAGATACTCCCTCTCCCCTGCCTCCTTCCTTTCCCCATTGTTCCCCTGTCTCATTCACCTCTCTCCTTCCCTCTCCTCTTATGTATATCACTTCCCCTCTCCCATCTTTCCTTCCATTTCCCCCTCTTCCCTTCCCACCCCTCCCCCTCTCCCTTCCTCCACTTTTCCCTTCCCCCTTTACTCTCTTATTCCCCTCTCCCCTTCCTCTCTCTCCTTTCCCTTACCCTTCTTATTTCCCATTCCTCTTCTCCGCACCATTTTCTCACACAATTGCTACATTGTGCCAAATTACAATAGGCTCTGATAAACAGAAGGCACAAGTCAGGCTACTGATCTCAAATTAATCCCAACTCGTAGATTCAAAACCTCTGCTCCATTTCCTATTCCCCTCCTCGAATCCGAGGAACAATGCACTCACGTCTTACGGCTGCCGGCGAATTACCGCGCGCGTACCCCGAGGACTGGTTCTGTTGACCCACATTCTGTTGACAAACGTTTGAAAAGCTTGTTTAGTAAGTGATGAAACTCCAAGAAACACACAATTTTTGGAAGAGAAATTATTTACTTTCAGCCTTATTTTTCAAGAAAGGATTTATTGGTTTTTCGGATAGTAGTTAGCATAGAAGAAACGCAATTTTTCCACACAATATTTAATAGTATTACGGGAAATCATGATTGTTACAGAAATAATAGAAAACAACCTGAAATGGCGGCATGTCACTTTGTAATTAAGCTCTTCAATTAGCTGAATTAGAAAGATATTCGATAGCTGTGGACTTGTGGATCTGAGATTGAATTAATATTAACTCAGAGTAATAAGAATCACTTCTCATACATGGGTATTCCCTAGAAACCTATATGATGCGGGATTCTAATATGGACTCAGAGTATATGTTCAAACAGTCGCTCTTTTATATTTGGAAAGAACATTCGTGTATCACCATGGAGGACGCCCAAGAGAAAGACGGTAACGGTAACTTTTTTGCATCATCCTGAGGTGGTAAAAAGGCAGCTTAGCGACATAAAATCAACATTTGAGAACCAATATTTTCACATTGTGCCAAAAATACAAGTGGTTCGCTACCTGCACAGGCTTGGATGTTGTCCACCCTTGCTGTACCCCCTGGTTGCCCCGCGGTTGCCCGCCGTAGCACGGAGGCAGTGGGGCTCCTGGATTCCATCCTCTTTGTCCACTTGCTGAGAGCAAATTTAACGAGAAACGAACGGGTTATGAAGAAAATAAAAAATTGAAGAACATATATATATATATATATGTATATAAATATTTGGCATATATTTGTGTGTATATATATATATTGTGACGATACCGAATATTTGATAGGAAAATTGATTTAAAAATTGATTTAGCCTGTCGCGGGCCTACCCAGAACCTCTTTCTTTGTGCGCGCTCGGTCGGGCCGATTCGCGATGCACACGTGCAGGGAGAGGTCCCTCGCGCCCCTTGTCCGGCAGGGCCAGCGTGTACAAGAATTATGACCCGTCCCTCTGGCGCCGCCACCCCCCAAGCGACCCGCGGCCCCACCCGACGTTAGAGTGAGAGGGTTGAGCGAAATTTTTCCATCGACTACGGTCAGAAAACGCTTCCGGACATTGGTCGAAATTAACCTAAGACGCAGTAGCCTTTTGCCAATAGAGAGGAACCTTTCAAAATTTAAACCGAAATCATTCCAGAATTTTCGACGAAGGATTAAGGAGAGGGTGTTACAGAGGCTTCGCGAGAAGTGACCAAGTGAAAATCAAAAAAGAAGGGAGGAGACGGTCTTGAGAGTAGGTTCGGGGAGGAGCGAGGAACGCGCACCTCGGCGGTGCGTCGTTCGGGGAGCAAACGCCGCTGGCGTAGACACCTCCGCAGTGTGAGAGACAGAACTGTTATATTTTTTTGGTGCGCTGTGTGTGATGCGGAACGCGGAATTGCTCCTGACGGATGTTCGCTATCACGCATGTGGGGCTTTGAATTATTAAAGGACTATTATTGTGGCTAGTGCGCCGTTACTTTCGTTTGGCGCAAAGCAATCTCGTTCGGTCGCCTGAATGAGACAATTGCTGCTTGTGCGGAGCAATCTTGTGCCGCGCGCGAATCAAAATATTCAATTCGGCTTACGCCACTACGCCCGCGACCGCCGCAGAGCTATATTTCGTACTAGAGTCTCCGTCCACCTCACCTCGCCGGCTTCGAGTACGAGTGCCTGCCTCCCGTCCCCCGGCGAGGACCCTGCCTCGTCAGCTGTGACCCACTGCTGGCACGGTTTTCACCGCCGAAGAAGAAGGAGTTCTGGTGACGTCACACGAAGGTCGGGCATCGACCCTACGAAGTCTCCCAAAACACGGTCTGTTGTCCCCTAGACTCTTGTAAATTTCAGGATTACAGGATTACAGACCTGTGTCCCATCATAAGCGAGCCGCGCTGTGGCTTTTTTTGAAAAAAAACTTCCTAAATTGTATTTTGCTTCTTCCTTTGTAAATTGTATCATAATTGTATTGTCTTCTAGTAAGTAAGAAAGTTATTTAAGTAAAAGGGGAATCTGGGAAAGGGGGAGTAAATTCAAGCTGTTTTTTGGGAGTTGCGGGATAAATAAGAAAGAGGGGAGGGGTGTCTTTGGGTTTAAGAGAGAAGGGTTATTAGTAATAGGATTTATTTTATATTTCTTTTATTTTAGCTCATTAAATTTTTATTTTTTTTAAAACTCAATGTATTTCATTTTGGCAACCAAGTAGCGTCCATCCATAGGCCCCCATTTCTCGTAGAGAATCACTGCTCCTGAGTTAGCCCGGCAACTACCCAGGTGAGTGAAAGAAAGGGGGGGATCTCGATCGCCCGATCGAGCCCCGACGTCACACGCGAGGGCCCGCGTGGCTTGACTATATATACATATATATGTATATATATATATATATATATATATATATATATATATATTTGGCATTTTAGGATAGGATTAATCCGACGTTTGCAGCTAGCGGTGGTCCTAGGTCTGGGGCATGAATTTAATCCACGTCTGGGGGTAAGGAAGGCGTGTGGCGAGCATGGCGTATTCCTGTCACCGTACCTAGCTTACTTGGCCTGCTTGAACTTTTTATTTCGTCACACAGCTACAGAATCTGAGATGAATTGTATTATAAAGCTAATGTTTCATTTTTCTCCGGCCGGGAATCGAACCCAAAACCGCCTTACAGAATGCTATCACGCTGTCCATGAGACATCCAAAGGGCATTGAAAATAAAGTAATGGTTCAAAATATGGTAGGAAATGGTGTGGTGTTTACGATGCTTCTCTCATCGAAATCAATATGAGGTGTTGGCTCTTCATCGTAACTATTTATTCTAGCATAAAGCTTTTTCGGCCGCATTGCGGCCATCTTCAGTGCTACAAAAATAATATCTAAATTACAAAAAAATTTAAAAAATTAAAGAATTAAAAACTTTTTATTGAATATTGTTAAGAATTGGATTTTAAAGAAAAATATAAAATGTGAAATGGACATATAATTTTTAAAAATGACAAATGAAAATTAAATAAAATAAATGGAATCTATTACAAATATTAATTATTTAATTTATTATTTAATTTTCATTTGTCATTTTTAAAAATTATATGTCCATTTCACATTTTATATTTTTCTTTTAAATCCAATTCTTAACAATATTCTGTAAAACGTTTTTAATTCTTTAATTTTTTGGTAATTTAGATGTATTATTATTATTACTATTATTATTTTTGTAGCACTGAAAACGGCCGCAATGTGGCCGAAAAAGCTTTATGCTAGAATAATAGTTACGATGAAGAGCCAACACCTCATATTGATTTCGATGATTTCGGTTCAAAATATGTTTGTCCGCATTATGTTTATACACTGTAGCTATCTAAAGCGTAACTCACTGCCTTGTTCTTAGCAATATGAACAAATATTATGTTCTCTGATGAATTTAAATATACTTGCTTATTATTTTATTTCACTGCTCTATAATTTATGTGCAACGCAATGCATCAGTTTATTGCAGATCTTAAGGGAGAAATATTATTAAAACAAGATAAATGGTTTCCATTTTTCCGACACAAGCTATTCATAGATTTTTCAAGTTTCTTGTTTTTGTTAACTTAATGATAATGAATAAAATAACGCATGACATTTGAAAACGCATTAATGATATTCACTATTTACCGTATCTCGAAAGTAAGTAGATATTCCTCGCATGAACATTAAATATCATTTTACTCTCTTGTATCACAAATAATACTAATAGAATTTTCTCTTTTACTACTTTTTTATATACGGAAATGATTAAATTGCACAAAATTTCATCTGCTATCAGTAGTACAAACGACTCTGTAATGTTGACTCTTGAGAGTTGGTAGTTGTAGAGGCACTATGTAGTGCTAGAGAACAAATGAACAACTGAAAGTTATTTTCTTTAATCTACATTTTGTTTGGGTGCGAAAAAGGAAGATGTAAAACTTCCACGTATTTTAAATGTATATGAACGCCTCTAAAACTCTCCTGCCAGCAGATACGGATGGCCGAAATCGCGAAAGCGGCAACAATCTCGGACAGAAGAACAGGGAGTTCGAATTCCTGATAGGAATCGCTGTTTAAGCTTGTGTCGTGACATGATGAACTGTCCTTTTTCCTACCATCCACTTTCTTTCTGAACTCATCTCATCTTTACTATTCTGTTAAAGTAGGAGCATGGGGTTTGTTTCAAGTGTAGAAAATGAACAGCGATGTCTGTAAGTGCCTGCCTCCTCGCCTTATCGTAAGACCCTGTCTCTCCTCCGGTAACACAGTGGGCGCCGGTTCTTGCAATATGGACCTTCCGGATACAGCTGTTGCTTCCTAACTCCTCCTACTTCGTTAATACGTCCCAAACCGATGAGATATCTGCAGAATAGTCTTGCATGGTACATCAAGAACTCACTGGGTGTAAATAGCCCTCGGACAACTCAGGTGATGGAACAGGAAGGAGGAAAATACGAGGAGGAATCAAAAAGTAAGTTACACCTCCAAGTTATGTCCATTTATAAAACCACCTACACATAGGCAACACGGCAAAGACAACATGCTATGTCAGCTCACTTTTCCACATAGTCTTCAAGAGACTTAAACATTTCTGGGAACGGTCAACCAACTTTTCGATTCCGGATGTGTAGAATCAGTTCCAGCGCTATGTAACCACCTGGAGACAGCTGCTTTCAACTCCTTATCGTTATGGAATAGCCGTCCATCAAGGTCCTTCAGCTTACCAAACACACAATAACCGCATGGCGCTAAGTCTGAACTGAGAGGACGACGTTGCCATACCTCTTACTTGAATCGCTGCACCAGTTCGGACGTTTAGCGGGCCGTGTGAGGGGTTGCGTTATCGTGCAACAAAATCACTTCGCCGATCCGCGGTGGTTGATATCGTTGAGGCAGTAGTATCATAGCGATCTCGGACCCAAAGATCGCGGGTTCGAGTCGCGCCTCGGACATGGTTGTACTTGTGTTCGTCCTTTTATCCCCTGTCATCACCATATCATAACATAACGTTAAACCCAATAGTGGTCGCTAATAACCTTGATTTTAATGCGACCTAAAATAACACCCTAAAGAGATCACTCCGGAGCTCAACTTCCCCCACCGCATTTCTCTAATTGCCTTATGCAACCGTTCGAACACACTTCCAGTTTGGAGTGAACATCTTGTTGACGTGCCGTTGATCGTAGCCTGCTCTGCACTTACAACACGACGGGATGCCACACCAACCTTCCTATTGGACGTGTCAGCAGTTACTGTAGCTTGCTCCGCATTTGCCACGGTCATGACACAGCGTGTTCTCGCGGTGCGGAAGTGTAACTTACTCTTTTATTCGCCTAAGCAATATGGTACCCTCACTTGGAGGATACGCCGAACCTAGCCAGTGGGGAGAACATTGGAAACAACCACCTAATTAGAAACTCCCTCTATACTACGGTTTTTTATTTCTTGGCGCGTGGGGGTGTATCATCAAAATGGAATATCTCACGGTATTTCGCGTCGTTCTTGGTTGTGCACCTAGGAGTCGCATGATCACCCGCACTGCTCCATACAGTCGCGATCATGCGACTCCTAGTGTCACAACCGAGAACGACGCGGAACACCGTGAGATATTCCATTTTGATGACACACCCCCACGCGCCAGGAAAGAAAAACCGAAGTACAGAACCCAAGAGGAAGAGGATAAGAGGTAAATAGCGGCGCACACAAGTCGCTCTCTCCATCTGCTTAGGAGCCATCGCTTACGGGCCATCATGGGTGTCCTGGGGTCGAGGGGAGGCGGCGCCCGACCCTGCTCCGCTGGAAAGGCCTGCAACAGACGCACGCGATCATCGCATGCGATTGATTGACTGACTTGATTGATTATTAGTGATTACGGGGATGCCAACAGCTAAGGTCATTATCCCATAACTGTAGTGCTTGCTTTTTATCGGGAGGTGGTGGTGATTTTCCCCCGCTGGATGGCGAGATCCGGCGCCGACCTCCTACTAACCGGGTACCGCCCCAGCCGGGACAAGTGCTAAGCTTGCGACCGGTCTCCCGCGTGTGTGGTGGTGTAGTGCTTGTAAATGTAATTGTGTCTAAGTGAGGGGGTAGGATAGAACAAGGAATGGAAAGGAAATATCGCGCGCGGTCCAAAGCCAGTTTGTTAGGTTTCTGCTCTGGCATTCGCCTGGTCATGATCGGAGAAACCACGGAAAACTACCGATGAGAACAGCCGGCCGCTAGAATTCTCCTCCAGACAGCGGCTGAATTCGACGTAGCTGACACACTAGTGTCAAAAATCCTGCCGCCATCCGGACTCGAACCTAGGACCTCACGGTCAGGGGCACTGCAGTGACATCAATGCCTTGAATCACCTATCCCGGAACGCAAGCAATTGATTGATTGATGATTCCAGGTGCGACAACTGTTAGTATCATTAATCTGTTAACATCATTAGTCCGGTTAGTGTACTGCATATGTTTATCGCGGGAGGTGACGGTGATCTTCCCCCACTGGATGGAGAGATCCGGAGCGGACCTACACGTCGGTTTACTGGTTCTTTCCCCAACCAGCTACCCGACACCAGCGGGGCATAGTTCCAGCCAGAACAAGCTCTAAGCTTCTGACCGGTCTCCACAATCCGCGATCGTTTAGGCTAGTCGTTGGACCTCTGCTCTTAGACATCTCGTCCATCCAACTACGTACTATGATTTCTAGAATTAATTTGTCATTTTAGTTGGCATCTTTACATCGGTCTTACATAACTCGAGTTACACTGAGCACAGGAAACGCGATGTCACTGCAGTCCCTCTGACCGGGAGGTCCAAGGTTCGAGTCCCGACGGCGGCAGGATTTTCGACACTAGCTTGTCACCTAGGTCGCTGTCTGGAGGATAATTCTAGCTGCTCTGATCGGTAGTTTTTCATCGTTTCTCCGATCAACACTAGGCGAATGCAGGAGCAGTACCCTAACAAACGGGCCACGGACCGCGCGCGATCATTCCTTTCTCTTCCTTGTCCTATCCTCTCCTCTTACACACACACTTACACTAACATGCACTACACTACCACACATGCCGGGAGACCGGTCGGGAGCTTACAGCTTGTCCCGGCTGGGGCGGTGCCCCGCTGGTGGGAGATAGTTGGTTGGGGGGAAACCCCGCTAGTCGACGGTAGGTCGTTGCCAGAACTCGCCATCCAGCGGGGAAAAGATCATCGCCACCTCCGGAGAAAAAACACGCACTACACTACACAAAAATACACGAATCAATCAATCAATTTATCAATTTGAGCACATGAGGTCAATTAGAAATTGCGTTTGAAGCAGCTGCAATTGAGTTCTGTCTTCTTGATCAAACAATATCCTTTTTCATTTAAATTAATTGTGGGTGTTGATTACTAGTTAAATGAGATATTACATCATGTTTTTTTAGTTTAATAAAGAGGTTTTGATTTCCCTACGAGATCGTAATCTCGCCTTTTCAACTTCAGTTCAGGACATGCAGTACTTTGAGAAAAGTTTAGTTGCAGCATTTGATAATATGTAATTAGTTCGAAGTACTACCACAGTTATTTTTATATTCAGTTATTACATATTATTTCATAAAATGTTAGTGTTATGATTTTTCTTCGAGTCTTTTGAAGAAAGTTCTGCGATTTTTGCTTATTTATTTGTGACTGAAATTATAGTAATTATTTTCATATTTTGCCACACCAGAATTTACATTAGTGTCTGTCCTTACTTAGAAAAACTGAATAACTCGTAATAAGATTTATTCTTAATGGTGCATTGATTTTCTAATGTCTATCCCAGTTTTATTTATAACATCCACTATAAAGACAATAAAAACACTGAACAAAAGTAGAGGCATATTTAATTCTTTTATGGAAGCGAATCCATTAAGTCAAGGAACATTCCTCCCGGTGTTTTCCATCAATCAGCTCTTTGAAGACGAAATTTCACATTAATAATGAACTTTAAAAATGTAATAAACAAATTGCATTTACGACATATATTGTTGACAAATGTTACTGCAATTTCTGCAGTGCCTTGTACCTGGTTTGTAAATCTTAAGTCAGGGACGGGCCCAAAAATCTTTTCAATAGAGCAATATTTCCGTTCGAACACTTCACCAAAAATAGATTTGAAATTATAGATTTAAGAAAAATAGTTTGATATAACAAAAGGGCAACAATAAGAAACCTCCTTTAGAGAATTCTGTTTATTTTAATCAATGTAACTATTTAATAAATGAAATGCCATTACAACAAAATATTTGCTAGGAGGGAGAAACGAGAAGGGTGTCGCTTCCCCGTGTCCCTGCCTCGTATACGCCCTTGTGTTCCGTAAGCTCTGTTTGCTTAATTTTCAATGGTTCAAATTGCAGTGGAAATTATTATACTTACAGATACTGTGTCTGGACAGAGTCAATCAGCACACATGACGACCAGGAACAGGATTCGGAAACAAGCAAGTACATTTTTTACTCATGTGTTGAATTAGAGAAAACAAGAGTTCAAGGAATACGAACGTACAAAAAGTCACACCAAATATTCGTCGCATAGTTATTCTCAGACAATTATAAACTAGCGATTATGGAGAAAAAAATTAAGACAACTAATGTTTTCTTTTACAAGGTGGTAAGTAGTCGCAGACAGATATACGGAATGCTATATTAAGACAAAATCTCTTCATCTAAATAAATTATAATTTTAATTTTACGTTCCTCAATTTTCATGTTGGATATTAATTTTCCTCACTTATTTTACAAAACTTGGGAGCTAGAAGAATTCAACATTCTCAAATCTTTCTAAAGAATTACGAGTAAACAATTGAATAGAAAATTATATAAAAATTAAAATCAAATAATCATGTTGAGAAAAATTGAAATATAATTAAAATAAAGAAACGATAAAGAAAAAACAGTAATATTTTAAAACTAGGGTAAAAGAAGAAAAATATACCTTGTGTTACCGCCAGTATATTATATTGTATAAAGAGACTGAGCAGTAACAAAGTAAGCCTCACCATCCTCCGCAACCCACAAACTATTCGTAATGTTAATATCACGATTTTATTGAATCCCCTTTTGACAAGAGTAAACATTAGTTTTCAGAACAATGAAACAGTATAAACCCGTTTCAACGAGAACTAAGTTTTCTATTTGAATTTTAAGTACCTACTTAAATTCTTACATTCGAGGCAACCAGTACCAGAGTTTGTCATCCGTCGTTCTTAGAAAGACTACTCGCTGTACCTGCAACTCCGTTTGCGTGGAGTATTGAATTAATTTAATAATTGACGAGAAAGATGACAATTATATATTAATTAATTTAGGCAGGTTATTTTAAACATGAGAGCTAAACTCCGACACCGTTGGACCGACCTCCACGAAAGTTGGCACTTCTGCGTGTTTTTCACCCAGAAGGTTTACGTTCTGTTAATTTTGTTGTAACTCCATTACATGACGATGCAGAACAAAACTAAACAATCACTTCAAATGCAACCCGCAACACATTCGGCAGCATTTTGAATCTATATCGTTAAATAACTCCTAAACGAGGTGTTCTAGGGCCTTAAAAACTAACATTTTGAGACCGACGGCTTCAAAGAAAGGTTTCTCACACCATAATCTACAGGATGAAACCTTCTTGAACATTCTATTACGTTTTTGCTGGTCCGGCGTTTCCCGATGTTACCTCACCTGCTCAGCAGAATCTGTTGCAGAATCTGCAATTAAATGTGAATGAGAGGGACAGAAAGCGGCAGAGACAAAGACAAACAGGGACAGTGTGAGGTAGGGAGAGGCAGTGAGAAAGGGAAATGGGAGGAGAAAGAGGGAGAAGAAGGGCAGAACAACGTCTGTCGGGTTTTCCAACTAGTATCTATAATTTGTTTACATTTCATGATGATAAATTGCGATCGGTTCGTACAGACGGAGGGACAGCCAGTCATCCAGACAATTGATTTATGTGAGATTCGTTTTTGTAATTCAAAAAACAAGTTGTAAATGTATTTAAAATAAGAAAATTCGAAAATCGAAGACACTGCAGATTTAATTATGTATTTTGATATCACCCCTTGCTCTTGATACGCCCCCTTGTTCCGGAAAGATTGAGCGGTGTAAATTGTGTCCTCCTATCAGTAGCAATCAATGACAACACCAATCAGGCCAGGGTCATATAAGAGACCTGAGAATTAGCTGGTGAGGATGTTCCACGTCACATAATCTCAGGTTGAGCTCAAATGAGGATTGTCTATTCCGTTTGTAACCTCCTTAGTTTTGTACAAAATTTCTTTAATTAATCGTGTTTTTGGGTATGAAAAACTGAATATCTCTGAATGTTGTATACCTGAAAAAGGTATGAACCTCTGAAAACTACTGAATATTGTAAAGGTTTTCATAAATAAAAGAAAATTTTAATGACAAAAATGTTAATATTCGAACGCGAAAGCGAAGATATATTGCTTCGTTAGTGAGTTTGTAAAGTCCTGATCACATTGATATATAAGAAATGTGTAAACTGTATTCTCATGAAAATTTTTAACTCCTCTCTTTCTATTTGCATAGTTACTGTATATGATATTGATTTGTATCAAATTGTATTGTTTTTTTCCGATTTATATTGTATTGATTTGTATTTTATTGAACTGTGTTGTATATGTGTGCGGTAAAAGAGTTGATTCAAAGTTATGAACAAAGAATAGATATTTTTCTTACCACGGTCAGTACAATTGTAATTGCAGGACATGGTGATATAAGTTATTTACGCCGGATAACACATATTTCAAGGTTTTATAATTTTTTTTTCTTGTCTTCCCCGCACCTGCAACATACATTATTATTATTATTATTATTATTATTATTGCCTAAAATATTTTCTAGATAATAGACGAACGAACGAATTTATTACGATTACACACGAATTTATTAATATGTCTTAAATCAAGAAGGCTCAATAACTTTTAAATACAGGATGAACTGTGCGCGAGACCCACACAATTTTGCACAGCCACAAACGTTCCGGTAATAACTGACCAGTTATATTGAACATTAGTCCCAAACTACAAAATGAATGAAACTTCATATTGTTTTGAGAAAATAACACCTTTCAATACAAATAATAAGTTTAATAAAAAACACTATCTCGGTCGGAAGGATCGCGGGTTCGCGTCCCGCCTCCGGCATGGGTGTATTTGTGTATGTCCGTATGTGTATGTGTGTCGTATTTTTACCCCTCAATATCATTTTATCTTCAATACCTCCATTGCTAACAACCCTGGGGTATAAAACTCGGATCCAACTAAATGCTGATCCCTTGATCAAATTACATGTACCTGCTACCGAGATAATGATACCGAGCCCCGGTAAATGCAGGGTGCATGCACGTGGGGTTCAAGTCGGCCTTTTCGCATGAAAAAAACAAACAAACCACAATCTGATGTCGGAGAAAAAAAAATACTAATAGGCTGTGCCTCCATGTGTTTCCTTGATTTACTAGGGTCAATACACAATTCTTTCCATCAAATCGCAGCTTTATAGCCACTTTTAGATGAAATATACTCTAAGGCAGGATCAAGACGATTCAAATATTGACGTTCAACTAAAAATCCCAGTTTTGCTAAAGTTGGCGTTAGTCGCATTGTTCGACGGCCCCATTCAATTGATTAGAGGAAACAAGAGAAACTACCGACAGGAGGAGTGTGTTTCTAGAATACTCTAATCCAAGTTGTGACATCATTTGACCCAGCTCCTTAAGTGATGTTGCAAATTCACCACTGTCGAGATTTGAAACAAATACATAAATCTTTATGCCCAGGTTGCATATTCGAAAGACTTTGTACACTTTTCTGTTAACAATAACTTGCTCAAATGTATGCCCTGCTTTTATAATTTTCTTAAAAAATATAATACGAACTAGAACCCCTTTATAACAAACGTCAAGCGCTCGAGTAGTCATGAATACCTTTACCAAATGTAATAAGGTAAACAACCAAACCAGGAAATAGCTTATTACAATAAATCATTATAGAAAGTCAATATCAGAGAGTTCACTCTGTATCTTAAAAACATATCTTCTCTGTCTTCACTCTGGCATCTAACCTGATGAAAAACACACAAACCTGCAAGAGATGTTCCATGTTATTGTTCTACCGTTCCATGTTTTTTAAGCTTCGGTTAACGGTAGAGGGGGCAAGATACGGTTTTTATGTTTCGGACTCATGATGTCCGCTGGTGACTCGAAGTTCGAGAACTTCGGGCACAAGAAGCAACCGTTGCTAGGCGACAAATCACCCATAACAAAGGAAACAATTTAAACCTAAGGACAATGCAACAACAAACTGCAGAGCCACGTTAGCTATAACATGTCCTTGCGAACAAAAGCTGGAGCCACAATCTTAAAAGAAGAGTTTCGAAAGAGTCGCATATATTTTCAAAGGTTAAACACACTGGATTTTAAAAAGTATTTATGAATGTATACGGAACCAAACTGTAAGGAAGAATGTTAAAAGAAGATTATATAAGACTGCCACATATGGGTCTGAAGTTTAGGAAGTATCGAAAGGTAATGAGAATAAACGTACAGCAATGGAAATGTACTATTGGCGAAGAAGCTGTGGATTGGCATTATTGGACAAAATAAGAAACGAAAAAAATAGAAGAAAAGCAGAAGTGAGTTTCAACATTATTGATACCATTGAAATTAAATGACTGAAATGGTGTGGTCATTTAAACAGAATGGGTGAAGAACGATGGCCTCTTAAGCTCTGGAATTGGAAACCAACATCACACAGAAGACGAGGAAGACCCAGAAGGAAGGAGGGACCCGGATGGAAGGAAGAAGTAGAGAAGACAATGGATAGAAGAGGATTAACAGCAGAAGACTGTAGTAACAGAGTAAAACGGAAACTGGGATGCGAGAGACGCCCAATCGTGTAACATACTCGCACTACTGCTATTGTGTGTATGACAGCCCATGAAGGGGCCAGGCCTACCGACGACGTCACCTGCCTCGCGGCGATGGGTTAAGGGGGTACGTGTGATTAGCACGTAGACATCCCCACACCGTATTCCGGTCTTCTCACACTGAGAAGTGAATTTTCTCACTGTCACACAGCAACATGAATTGGAATATTGCAAGGAAAAAGCACACTATAATCTTGCCCGATCCGGAATCAAACCTGGGGCTGCGTGGTGGAAAGCGAGCACGCTGACCGTGAGGCGATTTTAAGAAGCGCTCGTACTTATAACACAAAACTGAAATGAATAATTATTTACAAGCTAAAATATACACTAACTCTCAATGAAGCACAACAAGCATTTCAATTACAAGGATTTTCTTTAACATGAACTTTTTGACTGTCAAATTTTACTGCTTACTTATTGATATCTGGAACGTGGCTATTAAATCGTTTTCAATTGATATCTGGCAAGTCGCTATTTAAAAATTTGCAAAAGTTTAATTAAATGCTAATTGGTTATAACGACACTCTACTTAGAAGTTTAGTTAAATACTAATTGGTTAAAACTGCACCATACGTACCTAATTCTAAAAATGCCAAAGACCTATGTTAAAAATGTCAAATAAATTTGAAGAGGAAACATTTGAATTAAAAATTATGATGTAACAAAGGCAAAATGATAATTCTGCTACAACAGAATGTTACTTCAATAGGAAAGCATGTTAAAGGCAAAGTTGCCAAAGGATAACAGAGAAACATTCTATATAAAATTTCATGCAAAAATTGAGATTTAAAATATATAGACCATACAAGAAGGAAACTCGGGATCAGAATAAGAAGAGAACATAAGAATAACATCAGAGAACCGGAAAATAGGCAAAATGAATCGGAGCAAACGAAAAGGTTCGTTGTCATTTTTTAGGGTTTTGAGTAAATGGCGGGAAACGATTCTTAATACATTATTTCATGCATAAATATTCGTTGTCTGGGCCTCTATGATGTCTGTAAGGAGACCTACTCTTAGTGGCAAGCACGAACGTTGGATGTCCGGGACTTAGAAACTTTTTATTTGGTCGGTTGGTGGAATTTTTGCAGATAACAACGTTATGATATTATCTATTTCGTTCATTTGTATTTTTTCTATCTACCTTCATTGTTGAGTCCACTTAATTGTGTCATTTTCATTGTCTCCTTTCGTTGTAGAGAATGCTGGGTTTAAAGTGCGTATTTTCCAAATTTCAGTTTGCAATCAAGTTAAAGTTCATCCATTTTGTGTGGTATTTCAACAGTAACAGTACGGAAGAATAAGTTTCAGGTCGTTAGAGAAAAAAAATGAAAGTGAGTGGAAAAATAATAAAAACAAGATTGCTAGAATTAAGGGAGCAGAAACTATAAAGGGCAATTTGTTTCTGCACTAGTTGTAGGTCCGGACTGTGGTTGTAAGAAAAAGTGCTGCGAAAATGGAAGAGCTGTGAAGTGGATAGAAAGCGATCTTTCCCTGTAAATTAAAATTAAGTTTCATGTAATAGAAAAGTTGGCAACACTTTCAAGAATAATTATTTTTTCTTTTCCATTTAATTACTTTTTTAAATTTTGATTCGAAAAGCATAAGTAATTATTTAACACTAGTGTGAACCAGAGCGATTAAATTGCACGGTTAGTCAAATAACCAAACTGATGTCAGTCAAATAGCCTACACTGAACTGACACAAACAAAAATTCATATTTTCACAGAACAAAAAATATTTACGGTTGTGTACTTGCTCCTGACTACACCCTTGCAAATATAAATTAACCTCATTGAAGTACAAATGGAGTATTTTATGAATAAATATGTTGTAATTCTAAAAAAAACACAATAAATAATAATAAATAAGTAACAAACCTCTGTTCTCGAAAAACTCCAAAAACTCGAAACACGAAAAATCACATCTCAACAAAATGCTCAGATAAACACTTCGCGACAGTGCCTGTGTGCATTGTGGTTGCGACGACAACACATGCATGGTCCAGCAGCTAGATTTCTAACACAATGCGATCGCACTTATCTGCAACAATCGCATTACATTGAAGAAGACTACAATGTGAAATTAGAGATAAGGATGAAAATTGCTTGGCTTAGTCAATTATAAAACTGCCGAACAACATGTGGTTGCGGAGAGAACCACAATCCTATAATGGGAGAACACAGTAGAAGCAGCCCTAATACGTCATCGTGAAGCAAGTTGTAAAATAATCTTTGTATCCAATAAAAGTTTATGTTTTTCAATTGTGTACATTTACAAAAGATTCACAATCAAAAGTATAAATTAATGGGCAGTAATCAATTTTATCGATGTCCGTTGGAGTTACTATAATTTCTGCTTATGTGGTTCTCTATAGACAATGCACCAACGAAATAACCGCTCACTGCCATTTTATTTATCACTATGGATTCACTCAATTTGAGCTACATTTCGTGTCTGACTTGGGAACCAGACCTTATCATAAGGTAAGAAAGTCACTTGTAAGTACAAGGGAATACAAAATTAGAAACCAGTTATAATTATTCTCACTAACACTGTAAGAAGTAGTTATTCCGGAAGTTACATTTTCAAGAATTTGGGAAAAGTCTGGTTGCGCTCTCAAACACGTTTGGCAATAGTATTATTTGTAGCTCGTGGTTTACAGATAGTTTATAACCAATGTGTCATTTTTCAAGTTTTTTTAAAATAAAAAACGCAGTTTCCAGGGGTCGCTGTGTTGACGTACGGGTCCAAAGGGCCCTGGCCTATGGTCCCCGATGTTTAAAGACCCCCCGATAGTTGTTAAAAAATAATTAATACTGAATTTTCCAAAAAATTAAAAAAACATACAAAAAGTGATGTATGATTTCTTATTATTTACGACTTATGATTATGATGATGACTTTTTCTTCACTTCTAGAATTTCCGTGACAATTCTCGAAAATCACAGAAGGGAAAGCCTATTGGTGATGTAATCTATTGGTTTATTCGGTAATGTACTGCGAAATGATGAGGTCAGGAAAACATGAGCTGATAGCAATAGATTGTTTTGTGGTACTGTGTACATCAATTAAAAAAACATGGCTGAGAAGTTAACTTTATTTATATTCACAGATGATCATTTCGTTATTGATGTGGCTGTTGATCTTTTCCCACTCTGGAGTGTGCCGTTACACCTACTATGTTCCAGTAAATCGTAAGTAATACAGTAATTTATGTATATACTATTAAATCAATTTAAATAACTATGGTCAGTTTAAGGTTTCAAATCCCTGCAACGCATAACTGGATTCTTTTTGTAAATTACGAATAAACATTATAATTCGTGTCCCGTAAGTTTTAACATACAGCAACATACATCATTTCTACAGCAACATATAATTCTCTCCCAGTTTTGCTTAACCCTTTCGGTCCCACAGTAGCCACATGGCTACACTTTCTCTGCCTGATTATACCACTTGAATATCATTTTAATCAATAACTGCGATTTGCATTTCTGTGACTAATATGAATCATTTAACAAATAGATTATAGGATATATATTTGTTCTGGGGAATTCTGGAGTTGTTTTCTCTTTGACCCGCGCACAAATGTTAATCGTGACACCGCAGGATCTAATTTTTTTTTTTTAATTTTCTCATTCATGATGAATTTCGGAGATAAATATATTTTATCGGTCACATGCGTCTTTAACCCCTGTTAACATGCAACCCTTCACGTTTGTTACATGCACTTGTACCTATCTATATGTTAAGAAATTTAAAATCCTTAGCAACGCGTTTTAACATCCTTAGAAACGTAAATAAACAACTACTGATTCATCGCAAGCCAACTTTATTACGAAAAACAACACGGCAATTTACAAGAAATACAGGAATGAAAGTAACTCATTATTTTGGGGAATGCTCATTCTAAATTTTAGTATTATTAATTGTGCAATTAGAAAAATTTGAAAATCGGGTAAATTAGCATCATTTTCATGTAATTCCATGAAATGAATATCTTCTCCAATATTTACTGTCTATGTGGTGTCGACACTGGAATTCGACGCGCCACCTTCGTCGCCGATAGTCATTTTTTTGTTGCCATTTTCACCGTATTTACCCACCACCTTCTAGGAGGTGGTGATTTACCACGGACTCCTCACAATAGGGTTAGGCTACGGTAGAGCTCCGACACCCACCAAACGTTTCAAATCTGTAACCGAGGCTCCTGAATCGGCCAATACCGAAGCCGAAGTCCCTCTTAAAGAGTGACCGGTGTATTTTTCGGGGTCTGAAGAGAGGTGGCTATAATTTTTGGCACTCCTGCAATATTGTGAATGCCACGTTGACATGAAGCTGCATTTTCCAAGCCTTAAATTCTTGGTATGACTTTTCGTATTGTCTTTTGGATTTTTCTGGAATAAATCCCGTGTGACTTCCGCAGCGGGATCTAAACTTTCTTGCGGAAGATACGAATTTTTCCGCTTCCATCTTCAAGCCACGGTATGCGAATGTACTGTTGAAATAGATACATCGCAAGCAACACCCAACAATATCGATTAACATGCCGCAGCAGTAGAATTAATTTGTTTCATATCGCAATAATGTAAATTTTAGCAAAAATCTTGAGATTTTATGGTGACAGATAAAACGCTGAACGTACCTCGAAATGTTATAGTGTTATTACTGCCTCGTCCAAATTAAAAATCTCTGCTCCGCTACGCTCCGCCTCGATTTTTAACTTTTGGCCTTGGCAGTAATAAATAACAGTCCAAATAACACTCATAACATTTCTAGGTATGTTAATAGCTATTCCGTTTTGAAGAATAGGGTTTATTTACAGTATTAGTTATGATAATATATGGATTTATGTAAAATATTACGAGATATTTGAATCAGAAAAGTGTTGTTGTCATATGTCTACAGCGGGCACATACAGCACACACAACCTACAAAGGGACAAAGGGAGATTCATTCATGTCTATTGTAACTGCATTTAGGTAATGATATATATACATATATATATATATAATTTAAAGTAAATATGTTTTTTATTATAATAGTCTTGAATAAATGCGTAAATGACAAATAAAGCCAATAACTTTGTATCTTCTTTGACATAGCATCGAGAATTACATCAATTATCTGTTGTCCGGCCAAGACAAGGCAGTCCTTATTAGAGAAATATTGCTGAATTCTGAACAGATGCCGAATGAAAATAATGAAAACCTCCAAATGCACAATAACAAATACATAATCGAGGGAAACAGTATGTAAAAAAATTAGGAAAAGTACATCATTTTCCAAATCACAACTAATATAAATTCCCATGTCGTAAAAGGCGACTAAACGGAGCAGCTGTCGGCTATCCCTCTCCTATATTTCCTGAAATTCCCACAAATTTGGTGTCATTGTTTCCACTTATTTGTGTCACACTTATTTTCTGTCCTGACGGCTAATCTTCGTATCGGCCAACTATTGTGTTTCTGACCCCGACGCTATGGGGCAGACAAGCAACGCCCGAAGTGACATCTGGTGGCGAAAGTTTTAAGTTGTCCGGTGACCGCAGTTGTATTCCACCGTAAGTTGTATATGTTGGAGTGCAAGTATTCGAGTAAATTGATGCATGGAAAGAAAAACTAGAATGAGTAAATCTGCGAATAAGAAGAAGAAAGGCAGAAGAAATTGTTGTGTTCCTCCCTGAGCAAAATTAAAAAACCTCAATTTGAAATTGTTTGTTTCCCAAATTGCGAGAGGGAAAGAGAGCATTAATGGCACATGTGGACAAAATAATGTATATGCCCTGTGTTCTAGCGAATAAAGAACCGCTTCAGCGTCATAAGTAATTAAATAAAATTTTATTAGGTTGATGTGATAACATTGTAAAGAAATGTGTAATTTAAACAAAACACTCTTATATAGATTATCATGTAAACTTCGTTCAAACAAAATGGTCCTTATATTAGGCAGATACAACGATTTTTGAGATTCATAATTTAGCTTCAAGAGCTGGTGTAAAATAAGAAAAATAGAAATTTTCAATTTTGGAAATAATAGATTATTAAAATTTTTCATCAAAATGAACAAGAATATGAACTTGATCGACTGATGAATAGACAAAAAAATGACAAATGTGTATTGCAAGTATGTGCATAGATACTTGAAGCCGAATATAATGACCATGAGAAACTTTTATCTTTGAATCACCGTTTTCATTAAATTCCAAATATGGAAAAGATACATTTTTTTTTCTTCCGTGTCCACTACTGCACCATGTTTACATGAGTGAGGGCCAGCGGCGTAGCTTCAGCTGGTGTCACCTGGGGCAAAGCTAATGGTGTCACCCCCCCATAAATTAAGTATAAAAATATCTATTGCCGCATATATTTACATTATTTTATTGAAAATACATATTTGCACATAATAGTTATTTATAGTGTATTAAAAAAATCTATAAAATTAAGAATTGCAATATAATTTTTAAATAAGTAGTTTAAAATTAAATGTAACTTATCAACAAATGTAAGTTATTTATAAAACCTGTTTACGAGATTTTAGGGCAGCAAACATATTTATAATTTCATTAAAATCTATCCTTATTGCAATGTCATTTTCTATTGACAATAGAGCCAAATCAGATAGTCTTGATTAATATATAAAATTTTTAAGTAAATGATTTAAATTGTATAATTCCAACTATAAAATATTTTAAGTGGTGTCATCCCTAAAATGGTGTCACCCAGGGCGCGCCGCCCCCCTTGCCCCGCCCCCTTGCCCCCCCTAGCTACACCACTGGTAAGGGCACTTGGTTTCAAACAATTCAAATCCTTGACCATTCTTAATTATCCCATCAAGACTGCTAACTATAGCTGCTTAAAAGAAATTATAAGACCCGTCTTTTCCCCGTCATGGACTTCCTTTACACTATATACATGAAAACTTTCTACTAGTTTCTGCCCTTTATTTAAACTTTTCTGTTGGAATATTCCGACATCTACAGGTTGAAAACTGCAAGTAATAGTTATTAGCATTATGTGAAATGTAATATATATTAATAATATGTATAATTCGAGAATCCTGTGCGATTTACCTATTTTCACTGTACACGCGGCAATACTCACTTCTACTTCGATCACCGGATTATTGCGGATTGCTGCCGCTAGAGCGCAGTGTCGTCGGAAAAAATTCAACTTGCCTGCCCCATTAGATTGCAAGGGCTTAGGGAGCAGGGGCGTAGCGTCCACGGATATGGATGATGTGTTACATACCCTGACAATATCAGCTACTTTTATTTTAAAAGGATTGTATATTGACCATTTGTTATTTTCTTTTTCTACCACAAAATATTTCATTCTATTTCAAACGTTGCGCCGTTGAGAATTCGATTCTTCACAAGGATGAACGAATCAGCCTGAAATGCCGCCTAGCCTGCGCTGTGAATCAGATGCACAGTGACACACTACATCCAGGGTGCCTACGAAAAAGCGGTCGTTTTACGAAACTTCATTGTTCTTTAGGGTGTTTGTAAAAGAACGAAATTAATTAATGAACACTGTCGTTTTATTTAAGTTTTATTACCTTATTTTAATTACCATTTATCAACTATATATTTGTAGCCAATTTAGATTAGGGATTGTGGTGGTTGAATGCAGAAGGGTATGTGACTGTGCAATCCACATCTGTGCCCTGGAATGCCAAGCACAACACTATCCAAAGTGCCTACATAATTATGGAGCCGTATTTTTGTGCCGTGGACAAATAATAGCTCGTGAGAAACAGTTAAAAATATTTGAAAAACATATGAGAGGATGGAATTTTATTTAAACAGCCAAGACATGCTGTGTTGAGCAATACAACTGTGATATAAGGGAAAATAAGGAAATTCTGTCACACTTCATTCGTGTTGTATGCTTTTTTGGGAGACAAGGGCTTGTATTTTCTAGCCATAATGAAAATAGGGGATCATCAAATAGAGATAATTTCATGGAATATATAAGTGAAATAATGAAATATGATAAAACTGACAAGGATGATATGGAAAATTCCAGTGTTTCGTACGATCTCGCCAAAAATTCAGATTGATTGGATTTCAAGTGTGAGCATGGTAAAGTCCCATGAAATGAAAAATGAAATTTCTAAAGCCTCTTTTGCCTTCTCGATACTGAATGAAACCCTTGATGTAAGCAGCAAAGGACAACTGTCAATTGTTTTTCATTACGTGTCTATAAACTGATTTTCTCTTTCCTATTATATTTTTATTATGGATCTTTGCTTTCCATTTTGTAAATTATGCCAATTCTAATGGGTTCAAAATGATATTAATTGGACAATTTTGAAAATCATTGGGTTTGATGGTGCTTTTGTTATTAAAGTATGAGGACACACATTTATATTTTGCTAGGTCGTGAACTTCAGTCCACTTTTTCTAACTTTCAACTAAATTGTGTTTGTGTTCTCTAACTGACCAAAGTGACAGAAATGGTATTGGTGAATGAGGAATATTTAGGAGTTTCAAATTATTTTCTCATTTCTCGAGTTACATACCCTAAGCCAAAACTCAGGCTACGCCACTGCTAGGGAGTCGTTTCTATTTTACTCTTCTTTCTAACTGTGTTCTTCACTGTCCCCCTTATTTCCTTTGCTTTTTAGATGGCTAGGGGAAAATGTTCAAAAACGCTAAGGGAAGGCGACCCCGAAGAAAAAATCCAGGATGGAAGGTCTTCGAAGATCAACCATTATGATGCAGGGGATCGGAGGCCCAATACCGGCGGTCTGTGGTGAGCAAGCAGGCCTACGAGTGATAGCAAACTTCGCGGGACACTAATGGAAGTTTGCGATCTCAGGGTTGAAGGATCTCTTAAAAACTCTCGTCCAGAAAAAAGTTCTAACTTCAAAGTGAAAAGAATTAAAACTGGATGAACAGTAAACCCTGATGACTTGTTCAAGAACATAGCAGTTGTACCCAAATACCTTACAGTTAAAAGAAAATAATGAAATTTTGAAAAAGTAAGTCCATTTCTAACAGAAAAGTGTATTACTACCAGTGTTGTATCTGCCGTAAGAGAGATAAAGAAAACTCATCTGGACTCTTGAGAGAAACATTTAATGATACTAGGTTACTGGAGGTGAGAAAAATAGGCACTATCGATGTTGAAGTAAATGCTCATGGTACGCTGAATACTTGCAAAGGTGTTGTAGTTTTCAGTGACTTAGCAAACTGCAGCGAAGAGGAAATAGCTCAAGAACCAGCTTCTCAAGGAGTCATCGCCTGTTGTAGGCGAACAATGAGGCGGGAGGGGCAAATAATTCCTTCACCATTCCATGTTCTAACCGTTCAACCCTAGCACGTTGCCAGAGAAGGTTAAAGCTGGCATTCGATGTCTAAATGTTCGTTCCCCAAACGATTCAGTTCTTTCAGTGTTTAATTTTTGGACACACAGCATCTAGAGGTGCGATAATCAAAGCATGCCAGTGTGGAAAGCCATTTCATAGCAATGATCCATGCATAGATCCTACCAAACGCATCAATTGCAGCGGACAGCATTCAACAAGATCAAGAGACTGTCCAATCTGTAAGCAGGACGCAGCAATACAAAAAGTTTAAAAAAATCAGCTGTCGTGAAGCAAAAAAACTTGTTTGCCCTGAAAATAAAGATAAAATCTTTTGATAAGACTTGGCGTTGTAACATTCTGAGACACCTACACAACTGTCAAATCAGAGGGAATCTTCCAAAATTCATATTCATCTTCCTTAGTACCAGATCCTTCCAAGTTCGTGTTGGACAGTCTATCTCAGAAAGACACGTCCTAGAGAATGATGTACCACAAGGTTCTACATTAAGTGGTACGCCTTTTATCATAGTGATAAACGAGATGTTTGACAGCATAGAATCATCAGTTGGAAAATCCATATATGTAGATGATATTTATCTATTTTATTCAGCCAAATCACTGGCAATGATCGAATTGAAAATGCAAAATGCCATAAATACATTAGTACAGATTGCGAAATATATTGGCTTGTTCTCAGCAGCTAAAACCAAATGCGATCATTTATGTAGGAAACTGTAAGGATGCAAAGGTCCATATCTGGCAATAAATGGTGTTCAATTAGCATATTATAAAACAGCAAAATCCCTCGGTTTAATCTTTGACAGACATTTAACTTGGAAACAGCATCTAGATTATACCTTGTCTGGATGAAGAACGACTCTGAACGTAATCCTATGCATTTCACACAAAACTTGGGGAGCAGATAGAGACGTTCTACTCCGTTTCTACAAATCTATGGTAATGTCCAAAATGGATTATGGGCGTGCAGTATACTCCTCAGCCAGGAATTCAAGCTTAAGGAAATTAGATCGTATTCACAATGCAGGCCTCCGTTATGCATTTGAAGCGTTCCGCACAAGTCCTTTCTTAAGTCTCTATTGTAAAACTAGTACCATGTCGCTGATGTCAAGCACTATTACTCAGATATAGATAAAAATGATATGACATGAACTGTCATGAACCATTCATTGATGACTTGACCTAACTTGGCAAATATTTACAATCGAAGATCTACAACTACTCTAGCAAACATCCGTGCAAATGAAATAACCAGATGCTATAACATCGTTCTACCACCGGTTTTGAAGCATAAACCATATGAATTTCCACCTTGGACGCTTAAAATGCCACAAGTTCGACTCGACAATACTAGCGTTAAGAAAAAAGAAAGCCTTCCCACATAATTAACTAGTGGTGCTAAAGAATGGCACAGACTTTCCCGTATTAGTTTCCTGTTTCGTTTGGTCTCGGCTAGCTATTCGGACTTGCCTATCCTCTTGACAGCTGCAATCTACCACCGCCCAAACTACATTTTCTTGACATTTTATTAATTTTTCGGTTTCCCAATAGTAGAACAAAACTATTATTTTAAGAATATAAAAAAAACAGTTAAATCTTGCCCTACATGGCAATTTTGTTGAAAAATTTGGAGCCGTTTCAAGAAAATGGCGTTTAAGCGCTACTGTATATGCAAATTGCTACTGTAAATTTGAAGCTCTTTGTCACAGAAAAGTTCTGAGTTTTCGAAAACTTCATTTGAAGTAATTTGAAGCACTTACACTCACAAATTCAATAGTATTTACAAATTGCTGAAAACTTGCATTTTAACTGTATGAGGGACATTTTAAAAAATACATTTTTGCGATTTTTGAAAAAAAAAAAACTTTGCGCCATATTAAAGAGTGTAATTAGCACTATCTGTTCGAAAAGTTTGACCAAAAAAATTTTACAAGAAAAAAAACATTTTTGAGAAAATGGCGTTTGAGCGTCGCTGAAAATGCGCAATTGTTTGCAGTATTGCAAGCCTTACGGTACTGTAAAACTCTCGGTCCAAGAAAATTTGTCATCTGCACAGACTCACTTAGCTTTCTTACCGCCATAGACAGACATCTGCCTGTGGACCCACTACTACAAATGATACTTCTATCATGCCATGAATTAAAGCAGCGAGAAGCATCAGTTACGTTCATCTGGTGCCCTGGGCACATAGGTATCTCAGGCAACGAAGAAGTCGATTCTGCGGCAAGAAATGCCGCAAACAAGCAATCAGAAATCGAAATGGAAGTGCGACTACAAAATGCAGTAAGTGCTGCTTTGAAGTGCATCCTCAGAGCATGGCAGACCACGTGAAATAGCCTTGAAAAACCCGATCAAACAGAGAGTCAATAAATGGTAACCACACATCAGCCACACTCGACGAGAACAATTGTGCCTCACCACGCTAAGAATAAGCCACACAAGGATTGAATTGAATTGAATTACCTTATTTTACGCGGCGAGACTCTGGCCACGAGGCCTGCTCTTCCGTCTGACCACATTGATAACTTCTTCATACATACTGAAGAATGAAGAACAACCTATCTGCGACTGCGGTGGAATTCTAACAGTAAAACATATTCTGACACACTGTGTAAATGTCTCAAGACTCCAAGACATATGTGGTATGAAAGGAAACCTGAAGGAAGATTTTGGAACAGACAAGACGGCAACGGAAAAAACGCTAAAATTCCTGAAAGAGGCGAATCTTTTCCATAAAATTTTAATTTTCCTAGTAACTTTGTTTGTAATATTGCAATTGTAATTGTACTATATTACTTGCAATTGCTTAGTAATTGTACTTGTAACTTTTCAACTGATCAGTAAAAAGGCGAAAGTCCTTAGTCACCAAGCCTTCAAACATATAATAACTAGTGGTGCTACATAATGGCACGGACTTTCCCGTATTTGTTTCTATTTCTTTGAGTCTGAGCTAGTTATTAGGAATTGCCATAAACTCTTGCTAGCTGCCATTTATCGTCGCCCAAAGTACGTTTTTAAAACATTTTCTGAATTTTTGGTTTCCTAATGGTAGAACGGAAATATAAATTTTAAATTATTAAAAAAACAAAAACATCTTTCTAAATGACAATTTTCTTTTAAAAATTTGTAGCCGTGTTTAAGAAAATGGCGTTGAAACTTTGCTAAAAATGCGAAATTTGAAGCTCTTTTCACAAAAAATTTTTAGTTTTCAAAAAACCTACTTGAAGTAATTTGAAGCACTTACACTCACAAATACAATAATGCGTACAAAATGCTATTAATGTACTTAATAAAGATTTGAGAAACTGTTCAAAAAATTACATTTGTGTAATTTTTTTAAAAAACAAAAAATACCTCAAAATAAACATCACGTCATACTAAAGAGTGCAATTAGCACTATCCATTCCAAAAGTTTAAAAAATGGATCCATGAAAAAATGGCGTTTGAGCGTTTCTGAAAATGCGGAATTTTGAGCTAGTTTTCACAGAAAACGGTTGAGTTCTCGAGAACCTTTACTGGAAATATTTAAAACACATGTACTCATTAATATAATGTCATCAAATCACCGCTAATGTAAATAGTAACCACGTGAGAGTGAAGTAAAAAAATAATATTTGCAATTTTTGAAAAAACAAAAGAATAGAGCCACACAAAACAAAACAAAAGAATTTGGAGCCGTTTTTGAGAAAATCTGTTTTTTGTAATTTTTTAAAATTGGCTGGGCTGGAATTGCATGCCTGCATTCCAGCCCTGAGGAAGACCACGACAAGATGGTCGAAACGTCGGCAACACAGCCTTCGACGCGGCGTCACCCGGACAGCCAAGATCATCCATGTCTGTATTTAATACGCGCACTCATACTTGCACATGTACTTATTTTTATTTTTATTTATTTATTTATTTGTCAAAAAACAGTAAAAACTGTATATGACGTGTGGGGAAAGAGATTTATCTGCGCACATTTATTTGAGGCCCAGAATTTAAAAAAAATGAAAACTAGAAACAAGAATTTAGAAAATAATTATTTTAGAAAAATAAACATTATTTGAAAATGTTGGTACCCGAGTTATAGAAAATCAATTTCAACGGTAAATGAACTGCTGATTTGATTTTTCTGCATTGCTAACAAAATAGTAATGAACATCAGTTCTACTCCTACCATTACAAGCAAAGGAAGTGCTCAACAAAACGTGCGCACAGTGACGCTACATTTACGTCCAGAAGCAAAACAAGGGGCCATCTCAGCATTTGCTCAATGGATCAGGGAAACTGAACAAAAACCTGATCGAGACGGGGGTCATTGACCCGGAAGCTGAAGTACATTACTTGTTACAGGCGTATTAAATATTTTTTTTAAATGTATACAATACAAACGTGAACTAATTCATTATATATCATTGTTTTGTTACAATAAATATTATTTTTCTTTTTGACGATCAGTATAGTCTCTAATTGTATAGAAACAGTTTTGCAGCAGAAAAGATTTTACTTTTAACTTAAATTTGTGTATCGACTTTTATTGTTTAATGCCATCTGCCAATCATATGTTGATTTCTTGTACTGAGCTGTTGATACTGACACTTGATGCACATGATTTCTACGGCGTGTATTGTAATTATAAATATCAATATTGCATGAAAACACGTTCCCTCCGCTAAGTAGGTCATTTTTCACAAATATTACAGATTCGTAAATAAATAGACAAGGCAATGGCAAGATTCCCAGCTCAATGAAAAGAGGCTTCCAGGGATCACGTGGAAGGCATTTTTTCATTATTTGAATAATTTTCTTTTGCAATCTGAAGGTCTGAATTCTACAAGATGAGCTTCCCCAGAATATTATGCCATATCTCAGGCGGGAATGTACATTTGCAAAATAAATGCAACGAGCTGCATGAAGGCTGACAGAACTTGAAAGAATTCTAAATGCGTAACATAATGAACTTAATTTAGTGATTAATTCTGTTATATGTACATTCCATTTGAGGTTTGATTGAATTGAAAGACCTAAAAAGTTTGTTGCTTCAACATCAGCTAATTGCATATTGTTCATTTTCAATGGAACATGCGATTTCCGATTTGAAATGCAAACATGCATTGAAACAGTTTTTCTTTCGTTAACAATTTGTTATTATTAAACCAATTTGAAACTTCTGAAATTGTACTATTTACTGCTTCTTTTTTGCAAAGAACATTTGTGTCATCGACAAACAGAACCATTCTTCCATTTTTAATAGACGAGGGCATATCGTTTACATATAACAGAAAGAGAATAGGACCTAAGATCGAACCTTGCGGGACACCATGCTCAATTGGCAAAGAATTGGAAACATAAGTATGTAATGTCCTTTCGTGCCAGTGTGGTATTTCTACTCTTTGAGTCCGATGTTTAAGGCACGAAGTTATCCAATCTATGTCAATACCACGAATTCCATACGAAGGTAATTTTGAGAGCAAGATCTTATGGTCAATAACGTCAAAAGCTTTTGAAAGATCTAAGAATATTCCAATCGGTACTTCATTTTGGTCTATTGATGATGCAACATCTTTGAGAAAAGAAAAAAATGGCAGTTTCCGTAGATTTTGATTTTCTAAAACCGTGTTGTGAGTCTGAAAACGCTTTGTTTTCCTTGAGAAAAGTTTCCATTCGTAAATAGAAAAGCCTCTCTAATATTTTTGAGAAAACTGACAAAAGAGAAATTGGCCGGTAATTTTGAATATCATTTTTGTTCCCTTTTTTAAAATGTGGCATAATTTTTGCTGTTTTGAAAATATCTGGAAATATTCCTGTACATAAAGAAGCATTGAAAATGTGAGTTACCGGATGTATAAAGGCAGGTGCACAAGTTTTTAATACCCGGAAATGCGGAAATTCATCTAAACCAAATGAATACTTATTTTTTAGTTTACTGACTATTCTGAGGATTTTGTTGGGAGAAGTTTCGGAAATAAACATCGTATCGGAAATTTTTTGGGAAGTGTAAGGTGATGAATTTTGTGGTTATAGTCCCTTCGTGAGATCAGACGCAATTATATAAAAATGTTTGTTCAAGAGATTGGCAAATTTTTCCGGATTTCTCGTTTCTCTTTCATTATCCTTTAAAATAACATTCACTACAAGGTATCGAGATGTGGTTGTATTTTTATGATATCCCACATTGCTTTAGTTTTGTTACTAGCGCTCAAAATGTCCTGACTATTTTTCATTATTTTTGCCTAAACTATTACTTTTCTTAAAATTCTTTTGTATTATCGGAAGTATATATGGAAACCGGGTGATACGTTATGATGTTTAGAAATAAAGTAAAGAGTACGTTTGTTTTTACACGATGTTCTAAGTCCGTGTGTGATCCAAGTATTACTTTTGCTTGAAATGTTTAATTTTCTCTTTGTAAAAGGAAAGCATGCGTTAAAATGAATTGAAAGCTTGGAGAAAAATAAATTATATTTTTCATTTGTGTCAACAGCGTTATAAACTGCATCCCATGATTCCTTCATCAAGCAGTCCGTAAATAATTTTATATTAACTTGAGTGAATGCTCTGCACATGCGTGTATTATTTATTGTGTCAGTGTTTATGTTCTTAGTAATTGTAAGAATTTGTGCATCGTGGTCACTGTAACCTAGATTATTCGTTATTATTTCATATGTAGTTTTGGTTTTGTTAATTATAATTTGATCTAATGCTTCTACTTCCAAATCTACTTCCGAAATCCCCTGATAACTCTCATCTAAAAAGTTATTATTTATCAATAACATTTCCATTCGCGTTCACAACTATCGCGTTAAAATTTTAAGTTAAGATTGTGATCCTCACTTAGCAACAACGTAGCCACAACATTCCCCCATCGGATCGCCATCAAGTTCGAGTATCGTCTCTACTTTGTTCGTCTTTCCCACTCTTCATTCGTCCCAGAGTCCTGCGCGAACAAGTACACAACGCGTTTTTTCTTGCTTCAGACGCATGCCATTCGATTAGTCGGAGAAATTAATTGAGAATTCTAGGAACTTTGTTGAAAACTGTGTAAATCAATTTAAATAACAAATAGAATGCGATAAACTGACAGGTAGTGTGTGTCTATGTGATTTTCAACTTTTTAACCATTTTTCACATCTTTTTTTGGATTTGTAAAACGTATTCATGGATCTAACGTATCAGTTGTTTTCCGCACATCCATCATGTCAATTGTTTTCCAATCAGGTATTTACCATTTTATGACTCTTTTTTATTCATTTTATGGCTATGTTCATCCCATGAAGTGCATGCAATCCAAGTTGATAAACCAGCCCTGTATATTTTATTGAAAGACACGTGGAAGCAATGTAATAAAACATGTGCATTTGTGGCGCCACTAGTTGAATTTGAATTTCAATGAGAAGGAAGAATATATCTCTTTTGGAATTTTTTATTCCTTGTGTAACGGTTATAGGGGGTTCCGCTCCGCTCTGACTTGCTTATCTATTTAATTTTAATTAATTTTCTTTTCTAATCAAAAACAACAACGTGCAATAGCCACATAACAGCAACGACAACGTTGCCGACGAATAAACCGTAACTGCTGGGATTCTTCATTCCCACTTCCTAACACATGCTAGCTGCCCTACTTTCATAAATACGTCTCATAAATTTGTAATAAGGTGGGCTGTGACCGGCTCCCTACGGATTATACCGTAAACAATAGCCTCTGTTGTAATGCCGCCAGAATTCTATCTACATAAATAAAACACCTGTGTGAAGCCCCGCGGACATGAACCCCCACCTTACATGAAGCCCCGCGGATATTTTCAAAATTTTGTCAAAAGCGGATCAAGTTTTTTTCTTTAAACTTCTTGTAAGAATAGAGTAAAATATACTTATTAATGTAGCATAGGTCCGATTTTCACGGTTAACTCTGAATTTTTGAAAATTTGAATTTTATTCGGCATCTTCCTCCTACTACAAAATTGCAGATAGAGATTTTTCCCACAAATAAAATTTGTTCTTCATAGTGAGTTCTTTTTTTAAGTTCCTGTACAGTTTTTTAATATTTTAGTAGTTTTTGCGCCATATTGCGTGCAATATATGCAATTTAAAAAATACAAAACCCCGATTTTCTCATAAACGGCTCCAAATTCTTTCTCTAAACTTTTGATAGTGATAGTGATAAATGTACTCTATTAGATGACATGAACGTCATATTGCTCTATTCTTTTATTTTTTCAAAAATTGCAAAAACGTTTTATTTTTTGACTTGCCTCACTTGAAACTCACTAGATTTCTGTGAAAACTAGCTCAAAATTTCGCATTTTCAGAAACACTCAAACGCCATTTTCTCATAAATGGGTCCATTTTTTTCTTCAAACTTTTCGATCGGATAGTGCTATTTGCACTTTTTAGTATGTAAGTTCATTTTGGGGTATTTTTTTGTTTTTTCAAAACTTTCACAAATAAAATATTTTTGAAAGGTTTCTGAAATCTTTAATATGCACATTACCAGCAATTTGTAAACATTATTATATTTGTGGATGTAAGTGCCTCAAATGATGTTTTTTGAAAACTCAAAAATGCTTGTCAAAAAGAGCTTTAAATTTTGCATTTTTAGTAGTGCTTAAACGCCATTATCTTAAAAACAGGTGTTCTTTAACCCTTTGAGGTTCTTTGTCCCGTGTGGCGGGACAGCGTTTTCCTCGTTGCAGACCCTTTAAATCCCCAGGTAGCTTGTTGCACCGGTCCGGCGTGCCGCGGAGTAAGAAACTGTACTCGGGTTTCAAATTATTTTTCGTATTATCACAAACAAAACATTTTAATTTATTTGACTAATTCATAATACATAATTTTGTAATTTAATGTTTGGTGCGGAGAGCTTCACCTCATTACCAATAACGCCTATATACTGCATTGTATGAACGAAGTCCGAGTTATCATTACTGTAATTTTCTTCACACTCCTCGAATATCTCGAGAAAATTTTTTCAAATTCTTACTTTCCTGAAGATTGTTAACTCTCAGAATTGTTTACCGATTCACACAATCCAAGTTTCGACAATCTCGAACACTTACTTCTCGATGTCACCATAAGTTCAACTGCAACCTCGTAAGCAAACTGATTTTAAACAATATAAAAGGGGCAAAGTCTAGCTAATGAAGAAAAATACTGCCTAATGTCTTCTGAAGATAATTAGTTGTACAGGAAACCGGTGCCATTTAGCTGAGTGAAATAATACAGAGTTAAATATAGGTCCCGCCCCATGGGACAAAGAACCAGAACCAGGAAAAAGGAAAGTCCCGTGACGCGGAACATCGGACCGCCTGGCGAAGAAGACGGAAAAGTGAAAGGACCGCAAAGGGTTAATATTCTAAAATTAATATTTCTGTTCTACCATTAGGAAGCAGAAAAAATAAGAAAATGTCAAAAAAATGTACTTTAGGCTGTGATAGATGGCAGCTGGTTTTCTCCATGAAATGTATTTATCAAAAATACATCTTCAAATAAGGTCATGCTTAATGTTTTGAAAATACTAGTAGTTTTTCTATAATTTCGTGACAAACATTGCCCTCTGCAAATTTATTGCGCTTGCGATAGCGGATGCGTCGTAAATTTATTTATTTATTTATTTATTTACGTCAAAAACAGTTAAAAACTGTGTGTGACGAGCTATTGGGAGAAGTGAAATTTGTGCACGTTTTCATAATTCTGTGATCGCTATGTGAAACTATATTCTACTCGAATTTTGAATACAGAAAAAAGAGCGGTTTTTTAAGATTCGTTGACAAAATATTCGCTCCTGTATAATAAAATATATTTTCAAAGGTAAATTAGCTATGACTTTGTGCCCTTAACCCTCATCATGTTCTTCATGAAAGCATAATACTTTTTTGTCGCGACAATAAGGAAAACAAAAATTTCAATAACTATATTTCCCACTGAAATTCAGAAGACGTGCACAAAGAATGAAGTTACATTTATGTCCAGAAGCAAAGCAAGGGACCACCTCAGCATTTGCTCAAAGGATCAGGGAAACTGGACAGAAAACCTGATCGAGATGGGGGCCATCAACCCAGAAGCTGTGGTACAGTACTTGTTACAGGTTCTTTAGAATTATACAGTCCAAATGATAAATAATTACATTAACTATCGTTCTTAAAATTAATGTTACTTTCATTTTGATGCTCGATATAGCCTCGAATTGTATAGAAACAGTTATGCAGCAGAAAAGATTTTACTTGGGACTTAAAATTTTCTATGTAATTTAATCGTTTAATGTCTTTTGGCAATGTGTTGTAGAGTCGTGTTCATGAATTGTATGTGAATTTTTTGTAGTGAGCTGTTGATACTGCCAACTGATGAATATGATTACTACGTCGTGTGTTATACTTATAGACATCGGCGTTTGCTGAAAATATATTCCCGCCCGTAAGTAAGTCATTTTTGACTTAAACTACTGAATCAGGAGACAAGATAATGGTAAAATTCCTAGATTAATAAAGAGAGACTGAACAAGAATCACGTGAGTGGGATTTGCTTATTATTCGTACAATTTTTTTTTGTAATCTGAAAGTCTGGGAGCTATAAGATGTGTTTCCCCAGAATATTATGCCGTATCTCAAGCGGGAATGAACATTCGCAAAATGTACACAACGAGCAATATGAAGGCTGACGGAATTTGAAAGAATTCTGAACGCGTAGTATAATGAACTTAATTTTGTGTTCAATTCATTTAAGTGGGCATTCCATTTGAGGTTTGACTGAATGAATAGACCTAAAAATGTTTGTAACTTTAACATCAGTCAATGGCACACCGTTCATTTTCAATTGAGTACTGAATTGTTTATTTGAAATGGAAAACTGAATTGAAACAGTTTTCTTTTCATTTACTATTAATTTGTTATTACGGAACTAATTTGAAAATCTGATATTGTACTATTTACGCTTTCTTTATTGCAAAGAATATTTGTATCATCCGCAAAGAAAACTGTTCTTCCGCTTCGAATCGCTAAAGGCATGTCGTTGAAGTATAATAGGGCCTAAAATCGATCCTTGCGGGACTCCACGTGCAATTGGCAAAGAACCGGAAAGGTGTGTACATAAAGTTCCATCATTCCAGTAAGGTATTTCTACTCTCTGAGATCGTTGTGTAAGGTACGAACATAGACAATCTAGAGCAATACCACGGATTCCATATGAAGGTAATTTTGAAAGTAAAATGTTATGATCAATGACGTCAAAAGCTTTTGAAAGATCTAAAAATATTCCAATAGTTGCTTCGTTTTGATCCAATGATGAGTCAATATCTTTAAGAAAAGAAAAAATGGCTGTTTCGGTAGATTTTGATTTTCGGAATCCATGTTGGCAATCTGAAAACTCGTCGTGTTTATTGAGAAAGGTTTCCATTCGTACATAAAAATGTCTCTCTAATATTTTTGAGAAAACTGACAAAAGAAAAATTGGCCGATAATTTTGAATTTCATTTTTGTTGCCTTTTTTGAAGAGCGGCTTAATCTTAGCTGTTTTAAAAATATCTTGAAAAATTCCGCTGCATAAGGACGCATTAAATATGTGAGTTAACGGGTGTATAATGGCAGGCGCACATGTCTTTAACAAACAATCCGGAAATTCATCTAAACCGGCCGCATATTTATTTTTTAGTTTACCGATTTTATTGAGAATTTCTTAGGAAGAGGTTCCGGAAACGAACATTGTGTCTAAGATTTTTAGGGAAACATCAGATGTTGAATTTTGTGGCTGAAAACCCTTAGTGAGATCGGCAGCAATTCTCGAAAAATATTGGTTAAAGACACTAGCCACTGTTGCCGGATCGTTCACATCTCTATCGTTATCTTTAAAAACAACATTCTCTACAAGGTTTCTAGTTGATTTGGTCGTGTTTTTTACTATATTCCACATTGATTTTGTTTTGTTATTTGAGTTCAAAATATTCTGATCGTGTTTCATGATTTTAGCCTGCCTTATGACTTTTCTTAACAATGATTTGTATTTTTTAAAGTAGAGTAGAAAATCTTGAGATACGTTATGATGCTTAGAAATGAAAGAAAGAAAGAAAGAAAGAAAAAAGAAAGAAAGAAAGATTAGTATTTGCAATTTTGTATATTATATCATTGTTCGTTTTTACATTCGACTTATTGTTATACATTTACATTTACCTTTTGTTATACATTCATCTTTAAAGACATAATTTATTTTAATTTATATTTGAAATATAAATTCCTAGTCCTTTATGGGAATATCGACAATGCAGGAAATGCAACAATTGATTTCCGTTTTACTGTCCCGAATTTCTGTGTATTACGTGTCACTGTTGTGACCTGATATGGCATCAGGCTTCCTTTTTCAGCACAAGTTTACTAAAATGTTGTATTATATTTTAATGCAGTTGTAGAATTCACATAGTTTTCACAACAACGTGATGGAAACAGTGAGTTGTTCGCTTCTTGGTTGAATTGGACGTTTTCAAATAATATCCAAGATGGTAGTAGGGCAGAAAGTGCAATATTTTAATCCTAAGTAGCTGTTTCCAATAATACGGGAAGTATGTGCTGTTGTAGCACCACTATACGTCTCTTTTTCTTTCTAGGCGCACGGGGTGGTGGCAATAAAATGGAAAATCTCACGCTATTTCACGTCGTTCTCAGTTGTGCGGCTAGGAGTCGCATGATCGCGACTGTATCGAGCAATGCTGGTGATCATGCGACTCTGTCGGCACAACGGAGAACGACGCGAAATACCGTGAGATATTCCATTTTATTGACAACCCTCCCCCGTGCGCCAAGAAAGAAAAACTGAAGTATAGTCTATATATTAATATATTCTGATATGCTTTCAGTTAGTCTTGGTCCAATATTTTGCGAAACGGACGCAGATTGTAAGGAATATATCCCAGGTGCTGTCTGTTACTTTGGAGGTTGCATAGGTAATGATCTTCGCCCTGCATTAATTATGAAACGCACAACACCAATGTGAAAATTCAGAGATATGCTTCATGCTCCGAATTAAGGTACGTGAAGGATAAGGTTACAGGAAGCATAAAGATTAGTAGCACATTTTTTGTATAAGTTGGAAATGAGTCGATGATTGTTGAAAGGCACCTAGTCCTAATTTTAAAATTATAAGTAAAGCACAAACACGATTTTGGGCGTATCATTTAAGGTATCACACATTTTTTCTATGACTTCTCTGTTAGGATCTAAATTTTTCTCTTTAGAAAGATATCTAATTGCACGTGTATACAATTTTTCATGTTGCTTTTATGTTTTGGAGTTAGTGCTTTCGAATAATAGTCAAGGTTTTTACAAAACAGTTTTCGTAAAAATCTTTGAACTTTTAATGAAGACTGAAACAAAACATGAAAAGATGTTCACAAATTGTACATTATACAGCCAAGAAAGTATTTAATCAATACTAGGCCATTGTTGGACATTGTCATATTGAAACTATTTAGAATCTTCTGAGTCGATAACCTAACCTATGAGTACTTTGGCTCTCGGATAGGCTCTCATTATTCCACAATTTTTTTTACTTCTTTCGGCAGGGTTGTAATAAGTTGATGTTCTCTACAACACTTTTAATTAATGAGCGAGTTACCACATGGACAGAATGGGAAGCCGAGTACTCAAATTACAGGAATGAAGCTGGAGAAAAGAAAGCTCTTTTCTTTCATTGGAATACTTCTTCCAGTAGATTCATCAATGCGCTTGACCATTTTTACAAAAAGGCTCTTCACTTGGATTGACCATTTTTACACAAAGGCTCTTCTTTAACTTTGCAATGGCTTGACACTATTTCACTGGTTTGTAAATTATGTCATTTTTCTTGAAACTTCTTATGAAGTGATCGAAGTATCTCTTATAGGTAAGGAAAAAAATGACCCGCTTTGGGAAGTGGTGGATTATTATCTGACAAATTCTGTTATTTTCTGCAAGTCCCATACACATTCTTATGAACAAATTATTTCAGTTTTGTGTTGGGCCACTGACAGAATAAAAGTTGCAGCCTTTTAATGACTTCTGAAAATAATCGTAGATAAAATCTAAAAGAAACAAATGAACTTTGTTTGATAATTTTTTTGCAATTCCTTCATGACATACATTTGGGATCTGTCTCTGTGCAGCTAATGAATTTAAAATACACTTACCCATAGTTGCCTCAAATAAAAGAACTTCCTGCACAGAAATGGGAGAAGAAGTAAATTCTGCATACAGTCAAATACTAAACAGGAAGTGTCACCATTCTGTTTACACCTTTCACTGCATTTCGCTATTCATGAATAAAATTGTTTACCTTTTGACTTAGGCGCATACGCGCTCCATTGAGTGTTGAAGGGAACTTATTGATAAACTTGGTACCTTTCAATTCTATATCCTTTGACTCTGCCTGGTAAAAAAGGCATAAGTAGTGTTGGAGTAAGTTTGTATCTTCATTAAAAATGAAGAAGAATGAAACAATACAAAAACCACTAAGTTGAAAATGAAAAAACATAGACTTAGTTCCTTTCAACAATCATTGATTCAGTTGTAAAGTTTAAACTTCAAGGCTGTTGAACACTTGGTTATCGTCTAGAACCTTGTAATGAGATGGGGGAAATTCCCCAATACTAGTTTTGTTTTTTTGTTAGAATGTGTTATAAATTGTATTAAATAAAATGTTAGTTTTATGTTTGTATTAATGACATATTATTCACCTTCAATACATTATAGAGGACTATTTAGTCCTCTATAAAAATCTCCACATCTCTACATTCTATTCAAATTGTGACCTCTTTGGCATCTTCGTCCACTTTCAATATCATATCCACGTCCATATCCATCTCATACTACATATTCTCAAAACAGCCAACCCTAACTAAAACTGATTTGAAAACCTTTCAACACATCCTTTCGAAAACTGAAGCATTACATCAATCCATGCAACACAACCCACCAGGTCAAACAGTGTCAAAGAATACAAAAAAAAACTTTAACAATTTCACAAAACTCTTGCAATGCTATGAAAACACAAAATTAAAGGTACACACTGACTAAGCGATGCTACCTGAAATACAATAAGAAAAGTTAAATTAATGTAGACATTGCAGAAGGTATTGAAGGTTACGAGGCACACATGCCTAGGTTTTTTAAACCAGACTACTCTCCTAGTACCACAGCACCTCCTATTTACACAGCTATCTAGTAGAGGGTCTCAATGCAGATAGGAAAAAATGCCTTTCGCCGACGGGATGCTTCACGCCCAAGTCCAGCGCACTCCCTTGTGGAGCGACCAGCTGCCCGTTCCGTCCTGTCCAAACTCCACCAGCACTACCCCCGGCACTCTCCCCCGCTAACCAGCCCAGCTCTGACATCGCCCCGAGAATGAACACCGGGCAAAAATGCCAGAGGGCGGTTAGCCGGCCTGCCGGGGGGGGGGAAGGGCTGACGGACGGAGGGGGGGAGATAGGGCGGCGGCGACGGTGGTGGCGGTGGTGGTGGCGGCGGCGGCGACGGTGGTGGTGATGTCGACGTGACGTCATCGGTGGCGGCGGCGAGGGAAGCTGGTTGCAACCTGGCCGGGCGGCGGTAGAAACCGCCCCATGCGTAGAGGCGCGGGGAAACAATGATTAATTAATGTCTTAATTCATTAATTAATTTTTTTAAGTGGGACGCGCGAACTTTGGAGTTGGCGCCCCCATAACACACTGGTGCAGCATGGAACTCCCATAATTTGGGGGGAGTACCACAAAGAGTGCCGAGATGGGCGGAAGTTACAGGAACTTGTCCGCGCCGACCAAAATGTGCTAACAAACAGGCATATAATAAAACCAATATTTATAATAAAAACCTACACCCAACATTACCGGATGAAACAATGATGTCCATTACACAACAAGCCTAACTACAAATACAACAAATTAACAAAAGTTAATTTTACAAATACAGAAGCGACGACAAACAATTGCGACAGACACAGACAACTACAAAACACTTCTAAAACACTACTATACACACAAATACAAAGAATTTAAGATCAAAACTGCACCAACAACATTCATAAAATCATCGAGGCAATCCGAGAAAAACCTAGCAACATATCCTAACTTCAAACCCTCTCCAACAACCTTCGGTCAATCCCTGGTCTAGCGCTTCCTCCCCAGAATCATCCCCATACACGCCATGGAATCCTCAGATACCTTAAAATTACTCCATTGATTCGTTGAAAATCCTCCACAACGGCAAAAAATCATCACTTTTAAAATGCACTGATCATAAGGTAGAACAACACGTTGAGGGCCCAATTTTCCTTTCTCAAAGCCGCAATCCATTTCCCGCATATTTACGGATCTTTTGGATAGTTGTAAAACATTACTTCAATGTAAATTGCATATTCTCAGATAATTATCAAAACAAATCCTAAACAATACTTATGTGTGGAAGGTTATACCCGGCACGTTTTTTTACCCTTTATTTGCGCAATTAAATGCACCACAAGTGAGCATGGTCAATACCATTTTCAATTAAACCAGTCCCTACCAATAGACAATCACTCTTCCACCCATGAAGCTCTTCTAAATGTATACGAAATAAAATTCAGCACTTCGTCGCACACTTAAACAGTACGAGGCAAAGCCTAATTGGGTTGTACTAATATGGCCGCCACGCGAATCACGTCTTCATTGGAAAACTATGGGCGACTCTATCTGTAGTACTCTTTGTTTAGACTAGATACTTTCGTGTCCATAAGAACTCGTTCTCCGACCAACTTGTCATTCTCTTGATCTTCAACACGTATTTTCTTTGCGCGGGATGACATAAGAGAACAAAGCTATAAAATCCCGTATTATTTGACAAAGTTTGACTCTACTTGTCCAAAATATTTGAAACACTTTTTCTCACACGGCTTAATAAATACTTCAAAGATAAAACATAATCCCCAAAACACAATTTGGTTTTAAATGAAACTACAAAACTACTAACAAACTTTTAAAATTTATGTTAGTACACACAGCAAATTCCTCTTATTATGAACAACATACGTATGCAAGAAATGTTCACTCTCCACAAATCTATTTCACCACTTTCATTAAAATTTTAAAACCACTCTTTGGTCGTCTAAAACACTTCGGTTAAATATCTTCTAGTAAACATTGTCACAAAATTTACCTCAAATAAACTATAAACTAGTGGTGCTACAACAGCACTTACTTTCCCGTATTAGAGGAAACAGCTATAGTTGTGGCCAACTAAAAAGACCAGCTAACGTGACAACTTTTGAAAAATGCCACTGTCGAATGAGAACATGTATTCATACTCGATTTAGGGTACTTTCGTTTCGTTTTGTGTTGGCACAGGCCGTTGCCAACCTTCACACAATTATCCTATATATATATATATTACGTTTAAGGGGTAGGGACATTTTTTTAAATTTAAATTTGCAATTAAAAATGACTACTTCCATAGATTCCGCCAACATTCAAGCCATTAATGTGGATTGTGCTCTGTCAGTTTGCTATTGTTGCTATCGATTCCCATATTGCGGTTTGCTGTTTATCATAAATCTGCATTTAGTGATTTCGTCAGATATATTAATTTAGTTCTACGCGTTTTTATTTTTATTTATTATTTTTCTATTGTTTTCATCACTAATAATACTGGAGTTAGTTGAGATAGTTTTAGTGGTAAAGGTTAGTTTTTTCGATTTTGTATTTTTTGTGTAAAATTAATTTTATTATATTTATTATTAATTTTTCTAAACCCAATTTATTAATCATTGAAAAATAATGGATAGCCCATCTACATCTGGGTCTTTTCTTAGTATTTTGTCTTTAAGGTTAAAGTGAATTCAAAGTTCTCTTCAAACGGGAATTGTAAATTTATTTTGTGGATTGTAGAAGAAAACAGTGGAAGAAGGGGTACCGTTACCCAATGGAATCACAATTGTAATCTCAAAGTCAATCACTTGTCAATCACACTAATCTTATATCACAAATGGAAAATATTATTACAGGTAAGATAATTATTTTTTTCCTAAATATTATCTTACAAAACTTTTGTTATTGGTGTATTTATTGTCTATAATTATTAATTATCATTAGTTATGCATTAATAGTAATAAATCCAATTTTCTTTTTTCAACAACAGGTGGGTGTGATATGACTGAAATGACTGCATAATCAGGGATTAGTTTATGGTATTGTAATCACAATAACTCATAATACAAGACTGCAATATCATTGTGCAACTTTATACACTATTTACTGTGCCATTTATATTGTCAGTATACTTACATTCCTGTTTCAATAAATAACTTTAAAGAAATCAAAAGTTCTTTTTATTACCATAACTATCCCTGTAACATGTACCACACCCCGTTTAAATAGAGAAGAAATAGGAATAAGTCTTTCATTGGTTAGAACAGACAATTTACTGAAGACTACTGAATGAATTTCTTAGTGTTTAAATCATCACTAACTTTTGAAAGATAATTTAATTAAGCATCTGAATAATATGATGCATTGCATTAATATTAATATCATTGAACTGTTAAAAACAATTAATTAGGTCACAAAAATTACCATGTATATGTAAATTAATAATCTTAAATAAATGTGGTATTTATTTTTTTCAACATAAATCTTAACAAGATAAGTTCAAGATACATCGTGAACAAATTGATAAGACTACCATCTCAAAATCATTATTAACACAAGTCAGCAGATAACTTTTAGCAGAAGACCACAGATAACTTTTAAATGTATGTTTCTCATTTGCTCTTGGCGCACTTTAGCATCACCCACGCTTGCACTTGCCGATATTGATAACTTATTTAGTTTAATTGTTCACCGAGTTAATATTCGTTTCTAGATGAAAATCTTGTTTAATTTTAACGAAAAACGAGACAAACATTATTGTACTGTGAACTCTTCAACCGCGCGAGAAGTGAATGACAAAAAAGGAAACAAAAGCGAGAGAGTTGATCGGATTGATTGTTTCATAAGTTGGCTAATCCGACAGGAATTCCTTATTGCAAAACTAGTGCGGCCCAATACACGGTCTAGACTATAAGTAGCACTGTAATATTGCACTTTATGCGCTACTAACATCTTCGCTTGGAACTCACTATTTCCATTGCAGTGTTGTCAGAACTATGTGAATTCTACAACTTCACAAAAATAGAATGCAAAAGTTTTGTAACCCTGTATTGGAAAAAGAAGCCTGATACCCTGGAAATATAGAAATGCCTTCCATTGGGCCATGATTAGGGAAGAGTATTTTAAAACCATGCAACAAATTCTCTACTCACTACAAATGGTACAGCATTTGGTGCAAAACTAAATATTTGCCTGCAAATATCAACATAAATTAGACAATTATAACTCCTTTTCATACAGCTCCATTAGGTCACAACAATGACACTAATTTACAGATATTCGCGAGCGCAAAGTGAATTCCATTGTTGCAGACCCTGCATTGTCGCTATTCTGAGAGCTATTAATTCTTTTTACTTTTCAATTAAATTTCAAATATTTCGAAATAAACAATTTCTAAAATATTAATGTGTAAGTCTATAACAAAGTTCGAATGTAAGAAACGAAGAAAGAAATAATATACAAAATTGCACATTCTAATTTACGACGCATCCAGCTGTCCGAAGCGCAGTAAATTTACAGCGGCCTATTACGTTTGTCACAAAATTAAAGAAAAACTACTCGTATTTTGAAAAAATTAAGCATGACCGTATTTATTTTATTTATTTACTTGTCAAAAAACAGAAACAGAATGGCACAGATTTTCCCGTATTAGTTTTCTATTTTCCTGGGTCTTCGCTAGCTATTCGGAATTGCCACATACTCTTTCTTGCCAGCTACCATCTATCATCGCCAAAAGTACATTTTTTTGTCATTTTCTTAATTTTTCGGTTTCCTATTGGTAGAACAGAAACATTAATTTTAGAATGTTAAAGAACACAAAAACCTAGCCGTAAATGGCAATTTTCTTTTAAAAATTATGTGCCGTTTAAGAGAAAATGGCGTTTTAGCACTACTAAAAATGCGAAATTTGAAGCTCATTTTCACAGAAAATTTTTGAGTTTTCAAAATACTTTATTTGAAGTTATTTGAAGCACTTACACTCACAAATATAATAATCTTTACAAATTGCGGATAATGTGCATATTAAAAATGTGAGAGATCTTTCAAAAAATTTACATTTATATAATTTTTGAAAAAAAAAACAAAAAAAACTCAAAATAAACTTCACGCTATACTAATGAGTGTAATTAGCACTATACGTTACAAAAGTTTCAAGAAAAAAAATTGCAGCCATATGCAGAAAATGACGTTTGAGCATTTCTGAAAATGCCGAAATTTGAGCTACTTTTCACAGAAAACGGTAGTGTTTTCGAGAAACTTTACTTGACATTATTTAAAGCATATATACTCGTAAATATAATAATGTAAAAAAATCGCCAATAATGTAAATATTAACGACGTGAGAGACAAGTAAAAAAATTTACATTTTTGTAATATTTGAAAAAAACCAACCGATAGACCAAAATGGCTTTTATGTCATTGATAGAGTACATTTACCACTATCCCTACCAAAAGTTTTAAAAAAATTTGGAGCCGTTTTTGAGAAAATTTTGTTTTTGTAATTTTTTAAAATTGCACATATTGCACGCAATATTGCACGAAAACTACCAAAATTGTGAAAAACATTTACATGACCTTTATTAAAGAACTCAATATGCAGAACAAATTTTATTTGAAGAAAAAATCTCTATCTTCAATTTTGTAGTTGGAGAAAGACGCCGAAAAAAATTCAAACTTTCACAATTTTCGAAAATTCAGAGATGTACGTGAAAATCGGACCTATGCCATGTTAAGAAGTGTATTTTCCTCTATTCATACAAGAAATTTAAAGAAAAAATTTGGAGCCGTTTTTGAGAAAATGTTGAAAATCTCCGGGGGGCTTCATATAAAGTACCCCCAAATTTTAAAGAATCTTTTTCAAAATCACAAAGCTTCGACTAGAATCAGATCGACTGGGGAATATCAATTTGAAGAAAATCGACCGAACGGTTTAGGCGCTAGCGTTGACCACAGACGGACAGACGGACGGAATGCCGTCAATCGATTTTTAAGTATAAAGAAGCAACAAATCATGAATTTTGACCACACCACGAGATAGAGGATTTTTTTTCTTAATTTAGCAACTGGTTTTATCCACTTATTCGTTTTCACGGCCCGGCAATTAATTTTTTTCCGCCGAAAATTGGCCATTTTTTCGAGCAGCATTACATAACTTTTCCTATACTACGTATATCACTCCGTGTATACGTACGTATACGGGAAAGTAAAAGGTAATAAACAAAACGCAAGAGAAATTGACTAACTTTAATTGTATTATTAACTGAAATTCAATGATCAATCTTCCATTGTCAATCTCTTCTTAATTTTCATTGTGCAATTTTTATGTACCAAGCAATTGTTGGTTATGGATCGTTGGTTGGATTGTTGTTTGTTATTATTAGTTATGGACAGCAGCTAGTAGTCCAATAGGTACTGCTACTGATACGTAGAGTAAAAGTAGCAATCTTCAGGTGATTCAAAAACTCTAAAAAATATCACATGAGACCAAACTGTTTAACGAATTTAATATAGAACTAGTGGTGCTTCAGAATGGCACAGACTTTCCCGCATTAGTTTTCTATTTCTTTGGGTCTCGGCTAGCAATTTGGATTTGACACATTCTTGCCAGTTCCCATCTATCGCCGCCCAAATTACTTTTTTAAAACATCTTAATTTTTCGGTTTCTTAAAGTAGAACGGAAATATAATTTTAAGAACATTCAAAAACAGTTAAACCTCGTTTTAATGGCAATTTTCTTTGAAAAAATTAGAGTCGTTTATAAGAGAATGGCGTTTCATCGCTACTGTAAATAGGAAATTTGAAGCTCGATTTCACAGGAATCTTTTGTGTTTTAGAAAAACTTTATCTCATGTCATTTAAAGCACTTTAACTCACAAATAAAATACTGTTTACAAATTTCTCGAACTGTGCATACTGTGTGAGAAACCTTTCAAAAAAATTACATTTGTGTAATTTTTGAAAAAACAAAAATAATCCAAAATGAACTTTGTATCATATTAAAGAGTGCAATATTTGCACTATCCATTCGAAAAGTTTGAAGAAAAAGTTTGGAGCAATTTTTGAGAAAATAGTGTTTGAGAGATTCTGAAAATGCGGAATTTTGTTCTAGTTTTCACAGAAAACTAGTGAGTTTCCGAAAATTTTCACTTGAAATTATTTGAAGCACATGTATTCATAAATTAAAATTGTCAAAAATCACCGCTAATGTAAATATTAACGACGTGAGTACAAGTCCAAAAAATTATAATTTTGTATGTTTCAAAAAAAGAATACAATATGTCGTTTATGTCGTCTCACACAGTACATTTATTACTATCTCTTCCAAACATATAAAGGAAAAATTTGGAGCCCTTTTTGAGAAAATCTTGTTTTTGTAATTTTTTAAAATTGCACATATTGAAGTAAGATTGCGCGAAAACTACTATTTTTCTTAAATGTATATGACCTTAATGAAAGACCTCACTTTGGAGAACTCATTTTATTTGGAGGAAAAATCTCTACCTGCAATTTTGTAGATGGAGGAAGACGCCGAATAAAATTCAAAGTTAAGCAATTTTCAAATATTCAGAGTTAACCGTGAAAATCGGACCTATGCCACCTTAATACATCTATTTTACTCTATTCCTACACGAAATTTAAAGAAAAAAATTGGAGACGTTTTTGAGAAAATTTTGAAAGTGTCCAGGGGGCTTCATGTAAAGTATCACCAAAAATTAAGGAATGTTTTTCAAAATCAGAGCTTTGGCTCAGGGCAGATGGACAGGAGTTTCTTCAATTTGGAAAAAATCGTACCCATAGTTTAGGCGCTAGTTTTATTCACATACACCGGACTGACGGACATGCAGATAGACAGATGGATGGACGGACGGACGGAAGTTTTGCTTGCAATTGCAATTTGCTTGCAATCAATAGCAATCAATTTGCTTGCAATTAAATAGCAATTTGCTAGCAATCAAAGCGCTCCGAGGATCACCGCAGGTAGTTTTCAGTGAGCGGCGCAGCAGGTAGATTATTCAGCCGTAGGACCGTTTGTGAAGAGCGCCGCACACGCCAGTGTCTGCTTGGAACGAGTTAAGTAAAACCTATACATTTTTAATATACTGTTTAACATTTTTAGTTTTCTCCTAAAAGTATTTTCTTGTGTTAAATAAGTTTTTATTTCTACATTTTGAAAACATGTCTACACGCAACGCCAAAACCAATGATGCTGTCCCTGCTTCTCTCATTAAAAGCATCCTGACTTCGGATGCTTTCATGAGCAAATTATCACAGGTGGTTTCTGAAGTGATGGAGACGAAATTGGAGGTGCTAGTTTCTCGGTACGAAGAGAAACTCTTGCAGCAGACAAAGGAGATTGATGATCTCAAGCTTCAACTGGCAGAGCGCACCGACGAGCTCGAGCAGTACTAGCGTCGTAACTGCCTTAGGATCTTCGGGGAGCCCAAGCGTGATGGCGAGGACACCAACTGCATTGCAATCAATGTTGCCAAAAAGATAGGTGTCGAATTAGAGCTTAGCGACATTGATCGCAGCCAACGCGTTGGCCGTACAACTAGTGGTGGTACTCGTCCTATAACACTCGTAGTAAAATTTACCAGTTATAGGAAGCGCCGGCAAATTTTTCAAACGAAGAGAAACCTAAAGAATACGAGTGTCACCAGCCGGGAGGACCTGACGAGGATGCGGCTGGACGTCCTAAAAAAGCTGTGGAACGTTTTGGCCAACAGTACGTCTGGACAACCGATGGCGTCATCATCGTAAAGGTGAGGAACACCAAAGTTCGCATCAGAACTATAGCAGAACTGGATAGCATAAAGAATTAGGAGCAAAAGACTATGTGTTACCTTTCTAAAAACAAAAATTAATTGTAAATTTAATAGAGTTTTAATTATAATTTTTTAATATTTTCTTCCCCAGTAATTTGTTATTGTGATATTCAATTATTATTATTATTATTATTATTATTATTATTATTATTATTATTATTAATATTTATTATTAACACTTCTACTTTTAGTCTATTATTACTAATATTAGAAGTATATTATTTTTAAATTACTACAATTAATTATTCTATTGTGTACTAATACTCTCATTATTTTTTTGTGTCACATTTTCTATTGTGTACTAATATTGTAATTATTTTTATAATTATAGTTTACTATTATTCCTATAAAATATTAATTAGTTATAAGAAATTTACATTACTTAAACTAATTCTAAGTAGTGTCCCACTTGTGATTATAAGCAACTTATTTAGTTCCGATTCCTTCCTGCTCATTGCCACTTTAATTTCCCCCCCGCATTTATCTCCTTAAATGTGGCAAGGACGTTTGACACCGACATTTTCTCAGTACACGCGTTCCAGAAATTCTATACCTGCATCTAGTGCTCCACCCGGCCCCTTGGAAAGCCCCAAACCCGCTCGAAGTAGCCCTGCCACCCTCCAAGATTTACAGGTCTCTTTGTCCCAGTTTCCTCGTGGCTTGTCTGTTTTCCACGTAAATGCACAATCACTTAAGCAGCATTACTCTGAAATTTCAAATATTATAACTGAAACGAACCCAGACCTGTTATTAATGAGCGAAACGTGGTTGAAATCTACAATAAATTCAGGACTCGTATCGTTATCTAATTATAAACTCTTTCGCAATGACAGGTCGGTAATTAAAAGCAATTCAAAAGAAAAGGCGGGTGGAGGGGTTGCATTGTTTGTTCGTGATGACATTAAGGTTAAAGTAGGTGCTCACTTTACAACCACATTACCTGGCATGGAATATATGTTTGCGGAAATTCAAATTGAAATGAAACGTATACTCGTTGCCGTTGTTTACTGGCCCCGAAAACGGGCGTTTTATCCGAGTTAGAAGTTTCCCTCTCGCAATTCGTAAATAAATATCAAGATATCATAATCATGGGTGATTTCAATTGCGATCTGAAGGCACCGCTTACAAACTCGGCCGAAAAGTTTATTGACACTATCAATTCATACAATTTACAAATATTAGAATTTGGCCCTACTCACCTATCGTTAGGGACTGAAACATGGATAGATCACGCGATCGTGTCTGACACTTCTAAAGTATTACTGTACGGTCAGATTTCTGTTTCCGGAGTATCAAACATGTTTTTCTATTTATGGTGTACTCTATTAAATGCCCGAAATATAAACATAAAATGATCCGCTACCGGGATTACAAAAATATCAATTATGAGGCTCTGTGCGACGACAGTGCCAAAGCTCCTTGGTATGACGTTTACAATCAAATATCCCTTAATAGTAAAGTAGAAGTCTTCAATAAAATTACATCAGATCTTTTCGATAAACATGCACCGTGGAAAACGCGACGTGTGACACGTCCCGCGGCCCCGTGGCTTACAAGCGAATTAAAGCAATTCATGCAGGAACGTGACTTAGCTTACCGTCACTTCAAATCTAATAAAACCTCTGAAAATGAAAGAGTGTACAAGAAGTTACGAAATTCCGTAAAACAAAAAATTCGGAATGCAAAAATTCGATATGACCATGATATCTTTAAAGTAAAAACGAACACGAAAGACGTTTGGAACACACTGAGAGACCTGGGGAGAACGAAAGCAAATTCTTTCGAATTACCTTTCGACATGCCCTTGGATGACATTAATGACCACTTCGTAAATGCTTCAAAACCAATGCTATCTTATGTCAAACGGAATACTCTCGCAAACAATGCGCATGCTGTCAGGGATAAATTTTATTTCCAAAACGTAGATCATCAAGGAGTTGGCAAGATTGTTCTATCGTTAAAATCGAATGCTAATGGCTCTGATGGCATTACAGCCAAACAATTGAAATTTATTTTACCATTTGCCCTTCCGGTACTCACGCATTTAATTAATTTCTCACTAACTACGGGAACCTTCCCACAAGCGTGGAAGCTTGCACATGTTCGACCCTTGCCAAAATCTGAACAGACCTCAGCGTCTTGCAACTATCGCCCGATTAGTATATTGCCGACAGTGTCAAAAGTTCTGGAAAAAATAGTTCGAAAACAGATTGTAAAATACTTAACTGATTCAGATCTGCTTAATAACCTCCAATCTGGCTTTAGAGAAGGTAGAAGCACACAAACAGCGTTATTGAAAGTAACTGAAGACATAAGAAAAGCTTTAGATGATGGCCTCATAACTGTATTAACTCTTTTAGATTTTAGTAAAGCATTTGACTCTGTAGATTACGACATCGTAATAGCGAAATGCAAACATCTACGTTTCTCTGATTCCACCATCTCTTGGATTGCAAGCTATCTCCACAATAGGCAACAAATTGTAGTAGTTGATGATCTCCGCTCCAATCCAAAACCTCTCCATCAGGGGGTACCTCAGGGATCCGTGTTAGGGCCATTGTTCTTCTTAATTTACTTGAACGACATATCTAGCGAACTTAAGGGATGTAGTCATCATATGTATGCGGATGATCTGCAAATTTACATCTCTGGGAAACCGTCACAGGTAGCAATGCTAATAAATAAATTAAATAATGAACTCTCATCTGTAGTCAAATGGTCAATTAGAAACGGATTCAATTTAAATCCTACAAAATCACAAACCATCATAATTGGCTCTTCCCAAATGCATAAAAAACTTGAATGTTCATCTGTTCCTGATGTGCTTATAGACAATGTCGCTGTGCCTCGTCATTCACAAGTGAAAAACTTGGGCTTAATATTTGATGATCATCTAAGCTGGGAATATAAGATCCGAAATGTATGTCGCGAAGTTTATGCATCTTTGCAATACCTTAGATGTATCGACAAATGTCTCCCGACAAACACGAAGGAAATATTAGTAAAAACCCTCTTGTGTCCTCACTTCGACTACGGTGACATTGTGTAAAACAATTTGAAAGATTCACTTGCTCAAACTCTGCAAAGAGCTCAAAATGCATGTATTCGTTTCATTTATAATATAAGAAAATATGATCACATCTCCGGTGTTTATAAAGAGCACAAAATTTTAACACTAAAGAATAGGCGTTTGTATCACAGTCTCTGCCTTTTATTTAAGATGCTAAAAATAGGTTCCCCGTCATATTTAACAAAGTATTTCGTACATCTCAAATCCTCCAGACTTCAGAAATCCCAGTTACTCTGTATTCCAAAAAGTAAAACTAACTACTACAATAAATCATTCGCAATTACTGTAGCCCGAGAGTGGAATAAATTGCCTTACAATATTAAAAACTGCATCTCATTAACATCGTTTAAAAAACACCTGAATCGTTTCCTTACAAAGTAGTCGGTTTACATCAGTTGCACCAGTTTACAATTTAAATAACTGTTGATTATCGGTTGTCAAATTCAACCCATGACAGTCTTACCTCTTCCTCAGGAGTATTAAGAAATGATAAATATGTTTTAGGAATAATATAAATGTATTTACTTTCGTGCGAAATTTTTGATACTGCCGGAACTGTATTTCCTTCATAGGAGCAGAGGCGGAGTCAAGCACAAGCAAGAAGGCAACCCCGTGCAGCATGGACAGCTGCTGAGGAAAACATTCCAAGGACCTCTCACTTCATTTTAGCTTAGTTTACCTCTGTATTAGGACGCAGCCTGCCTGGTGGGTTTTCCTCCAGGGACGAGCGGCGGGTGAAATGGTGTGTTACGGTATTAATAGATTACAGTCGCTCGGGGTGAATACCAGGCTGCCGCGTAGCGCTCAGACAAGTGGAGCACATAATATTATCCAATTCAAGTTTTGTTTTCAACTTCCGTCTCTGAATTTAAATTTTTAAAACGGACGTGCTGGACGAGATTGGAGCCGGGCGTATACCACTCGGAATTGGACGAGGGGACGGAGCCGGGAGCAGAAGAGAGAAGAGGGGCCGGGAGCTGAAGAGAGAAAAATAGAGACCGGGAGCTGAAGAGAGAAGAAACGGCGGGGAGGCAACGAGTCGACAGAGGCGAGGTCTCGACTTTGGTTGCATGAGCCATCGGTGTCCGTGCGGCAGCCAGCGCCCGGACGTAAGGCCAGCTGAGCGAAAGGGGGAAGGTAACTGTTTGAGCACGAAAATCTAGGTCAAGTTCGCGCCGCACTAAGGGAAATGTAAAAGAGAAAAATACGTGGAAGTAGTTGACTCTAGAGGCAATACAACTTTCAGTTTGTGATTCGTAACGCACTAGCCATTTTTGACGCCTTATTACCTGAAGAGTTTGTAAATAGAATGTAGTTAATTTCTTATTCATAGTTGCAACTGTAGTGTAGAGAGAGTGGTGCCCTAGGGCACGCGGTTTTCTTCGTGTAACTTTATGCAAGAAACTTTAAATTAAGATTGGTAAAGATCACGAATTGTTTAATTAGGATTGGAGATAAATTTGGCCAAAATTTAGTCACAAAGGAATTCCTTAGTTCTTTGAGTAATTATTTAGTGTGCAAATTTTGAAGAGTCTTTGTTTTTTGACGTGAATATTTTGTGTGTTGATGTTGCATTGAAGTTTATGTATGATGATGATTTTGTAGTAGACTTAGTGGGTTTTTGAGGCAATTAAATCCTATTTAATTGTTAATGTGTTCTTGTTTGGATTGGCTCACAACTTCCAAAAGATCCCACTGCCCCGAGGTAACAAAAGCTCGCAAGAGCAGATATCTGCGCACCGCCCTGACGCTCAACAATTGTGGAGGGCATGAAATTGGTATAGTTCGGGGCGGGTTTGCGTCAGAATATATATACAAAAATACTTACAAGAAGAAGAAACAGGAAAATAATTATGCTTATCACTAGATTACCGCACTCTTTCGAACAGCTTGCTTGATATGTTAGAAAGTGCTTGGTTGTGCAATTTGTGATTATTTGCAAAACATTGCTTCAAAGGTTGTGAGAGTACCCCTTAAAGTGGGACCCTATTCCCACTGAATTGTCTGATCAGTAGCAACAAATATTTGATTCGCTACCTTTCTTGACTAAGTTATGCTTCCCTCGCTGTGTTGTTCCCTTCGCAAATTCGGAGATGGAACTTCATGGTTTTCAGACAGCAGTCTCACTCCTTATGGTGTTGCTATTTATGTCAAAATTGTATCAACCAAAGGCCACATTGTTGCTAGGCTTCTACGCGCTAAAACGAAGGTTGTTCCGACTAACATGAAATCAAAAATTGAGGATAATTCTCTGACTATTCCACGCTTAGAATTATGTGCTGCAGTGGTGTTAGTCAGATTATTGAATAGAGTAAAGGAGGACCTCTCTTCAAAGTTGTCAATTATTAATGTTACATTTGGGAGCGACTCCAGAGTCGTCTTAGATGGGATAAAATCTCCGCCTCTTAAAGGTAATATCTTTGTGCGCAATAGAGCGCAGGTCATTAATGAAATTACTGCTAGCTACATGTGTAAACATGTCAGCACTACTTCAAATCCTGCGGATTTACCCACTAGAGGTGTCCTTCTCAAAGACCTTCCCGACACCAAAGTTTGGTGGGAGAGTCCTGAATTTCTTTGACGCCTGTCAGAACACTGGCTAAAGGCCCAAGATGTCATTGTACCCCCTCTCACTACGATGTTAGTGTGTCTCATGTCGCCTCCTAGCTACCTACAACTTAGAATCTGACAATTTTTTGGCTCCTGTACAAAATTACTGAGAGTCATGGCGTACGTTCTCAGGTTTATTGATCTAGTCTCTCCTATTAAGACCGGGACTTCTCCCTGAGACTTCTAGGGGGTGCGACCGTGTCTCTCCAACAGATCCTTCGACAGTTTCAGAATTGAATAGGGCTGAATGAAGATTTATTTATTTATTTACGTCAAAAACAGTTAAAAACTGTGTGTGACGAGCTATGGGGAGAAGTGAATTTTGTGCACGTTTTCATAATTCTGTGGTCTCTATCCTAAACCATATTCTAGTCGAATTTTGAATACAGAAAAGAGAGATTTTTTTCGAGTTTTGTTGACAAAATATACGCTCCTATATAATAAAATATATATTTTCAAAGGTAAATTAGCTATAAATTCCCGCCCTGAACCCTCATATTCTTCAAGAAAGAATAATACTTTTTGCCGCGTTTATATGGAAAACGATAATTTGAATAACTATATTTCCCACTGAAATTCAGAAGATGTGCACAAATAATGAAGTTACATTTATGTTCAGAAGCAAAACAAGGGACCATCTCAGCATTTGCTCAAGGATCAGGGAAACTGGACGAAAAACCTGATCGAGATGGGGGCCATCAACCCAGAAACTGTGGTACAATACTTGTTACAGGTTCTTTAGAAATATACAGTCCAAATGATAAATAATTACATTTACTATCATTGTTAAAATTAATGCTACTTTCCTTTTTGATGCTCGGTATAGTTTCGAATTGTATAGAAATAGTTATGCAGCAGAAAAGATTTTACTTGGGACTTTAACTTTTCTATGGAATTTAATCGTTTAATGTCTTCTGGCAAAGTGTTGTAGAGTAATGTATTAGTAAGATGTATTGTAAGATGTATTAGTGTCATACAACAAAGTGCCTTCACTCCTGAATTCAGGTCGTTCTCCAAGGGCAATGATTGTCCTGGAGCAAGCAGACTCTCCCCTCTCCATCCCTTTGTTCATTCTGATGGATGTATCAGTGAGCCGAGACTTGTGGAAGCTGAGTTGCCGATTGATGCAACCCATGCACTAATCTTGCCAAAATCCAACCCATTTGTGACTGCACTTATAATGCATGGCAAGAGCCTGGCTCACATAGCAGGGCAAAATTTAATTTTTTATTTAAGACAAAAATATTGGATCCTTTCTACTCGGAGGGCAGTAAAGGACACTCTAAAATCCGGTGTCACTTGTTTTCGCCACAACAGCAGATGGCGAATCTGCCAACTGTCAGAGTGAACCCACATCTAGTCTTCTAGTCAGTAGGTGTAGACTACACTGGACATTTTCGAATTTGGTACGGAGATCCGCGCAGCAAGACGGTCTCCGAAGTGTATATCGCTCTCTTTATATGTCTGGCTACTCGGGCCGTGCATATTAAAATTGTTTCGGCTCTAACTACTGTGCTCTAACCTTTAAGCGGTATAAGCTGTGCGCTAATGACTTTTAAGCGGTTTATTGCCCGCCGTGATCTACCCGTTTCCATTTTCTCAGACAACGGCACAGCATTTGTCAGTGCCCACGTAAGGTTAGAGACAGTAATCGAGGTTCTGCTGTCCCCCTCATTTCAAGCTCAAGTAGCTGACTTTCGTTCCCCAAATCGCATACAGTGGAAATTTATTCCCCCTAGGAGTGCCTACTGTGGTGGCCTCTGGGAAGCTAACATCAAATCTTTGAAATAACACTTACTCAGACTCATGTCTGAAAGGGTTTACAATTTTGAAGAGTTGCTTATCATATCGCTCCAATTCGAGGCCATTCTCAACCTGAGACTCATGGTCAAGCCTTCAGACGACCCCAATGATTTCGACTATTAAATTTTCTAAATGGAAGGGCACTCACGTCTCTTCCAAATCCAAGCGTACTTGTCAATAGTCCTTCACGTCTGTCTCACATGGGGGCAAGTTAAGGCAAGAAAGCAAAAGGTGTGGGCAAGGTGGTCACGACATTACCTACACACATTGCAACAGAGGTCAAAGTCGACGTCCGCCTCTCCAGATGTGAAAATAAATACTCCTGTCCTCCTCATTGAAGACAAAGTGCATCCACTCACTTGGAAGTTAGGCATAATAAAAGAACTGTTCCCTGTCCGGAATGGTCGTGTAAGTTCGGTCAAGGTCAATAGCCAATGTGACAATTTTGTGCGCCACATCAACAGCTTGTGTTTCTTGCCTGTTGGAAATGCGGACAGTCAATGATATACATATTCATTCCACCTAGATTTAGCACATAATAAGTTTTATTTTAGGTAGGTTAGGTTGTCATCAGTCTCTGTAATTAAGACTAAATTTAAGCTCCGCCATAGGTTTGTTCCAATTGTTCCATGTGATGTAATTGCATTGTAATTGTTGCAACTCCACTTCTTCGCTCCCACATCCTGGGGTTAGGCCAGCCACGCTCGGCATCTATCTCCTAACTTACGTTCTGTTGAAGGTCGATCACCCTAGGTTGTGCTTTACTTAGTCTCTCCCACGCATGCCTGAATCGGGCTCGTCATTTTTTGTGCTGGTCTTCTCTTTGGCGTGTAGCATACAGCTTCAAAATTAAGGCTCACAATGAGCAAATTTCAAGCAAATTATCTAAACCCCAGCCAAAAGCGTGAGTCACGTGCATGTGTATGCTCGGTGAGGGTAAACCAAGGCAAGGATGCAACCCCTTGAAGCACGCGGACAAAATATAATACCTTTTCATACGCGAGTTTAGCTTCACATGTGAGTCTCAAGCAACATGTTCCTGCGCAGATTTTGACTTGTCCGCTTCGGTTGTCGTGTTCTTTTGTCTCTACCTCCTCCTACCACCTACCTACCTACCTCCTAACTCCTACCTACCTCCTACCTACCACCTATCTACCACCTCCTGTAAGGTGGAATAATGTAGATATCGTAGATGATGAAGAGAAAGCCAATGTTTTTAATAATTATTTCTGTTCCGTATACAAACAAAAAGCTAACCAAATTATTATAGGGTACAACAACGTGGATCATGTATTCAAAATTGATCAAACGGAAATACGTTCACAATTGAAAAAAATGAAAAACTGTAAGTCTTGCGGTCCGGATGATATTATATCCGATATGCTAAAGATAGCACGGAAGACAAGAATACCATATTTGGTCAGACTTTTCAATGTATCAATCAACAATGAAAGTGTACCGGATGATAGGAAATCTGCTTTAATAGTGACAATTTTTAAAAGTGGACAAAAATGTGAACTGCAAAATTATAGGCCAGTTAGTCTTACGTCAGTAGTCTGTAAATTGTTTGAAAAATTATCTAATTCGATTAGAAATCATTTGGATCAGACAGAATGGTTTTTTCGCGGGCAGCATGGCTTTAGAAATGGCTTTTCTTGTGAAAGTCAAATTATTTACATTACTCAAGACTTGTCTGAAGTAATTGATTTAAGGGGAAGAGTGGATGCAATAGTTATTGATTTTGCCAAAGCGTTTGATGTAGTACCGCATGACATACTGATATTGAAACTTATTGATGCTAAAATTGACAGGCGGGTAATAGCATGGATTAGTGAATCTCTTCGCGATAGAAATCAAAAGGTTCGAATTGGACAGCATTTATCGGAGAGGGGTAACATTACTTCCGGAGTCCCTCAGGGCAGTGTCATTGGCCCACTGTTGTTTCTTATCTTTGTAAATGATATATCGCAAAATATAACGTAAAAAATTCGACTCTTTACCGACGACTGTATATTATATAAGGAAATTACAGAACAGCACGATATGATTCAACTACAGGAAGATTTAAATAAGATTAATGATTGGGCAAGAGCTAATAAAATGACTGTAAATGGAAATAAAAGTAAAGCGATCACACTTTGTAGGGACAGAGACTTTCATACATTGCCTTATCAGCTAGGTAATGACGTAGTTCCGCGAGTCTCAAACTGTAAATACTTTGGCGTCCTCCTGGATAGCAAGTTGGGATGGGAGAAACAAACTACGTAGTGGGTAAAGCTTGGAGGTCTTTGCATTTCGTCATGAGAAATCTTAAAAAATGCAATACGAAAGCAAAAGAAATTGCGTATACCTCGCTTGTTAGGCCAGTAATGGAATATGGAGCTAGTCGTTGGGATCCGTACAGAATAGGACTTAAGAAGAGCTTAGAGAGGATACAAAATAGAGCGACAAAATACACTTTTTGGAGGAACATACCTGCTCATTAGGAATCGTTAGAACATCGGAGGAAAAGGGCTCGACTTTGCGTAATGTACAAATCTTACACTGGTGGCTCTGCATGGCAGGAAATACGGGGAAGGCTAGATAAACCAGATTATTTTCATAGATTTGATCATAAATATAAAATTAGAACTAGAATTAAAAGAACGGACGTAGGCAAATTCTCCTTTGTAAACAGAACAATCGTAGATTGGAACGATTTACTTGCTACAGTTTTTGAGCCCTTTCCTTGCTCAGCGCGTGGGTTTAGAAAAAAATATAGGAAATTAATCAATAGGGTGAAAACGTGAAGTGAAGTGAAAGGTGCGATTATGGGTAGTCAACTAAAAAGTATTGAGCTATTAGTATTCAAGTAAACTTTTATGAGGTGCAGTGACGTGAAGTGAAGTGCAGTAAAATGATTTCATTTCGTTGTTTATTTCGCTAATCTAAAACGTCTTTTATAAGATATTCTTACAAAAGTTGCTATTTATTGATTTATGTTAACGAGTGTTTTACGTGTTAGAAATGTAAAAATTATTATAAGTATTGTATATTATTATGTTGTAGGTAAAAATGTTTATCCATATTTGTTTGAATATGATTGTGAGTGAATACGTGCAGGATGGTGTGTATGCGAGTGTTCCTATGTCTTTGTATGATATGTATGTAAGCGTGTATGTTTGTATGTATGAATGTTGGTGTAATATGAAAGTTTATTTACTTAAATGTTCGTATTCATGTAGTTTCATTTGTTGTATATGTATGTAAATGCATTGGAATGTTCTAGGTAATGACGAAGATAATTTGTTTGTTTTTATATTGATTTTTTATATATTGTTTTTATTGTTAATTGTGTTTTGTAATTGTAAATGTACTTTTATGTTTCTGTATTCTGCCACCGGGCAACATCAGCTCAATTGTAGAATAAACCTTATATCTATATCTACCTATCTATCACTGTCTACTCTCCATTCAAGGCTCTGACTTGTCATACTTGTCCTCTTACCTGTGTTCGGCTCATGACTCCTCACCCTCATTTGAACTGTTCTCTGTCTCTGCAATCGCGTTTCAGTCCCGACTTCTCATTCTCGGCATTTATCCTCTTACCTATGTTCAGGCTTGGGCAGTCAATCTTGCGTGCTTATCACTCGTTGCCACCCTCAGTGACAAACTCTTCTCCCATTTTAATATTTTATTAATTATTTAGGATCCCCAATATTAGTTTTTCTTATTTTAATATTTCTTTATGTGCTTAATATTAACAAAAAATTGCACAAGAGCATTATTCCTACTCTCATTCCCATCCTCAAATCCTATGTTGCACATACTTACTCACATGCCTACTGTAAGTATAGCCTTATGCGGTAGTGTCCTTCCATTTCTTTGTGGAAAGCTGAGGCTTTCTAAGGGGATGTATGTCCGGGACCACAGCAAAGCAGAGAAAATAATTTTATTTCGTATGTCGCAAGGCAGAATCGTTAATCCGCAACCGTCGCAGTGCACGACCGTTGCTGCCGACAGGAGCCCCTCAGACACTCCCTCGTCCACGGCGTTCAGGCTGCGCGCCGGCGTTCGCGGAACCGCACGTGCGCGATCACGCCACTCTGCCATTCCGTTGGCCGCCCGCAACGAACATCTCTCGCCAAATTCAAATAGTAATCTATGATAGGCTAACCGCCCTCCCCACTCTTATGCGCCCTGCGCAAACGGCCTTAACGACGCTCTCGCCGTTAGGACGCGAATTCAGTTTCTCGCTGGGCAACATGCGGTAAGCACGTGTCTGTTCCGCGTCCAGTGGTCTCCGTGTGAAACGAAGTGTAAGTTTAATTGTGCAACCTAGGACTGTTCCCAGTTAGCACGCGTAAAGTGGTTGTAATTGTGCGAAGTAGAGCTATTCCCAGGGCGCACGCCACAAGATAATTGTGCTCAATTGTGCAACGTAGTGCCGAAGGCTGTTGTACAGCAAAACGTTCAATTGTACTATCTGTTCAGTGTAAAATACTTGTCTTAGACCGCTTGGACAATATGATTTAACAAGTAGTGTGCCCCAAGTGTTATCTACTGTGATCTGTAACTGTGCACATGTAACCAAGTGTTTGAAAATTAAACCTGGTTTGTGCAAGAACTTCTTTTCTCTAAATCCAACATCCTGGATCAAACATTCTCCCTGAGCTATCAAAGGATTTCGGGACTGTTGTGCTCCGCTATTCACTCCATCAATACAGTCCACTAAAAGTATCCTAAAATAAGTGCAGCACCACGAACAGAAAGATTTTACAGTAACAAATGCATTGAGAATGCTCTCGTCAAAATAGTATCTGACATAAAATTTACGGAAGAAGAATGGTAAAAAAACACAAAAATTATTGAAACCATGCAGCCCATTATATTGGGCGTCGAAATATTATCCAGGCAGCATTTGAAAGTATTGGAGATAAAGGGAAGTATTTGACTTTGTTGCACAATTCGTATTTATTAATTATCAAACCAAAAGTGGGGAGGCAGAAAGAGACTTTTCGGCTTCTGGATACAAAAGTAGTTCCGTAAGAAGGAGTTTGGTAGAAACAACATTAATGATACTTGTTTTTTAAGATCATATTTTAAACTAGTGGTGCTTCCAATGCACATACTTTCTCGAATTGTTCCTAAATGCTCCGCGATATTATACTACTACATAAACTAGCAAATTTTTTCCGCTCCGAGACGCAATCCCAAATCCACAGATTTAACTTGCTGGCATTCATGGCACTACACCACAAAAGTGCGCATGGACCGACCTCGGGCCAAGGCATAAACACGAAAATGTCCGATTGTCCATGTAAAAAAACAACAAATAATTCAGGACAAAGTATAAAAAATTCCACCGTAGAAATATTTTTTCCTTTCTCATTCATTTTTAAATATCAAATTAGACACTGAGTGCTACCAAAGTATATATATTTTTGAATTATTTTACATGCTCCGCAATATACATACATAAAACAGCGTAGATGCTTTCACCCAGCAAGTTATTTTTCCATTCCGACACCGAACACAGTTCCTCAGAGTTCACGTGCAGGCGCTGATACCACTACGCCACAAAAGTGCAGTACGCTGGAAAGATCGTTTTCCGGCGCACGATTAGATAAGTTTCTCGTCTTACGAAGTATTCGTAAGGAGAGAAAGTAATAATTTCGGAACCGTCAGGGATATGTAAGTTGATCGCATGGGTTCTGGTTAAATTGTATTTCAATGTAATATTGAAATACTCATAATTTTATTTAAATCGGTTCCTACAGATGCACACAAGACAACGATTGGTTTGACATGACATACATTTCAGAAATCGAATAAGAATTGAAAAAATGTTTAAAAGATGCAATTCAGGAAACACAGACAAGTCCTGTATATTTATCTGCATTGGTTCTATTAGTGAGTAGAAGTACTTGAAATTATTTTCAATAAAGTTCTTACACCCTTCGAAACTTTTTTCTGCAACAACACATTCATCAAATTAAAATTCCTGTCTCGGATTCGAACCCGGCATCTTCCGAAGAGAAGCGCTCAGCCCCAGAACGCCTTAATCACCTTCGCTATCGGAGTGAGATGCGGACTAAGTACTAATACATTACTCAAAACGTAATTGTATCAGCTCTATCATCAGCAAGCAGGTAATTGTCAACATGCGAAAAACAAAAGTCTTTTGGGCCACAAAGAAAGACAGCGGTGAAGGGCTTACTCCAAGTCCTATATCCGACGAACGAGATTAGAAAAATTACTACTGCGAGAGAGTCTGTTTCATTCTACAGCACCACTAGTTTGTTTGTTTGTTTATTTATTTATTTATTTATTTATTTACCGTCCCTTATCACACATGTGGAGAAAATTTAAATAAAAAATGGAGCGTTTCTTGAGAATTTTTTTAGTAAATATGAAACGAAAATTATACAAAAACCACTCGTTTTCACAAAATTCTACATAACCTTTTTTAAAGCGCTAATTTTGTACAACAGACTTTGTCTGAGGTAAAAATCTCTGTCTTCTATTTTGCTTTTTTGAAATGTTTTTTGAAAATTTCGAAAAATTGGAGATATCAACCGAATTTACATCTACATCATTCCGTTAAACGTCCTTCACACTATTCAACAACAAAATATAATCAAAAAAGTTTGAGCCAATTTTCGTTAACTTTCAAAATCTCCGACGGGCTTCATGTAAAGCACCCCGACAGTTTACATATCGGCGTCAAATTCCAGAAGCATCTACATCAGTAAAATCTATTGAGGAATATCAATTTTGAAGAAAATCTGCTGAACGGTTTAGGCGTTAGCGTTGACTACAGATGGAAAGACACCTCTCTGAAGCTGGCTACCCAGTCATAGCGGACCACAAAAACTATTTGCCTTCATTTAGTACTAATTAATTACTCTTAAATTATCATAATTGTAAATTAATTACGTCAGACATTTTCTAAAAAAATCAAGGCTTAGCTAGCTTCAGACGGAAGCTAGCAAGCCACAAAACAAAATGACGCTCAAAAAATGCGAAAAAAATTGACAATAAAGTATTAATTAATTACTATTTAATTACTCTATTTTAACATCATTACAACAACAAATTGTTTAAACAATTAGAAAATATATACAAAAACAAAAAACTAAAAAATCGTAATTTTTTCCTTACCGGAAGAATACTAAAATATTTTTACTGATTCCATAATTAGATATCATTTGTTTTAACATAAATGTTTGAAATAAATTACTACGGACAATTGTTTTAAAATCGCAAAGTGCATTAACATAAAATGCCGCTTTCCGGCACAAAATTTTAAAACATCTTACAATTTTATCCTACCGGCGGACCTCATATTTATTAACATTAATTTGTTAAATATCCTTTATATTTATTAATTAAATGGTTCAAGAATTAATTACTGCATTCAATTGTTCATAATGAGGACTTAAGCTTCACAAGGACATTCTTACTTTCACCTTTCAAACAAATATTCACAGAAAGAAAACTATTCGGCAAAATACAGAAATATTTGGACAAGGTGCATCACGTACTATCCACTGAACCAATAACAATTTGTTTCAATTAATTACTGTGTAGTGTGCTCTAAAATCGGCCATGTTTTCGCACTAAAATCGCATTTCACTGACAAAATTTAAAAAATCATGGAATAAATTCTTACCGGCGAACCACAGATTTACTAACACGAATTTGTTGCATTGCTCCAGAATTAATTACTGCTTATTGTTTATAACGGGAATCTAAACTTCAGACAAATAATCATACTTCCACGTACCAAATAAAAAATTCGCAGAAAAAAACTAATCGGCGGAATTCTCAAATGTTTATACTGATTCTATCTCTAAATATCATTTGTTTTTAAAATAAATCGTTTAAATTACCTACGCCGGACAGTTGTTTTAAAATCGCACAGGGCTTTGCACCAAAAAAAGCCGCTTACCTGCACAAATTTAAAAAATCATGAAGTTTTACTTTACCGGTGGACCACAGATTTATTAACACTAATGTGTTAAATACACTTATAATTATTGACTAAACGGCTCAAGCATTAATTACGGCATTCAATTGTTTATAAAGAGGCCTTAAGCATCACAAGAGCATCCTCACGTTCATCTTTAAAACACATTCGCAGAAAAAAAAGTATTCGGCGGAATACAGAAATATTTGCACAGAGCTCATCACAAGATAGAATTAATAACAATTGGTTTAAATTAGATGCTGTGCCTAGAATGGTTTAAAATCGTTCCGCACCAAAATCGCATTTCATAGACAAAATTTAAAAAAAAATCATGGAATAAATTCTTACCGTTTAACCATAGACTTACTAACACGAATTTGTTACAAACACTTTATATTTTACGATAAAAGTGCTCCAGAATGAATTACTGCTTGCAATTGTTTATCATGGGCCCATGAACTTCTGAAAAAAAATCATAAAACCACGTACCAAGCAAAACATTGCAGAAAGAAACTAACTGGCGGTATACTCAAATGTTTGAACGGATTCCATCACTAGATATCCATTTTTTTTAAATGTTTAAATCAATTACTCCGCGCAGTGGTTTTGGAATCGCACAGCTCGCTAAAATTGCAGAAAAAGAACGGAATACACCAATGTTTGAACTGATTCCATAACTAGATATCTGTTGTTTTTAAAAGAAATTGTTTAAATTAATAACTTCAGTTGGTTGTGTTAAAATTTCACAGCGCTTTGCACAAAAATACTGTTTACCGCCACAATTGAAAAGAATCTTATAATTTAATCTTACCGGCGGACCACAGATTTATTAACTCTACTTTGTAAATATATTTTATAGTTATTCACGGAACGGATCACGAATTAATTACTGCAATTAATTGTTGTAAACAAGACCTTAAGTATCATAAGGACATTCTATTCACATTTATTCACTAAACAGTTCACCACTCCTATTTCTCTCTCTTCCACTTTATTTGTCCCAATCACGCTTACCGTGAACAGTGAAAAGGGACTTCAAAATTAAATTATTTTTCGCGGCTTCCCTAAAAAGCCAAATTGAAAATTTACTGCTTTTACGCAATTACTAATCGTAAGTAACTGTTTCATTTCGTCTTTGTTAAGTCGTTCTAGGTTTTCTTTTCCTAATCCAAGGTATTGAATTTTGGGAATATATAACCAAAGGAGTTATTAATCATAAATTATGACAGTTGGGAATGTGAGACAATCATAATATAATGTACTTATATGTATATATATATATATATATATATATATATATATATATATATATTAACAAATATTAAAAAGAATTGTCTAGAGTAATTAATTTAAACAATTTAATCGTAAAATATAAAGTGTTTGAAACAAATTCGTGTTGGTAAGTCTGTGGTTCACCGGTAAGAATTATTCCATGACTTTTAAAATTTTGTCTCTCAAAGGCTATTTTGGAGCGAAAACATGGTCGATTTTAGAGCATATTAGGCACCGTAATTAATTGAAAAAATTGTAATTAGTTCAATAGATATCTTGTGATGAGCCCTGTGCAAATATTTCTGTATTCTGCCGAATAGTTTTTTCTATGAATACTTGTTTTAAAGATAAATGTAAGTATGTCCTTGTGATGCTTAAGTCCTCATTATAAACAATTGGATGCAGTAATTAATTCGTGAGCCGTTTAGTTAATAAATATAAAGTATATTTAACAAATTAGTGTTAATAAACCTGAAGTTCACTGGTAACACGAAATTTTCATTTTTTTGTGCCGATAAGAGAAATTTTTATATTAATGCACTTTGCAACTTTAAAACAACTGTCCGTAGTAATTTATTTCAACAAATTATGTTAGAAACAAATGTTATCTAGTGATGGAATCAGTACAAATATTTTAGTATTCCGCCGGTAAGGAAAAAAATTACGATTTTTTAGTTTTTTGTGTTTTTGTACATATTTCAAATTATTTAAACAATTTGTAGTTGTAATGATGTTAAAATGAAGTAGTTAAATAGTAATTAATTAATACTTTATTGTCAATTTTTCCTCATTTTTTGTGCGCCATTTTGTTTCGTGACTAGCTAGTTTCCGTCTGAAGCTAGCTAACCCTCGATTTTTTAGAAAATGTCTGGCGCAATTAATTTAAACTTATGATAATTTAAGAGTAATTAATTAGTACTAAATGATGGCATATAGTTTTTTGTGGTCCGCTATGGGTGGGTAGCCAGCTTCAGAAAGGTCGGAAAGCCGGACAGACGAACGTTGTGCCGTGAATGATTTTGCAGTATCAAGAAGCAACAAAACATGGATTTTGACTACACCATGAGATAGAGGATATTTTCACCTAAATTTTGGAAGAGATTTTATTCACTTTTTCGTTACCAGATCCCAGCTAAAAGAGTTTTGCTGGCAAAAATTCGCCGTTTTCCGGCGCACGATTACATAACTTTCTCTTCTCGCGAAGTATTCGTAATGTGAAAAAGAAAAAGAGAAGTGACTTTTTATTTGATATTTCTATATTTATTACATTACTTCATTGATTGATTAATTAGTAAGAACAATTAAAAGACTATTTAGTAAACTTAAGTTATATATTCATATGATACACTTTGTAAATAAAGAAGAATGATCCGATAACAATAACCTTAATTAAAAATTAGAATAAACATTTTTAGTTAACTAGATTATAAAACCTACAACAAAGTACAACTAAATATTTATATTTGTTATTGTTTTTGGACTTTTTATTAATAAATAAGTAGGCGAGTAGCCAAACTGTAAATTAATTAGTGAATTAAGTACATTAAGGTGTTAATTTTTGCAATTTTTAATAAATATTTGATTATTACCGTAGAAAATAGTTTTTTCATTCCATAAAAAAAACTTTAACTATGCGGGATTCCGCTGGGTTGAAGTCAATCCATATGAATTGAAAACAGTGCTGTATTGCAATCCCTATACACTATTTTCCCTCAACCCGGGAAAGATCTCCATCTCACTTCTTACCGACCCATCATCATGTTACCAATTCTCCACCAAGATGCTTGAGAAACTTATCGTAAAATGCATACTGCCAATCTTAGAAGAAAACGATTAGATTACTGACTATCAGTTTAGATTCCGACGACATTCAACAAGCTCACAGAATAGCAAACATGATTAACGAAGTCTAAAAATATAACATGTTGTTAAGCGGAATGTCTAGATAACGTACCGATTTGTTTAAATAGGAATGCTACTATTCAGAAACTTTTCCACTAATGTAAATATTCTTAAATAATATTTCTGTAAAATTAAATTGGAGATAAACGGATTTTCTCAAAAAAATTGCTGATTGCTCAGACGGTGCTGCTTTTGAATACGTGATAGCTGATTCAGCATTTATCAGTCCCTTTTATCAGCTCGCAATTGTCGTTTGGCGACATATCAAGATAGCCCCCGCAACCGTCCTGATCGGAATACCGCTTCATCTGGATACCTTCAATTTGGGTTCGTATATTTTTATATTGAGAGTAGTTATTGTTGTATTTGCTGTTTTATGCAAAACTCGAGATGTACCTAAGTAAACATAGTAGCAAATAGTTTATAATGTTTGCGTTTTTGTCTGGATAAGAAAATAATATCGAACAAACGCATTAAGAGTAAGTTCGCTAATTTCTGTGAGTGCAGAAAAAATTATAAACAAGTTGCATGCCCTGTTTATTGTATAAGAGTATTTAAATTATTTTAGAAAAATATATTAATTTGGATGTTAAGTTACAATATCAAACCCATGCTGTCATAGCTAAACAAAGAATCCGTTGCATAATATTATATAGCTAACCAACGAATACGTTTACAAATAGTAATTAGCTTGAAAGTTTAATTTTATAAAAATAATGGTAGTAATCTTAATCAAAAGTGTAGGCATCTTAATCAAAATAAATATTACAAGTTTTGACAGCTGTAAAATAAACTAATTTTATAGTAGTTGTCAATGAAACCGCATCACGTAAAGAAAATGGGTATTCTGTATTTTGTTTGTTTTACAGATCTTTCAAATTTTAAGCAAAAATTAGTAGAAATTGGTAATCAAATATTTTATGTAGATTATACCATGTTTCCGATTCCGTTACTTTCATAACTTACCCGATTTTTGCAAATCAGATGGTGCATTTTAAGGATTAAATTGCAGATTACAACTGTCAGCGGGTGATGCTGTTTTTTAGCACTACTGTTTAAAGCGAGGCTGTTGTCCTTTGGTATCTGACGGAGCAGATTGGTTAATCAGATATCATATACATGATAGAATAAACACGGAGATTATTAGAATGTTTATTTTTTGGAGCTTGTAAAGAGCCCTGTGAGAGCTAAGACGTCCTGCTTTACGCAGTGTGAAAAGATAAGTTTGGTTATAATTTGCCATATTGCTACCATATGTTATACCTTATAAGATATTTTAAATTACAAATACATTATATGCTTCTTCAAATTATAAGTCCATAGCATGTAAAGTATCTACCTTATGATGCACGATTTTTACTGTCTAGCACATACTTCCTAAGAAGAGAAAGTTACGTAACCGTTGCGCGGGAAACGGGGAATTTTCGCTGTAAAATTCCTTGTTGCCGGGGTCTGGCAACAAAAAAGTGGATAAATCGTCTTATATATTTTTAATTATTTCTTCCAACACGTTGTGTAATCAGAAGCCGTATTTTCTGGGTCTTTGATACTTAAAATAGTGGAGCTACAACAACACATACTTTCTTGTATTATTTCTATAATTGCAATTTTTGAAAATCTAGAGTTCAATGAAAATGAGATCTGCGCTATACTTTTAAATTTTCCTTGTTATATACGTGGGAAAATGGAACAAAAAATTTAGAGCAGTTTTCGAGAAAATTGTTTTTTTTATAAAATGTGTAAATTTCAAGCACAAATAACGCAAAACCTATTTTTTTAATATACACGACCTTTTTAAAGATCTTAATTTTTAGAACATTTTCTGGAAAGCGAAAATCTCTATCTTCAATTTTGTAGTTATGAAAAGTTAATATTTTGCAATTTTCAAAAATACAGATAGTTTGCCGGAAACGAGACTAGCACAATATTTTTTACTGTTCTTTGATACATATAAGGAGAAATTTTAAAGAAAAATCTAAAGCCGTTTTTCGAAAAACAAGTTTAAAAAAAATTAAAAATTGCGTATACTTCAACGAAAATTGTCCAAAAACTGCTCATATTCCGGAAAACGTGTCCGTACATGACTTTGTTTCAAGATTTGTCTATGTGCAACTGATTTAATATATCATTCTTCAATATTATATTTATAAGAAGACGCCAAAAAAATTGAATTTGTGCTACATTGGAATAATATTGTTGTACTTTTTGAAAAATATTGTCAACATTTCGTACAAAGTATCTCTAAAAATCAAAATATCCGTTTGGATCTCAGAGTGCCCCGATTTAATTTAAATCGACCGAGATGCCGTCAATCGATTTTCGATATCAAGGACCCACAAAACATCGATCTGACTACACAACGTGTTAAAGGAAGTAATTTAGGGGAAAGGGGGCTTGAGTGGACATTTTCCTTTCAGAATACTATAACTTTAATTCTTTCTGTAATTAAAAATACATTCTGTGCCTGTTATATACGTTAGTATTTCATCTTTACTTTTCTATACAAGCAGTTGTAATATATTTCTCCTAAAAAATTTTATGTACACTTTATGTGAGCTAATGTGAACACGTACAAAAAACACTTATTTTTTATTTAATGTGTATTTTTAATATACTTTTACACAACATTATTTTATTAGAAAGAGTTCTGATGTCGTAACTACACAATGTAAAGCATTTTCACTATTTCTTCATTGACATTGCACCTTTAGGATTTCCTAACACAGTTCTGAACATCTGAAGTTAGAAAGAAGAAAGGTAACTAATTAAGAAATATAACATTTACTTATTTAGCTATTATTTTGTACAAAAGGTACTGATTGTATTATTATTCGTTCAATATTTTTAAGAAAATTATATTTCACTTCAGAGCTGTATTGCACATTATGATAGTGTGTCTGTAACGAACGAATAAGCTCTCCTAAACAGTGTAGTGTTGGTAATTTAATTAAAAATGTTTGCACATGTGTGATTATATTTAGATATACTCTGAGCAAAAACTGTAAAATACTTTGCAGTACTGTGGGGTTAGTGTAGGCCAGTGGCCTGCCCTTAAGGGCTGCTCCTTAAGGGCTCCTTAAGGGCTCCTTAAGGGCTCCTTAAGGGCTCTAGGGCGGCCCTCCCCAGAAAAACCAACCTCAGAAAAAGTTGCAGAACATATTAAACTTGCCATAAATCGTTTAAATTTTGCATATCACCAGTGCAATTTTTGAGGACTAGCGCAACTGAAATTTATGTGCCAGCTTAATTGAAAGATAAAGGGTTTCAGAATGGACCGTGCACGTGAATGCATCGTCAACCATCGGGAGTACGTGATTGGTGTATGCGAGGCAATGGAAGCTTGGGGAAGAGTGGGGGTACTGGGAGGTGGGTGGGGGCAGAGTACTGGTATCAGAAAGTCCGAACCTATGAACTACGGTAATAATGCCGACCCTCTCATCTGATTTCATAAATTACGTTATCGACGTAAAAGTTTACGATCAAAACTTCGTATTTATTTTATAAATGGAATCGCAACTCTTTAGAATTCAGCCACAAAATACACTTTCTACCATTACACAACAACTGAAGATCACCGGCCAAACTTGCGACTTACAGAAGACTGTGTGGTTAATATCTAAGAAATAATTTTGATGGTCTACGTGTGTTACACATTGAATAAACACATTTGTCCACAGTAGCCCCCCCTCTCACATTTCGAATTGTCAAGCTCGAATGAATATATGGGTTGAATGTTCCGTGGTGCAGAGTTGCACTTTTTCCAATTACAATATTTTAATAAATAAACTAAGTATTATCATTTGAATGTAATTTTTATTAATTCAATTTTATACCAATACCAACCATTTCAAATACTGTATTTGTTGAACTAATTCAGTTTTCAATATAGGAAGAAAAAATTGAGATTAAATATTTTCCCTCGCGCCAGATTTAAACCGGCTGCTGTTATGTCCAATAAATAAACATTGTGTACAACTTGGCATTTTTTAAAATTTCTTTAAGGTCCTTTTTAACTAGTAGGTCATGTAGCGACCACTTTTGGTTGTTTGCACCGGTGTAAATGAATGGGGGAACACGACAGGTAAGGACAACACGAGCACACACAAACGTCCACGCCCGAGGCGGGATTCCACGCCGTGACCTCGACTCTCCAGAACGAAACTTTTACATTTTGTTCCCCGAGAGTTACACAACACAAAAGGCCCACTGAGTCAGCACTATCCACACGTTTCGCGAAAGTCTCGCGATGTGGCTGCGCGGTGCGGACGCCTCTTTCGCAGCCCCCGCTCCCCAAGCACGGGCCCCGGCGCCGAGAGCGAGTCGCCTGCAAGGAGAGCAAGCGGCTCGCTCACTCCCGCGGAGTCGCCTCTCGCTGCAGCTTCCAGTGCGGTTCGTACGCGGCCCCGTCACGGCGACGTCACTCTCTCTCTCTCTCTCACGTTTAGTGAAAGTCTCGCGATGTGCCTCCGCAGCCCCCGCTCCCCAAGCACGGGCCCCGGCGCCCAGGGCGAGTGGCCTGCAGGGAGAGCAAGCGGCTCGCTCACTCCCGCGGAGTCGCCTCTCGCTGCAGCTTCCCGTGCGGTTCGTACGCGGCCCCGTCACGGCGACGTCACTCTCTCTCTCTCTTTCTCTCTCTCTCGTTTAGTGAAAGTCTCGCGATGTGCCTCCGCAGCCCCCGCTCCCCAAGCACGGGCCCCGGCGCCCAGGGCGAGTCGCCTGCAGGGCGAGCAAGCGGCTCGCTCACTCCCGCGGAGTCCCCTCTCGCTGCAGCTTCCCGTGCGGTTCGTACGCGGCCCCGTCACGGCGACGTAACTCTCTCTCTCTCTCTCTCACGTTTAGTGAAAGTCTCGCGATGTTCCTCCGCTGCCCCCGCTCCCCAAGCACGGGCCCCGGCGCCCAGGGCGAGTCGCCTGCAGGGAGAGCAAGCGGCTCGCTCTCTCCCGCGGAGTCGCCTCTCGCTGCAGCTTCCCGTGCGGTTCGTACGCGGCCCGGTCACGGCGACGTCACTCTCTCTCTCTCTCTCTCTCTCTCTCTCTCTCACGTTTAGTGAAAGTCTCGCGATGTGCCCCCGCTGCCCCCGCTCCCCAAGCACGGGCCCCGGCGCCCAGGGCGAGTCGCCTGCAGGGAGAGCAAGCGGCTCGCTCTCTCCCGCGGAGTCGCCTCTCGCTGCAGCTTCCCGTGCGGTTCGTACGCGGCCCCGTCACGGCGACGTCACTCTCTCTCTCTCTCTCTCTCTCTCTCTCTCTCACGTTTAGTGAAAGTCTCGCGATGTGCCTCCGCTGCCCCCGCTCCCCAAGCACGGGCCCCGGCGCCCAGGGCGAGTCGCCTGCAGGGAGAGCAAGCGGCTCGCTCTCTCCCGCGGAGTCGCCTCTCGCTGCAGCTTCCCGTGCGGTTCGTACGCGGCCCGGTCACGGCGACGTCACTCTCTCTCTCTCTCTCTCTCTCTCTCTCTCTCACGTTTAGTGAAAGTCTCGCGATGTGCCTCCGCTGCCCCCGCTTCCCAAGCACGGGCCCCGGCGCCCAGGGCGAGTCGCCTGCAGGGAGAGCAAGCGGCTCGCTCTCTCCCGCGGAGTCGCCTCTCGCTGCAGCTTCCCGTGCGGTTCGTACGCGGCCCCGTCACGGCGACGTCACTCTCTCTCTCTCTCTCTCTCTCTCTCTCTCTCACGTTTAGTGAAAGTCTCGCGATGTTCCTCCGCTGCCCCGCTCCCCAAGCACGGGCCCCGGCGCCCAGGACGAGTCGCCTGCAGGGAGAGCAAGCGGCTCGCTCTCTCCCGCGGAGTCGCCTCTCGCTGCAGCTTCCCGTGCGGTTCGTACGCGGCCCCGTCACGGCGACGTCACTCTCTCTCTCTCTCTCTCTCTCTCTCTCTCTCTCACGTTTACTGAAAGTCTCGCGATGTGCCTCCGCTGCCCCCGCTCCCCAAGCACGGGCCCCGGCGCCCAGGGCGAGTCGCCTGCAGGGAGAGCAAGCGGCTCGCTCACTCCCGCGGAGTCGCCTCTCGCTGCAGCTTCCCGTGCGGTTCGTACGCGGCCCCGTCACGGCGACGTCACTCTCTCTCTCTCTCTCACGTTTAGTGAAAGTCTCGCGATGTGCCTCCGCTGCCCCCGCTCCCCAAGCACGGGCCCCGGCGCCCAGGGCGAGTCGCCTGCAGGGAGAGCAAGCGGCTCGCTCTCTCCCGCGGAGTCGCCTCTCGCTGCAGCATCCCGTGCGGTTCGTACGCGGCCCCGTCACGGCGACGTCACTCTCTCTCTCTCTCTCTCTCACGTTTAGTGAAAGTCTCGCGATGTGCCTCCGCTGCCCCCGCTCCCCAAGCACGGGCCCCGGCGCCCAGGGCGAGTCGCCTGCAGGGAGAGCAAGCGGCTCGCTCTCTCCCGCGGAGTCGCCTCTCGCTGCAGCTTCCCGTGCGGTTCGTACGCGGCCCCGTCACGGCGACGTCACTCTCTCTCTCTCTCACGTTTAGTGAAAGTCTCGCGATGTGCCTCCGCTGCCCCCGCTCCCCAAGCACGGGCCCCGGCGCCCAGGGCGAGTCGCCTGCAGGGAGAGCAAGCGGCTCGCTCTCTCCCGCGGAGTCGCCTCTCGCTGCAGCTTCCCGTGCGGTTCGTACGCGGCCCCGTCACGGCGACGTCACTCTCTCTCTCTCTCTCTCTCTCTCACGTTTAGTGAAAGTCTCGCGATGTGCCTCCGCTGCCCCCGCTCCCCAAGCACGGGCCCCGGCGCCCAGGGCGAGTCGCCTGCAGGGAGAGCAAGCGGCTCGCTCTCTCCCGCGGAGTCGCCTCTCGCTGCAGCTTCCCGTGCGGTTCGTACGCGGCCCCGTCACGGCGACGTCACTCTCTCTCTCTCTCTCTCTCACGTTTAGTGAAAGTCTCGCGATGTGCCTCCGCTGCCCCCGCTCCCCAAGCACGGGCCCCGGCGCCCAGGGCGAGTCGCCTGCAGGGAGAGCAAGCGGCTCGCTCTCTCCCGCGGAGTCGCCTCTCGCTGCAGCTTCCCGTGCGGTTCGTACGCGGCCCCGTCACGGCGACGTCACTCTCTCTCTCTCTCTCTCTCGCTCTCACGTTTAGTGAAAGTCTCGCGATGTGCCTCCGCTGCCCCCGCTCCCCAAGCACGGGCCCCGGCGCCCAGGGCGAGTCGCCTGCAGGGAGAGCAAGCGGCTCGCTCTCTCCCGCGGAGTCGCCTCTCGCTGCAGCTACCCGTGCGGTTCGTACGCGGCCCCGTCACGGCGACGTCACTCTCTCTCTCTCTCTCACGTTTAGTGAAAGTCTCGCGATGTGCCTCCGCAGCCCCCGCTCCCCAAGCACGGGCCCCGGCGCCCAGGGCGAGTCGCCTGCAGGGAGAGCAAGCGGCTCGCTCTCTCCCGCGGAGTCGCCTCTCGCTGCAGCTTCCCGTGCGGTTCGTACGCGGCCCCGTCACGGCGACGTCACTCTCTCTCTCTCTCTCTCTCTCACGTTTAGTGAAAGTCTCGCGATGTGCCCCCGCTGCCCCCGCTCCCCAAGCACGGGCCCCGGCGCCCAGGGCGAGTCGCCTGCAGGGAGAGCAAGCGGCTCGCTCTCTCCCGCGGAGTCGCCTCTCGCTGCAGCTTCCCGTGCGGTTCGTACGCGGCCCCGTCACGGCGACGTCACTCTCTCTCTCTCTCTCTCTCTCTCTCTCTCTCACGTTTAGTGAAAGTCTCGCGATGTGCCTCCGCTGCCCCCGCTCCCCAAGCACGGGCCCCGGCGCCCAGGGCGAGTCGCCTGCAGGGAGAGCAAGCGGCTCGCTCTCAACCGCGGAGTCGCCTCTCGCTGCAGCTTCCCGTGCGGTTCGTACGCGAGCCCCGGCACGACGACGTCACTCTCTCTCCCTCTCTCTCTCTCTATCTATCTCTCTCTCTTTCTCTCTCTCTCGTTTAGTGAAAGTCTCGCGATGTGCCTCCGCAGCCGCCGCTCCCCAAGCACGGGCCCCGGCGCCCAGGGCGAGTCGCCTGCAGGGAGAGCAAGCGGCTCGCTCTCTCCCGCGGAGTCGCCTCTCGCTGCAGCTTCCCGTGCGGTTCGTACGCGGCCCCGTCACGGCGACATCACTCTCTCTCTCTCTCTCTCTCTCTCTCTCTCACGTTTAGTGAAAGTCTCGCGATGTGCCTCCGCTGCCCCCGCTCCCCAAGCACGGGCCCCGGCGCCCAGGGCGAGTCGCCTGCAGGGAGAGCAAGCGGCTCGCTCTCAACCGCGGAGTCGCCTCTCGCTGCAGCTTCCCGTGCGGTTCGTACGCGGCCCCGTCACGGCGACGTCACTCTCTCTCTCTCTCTCTCTCTCTCTCTCTCTCACGTTTAGTGAAAGTCTCGCGATGTGCCTCCGCTGCCCCCGCTCCCCAAGCACGGGCCCCGGCGCCCAGGGCGAGTCGCCTGCAGGGAGAGCAAGCGGCTCGCTCTCAACCGCGGAGTCGCCTCTCGCTGCAGCTTCCCGTGCGGTTCGTACGCGGCCCCGTCACGGCGACGTCACTCTCTCTCTCTCTCTCTCTCTCTCTCTCTCTCACGTTTAGTGAAAGTCTCGCGATGTGCCTCCGCTGCCCCCGCTCCCCAAGCACGGGCCCCGGCGCCCAGGGTGAGTCGCCTGCAGGGAGAGCAAGCGGCTCGCTCTCTCCCGCGGAGTCGCCTCTCGCTGCAGCTTCCCGTGCGGTTCGTACGCGGCCCCGTCACGGCGACGTCACTCTCTCTCTTTCTCTCTCTCACGTTTAGTGAAAGTCTCGCGATGTGCCTCTTTCGCAGCCCCCTCTCCCCAAGCACGGGCCCCGGCGCCCAGGGCGAGTCGCCTGCAGGGAGAGCAAGCGGCTCGCTCACTCCCGCGGATGCAATTTATAAATAATTCTCAAAAATAGCTCCAACCATTTCTTTAATTTTTTCATCGGCTAGAGCAAATTACGCTTACAAATTAGAGCAGGTTTCATTCACGGTAAACTCTTTGCATTTTCAAAATTTTCGAACAAAAAATTAACGTTGCCAAACTACAATATTGTTGATAGAGACTTTTTCCTTAATGCTATCTGTTCTTTAAAACTAGATCTTGCAATAATATAAATGAAACTCACTGATTTTTGAAAATTGGAAATGCAAATGATTGACTTCATTTACGCGTGGGGAAGGTTAAGCCTAACCGTGTGGCTGGTAGTGTAGGGGTAAAGAGTTAGCGTATTAACTGTAAGGGCCTGAATTCGAATCGGCACGGAGATATTCCTGGTTGGAAACACTTTTACAAGCTTATGAATTATCGGTAAATCCAATACCAAAAATTTTAATCGTAACGAAGATCTCGATTGGATCACATGGACTCTTCGTGCATTTCCTGGCCTCGAGGCGCCACTGTGTACAATAAATCGGACTATACAATTGATTCAATCAATGACACTCCGAGCGATAACTTACACTCGTAATCTCAAGAAGCTTCCAAACATCTTGCATATGAACTGCACATATAACGTAAGCAAGGTGTTAAAGAGAATGACTGTTTCGTTTTAGTTTGAGACCTCTCGAAAATTGGTTGCAGGTTTTCATATAATTAATAAATAAAATTTTTTTAACATAAAAAATGTTTTAACATATATTTTTCACTTTTAAGCAAATATTAAATTAAACATTTTTCGGTATCTAAAAGTCCGAGCCCTACGTATTATTATGGAAGATTATAATCATACAACAGAATACTATTAGACGAAGCTGAGTAAACAATGCTAACATTTCTTCCTAGCAAAATGGAAGACAGGGTAAAAAACGTAGTCTTATGACACATTTAATTACCAATTATCATTATTGTGAGGATGAATATGAGCATTCACATGAATGATTGGTTAAAGAAAATTTACATTTCTTTTCTTTGGGTCTAAACTGACAGGCACTGTCCTTATCACAAAAAAATAACTTGCCGCTTTATAGAAACTACACTATTCCTTTGCAGTCTCGCCCGCGTTCTTAGCGGGGAAAAGAGTGGGCGGTGACGACAACACCGATTGTGTCGTTACTGCTGTGTTGAATAGCTGCGCCGCCACGCACCCTCTGGGAGGGAGCACTCGACGCCGTAGTAGTGGCGAGGGTGTAGTGACCAGAGAGTATAAGTCGTAGTCGTAGTGACAGTAGTGGCGAGGGTGTAGCCGCAGTAGAGCCATTCCACGTCAAATCGCACAAGAGTTGACACAACATTTTTTAAAATTTACGATATTTTTTTTCTTAAGACTGGACATCAAAAAAAAGACACGTATTTTTTTATTTGCCTGAAAATTTATTATTTGTGTAGTTATGGCTATATTAAATTTTGGTATTTACAGGTACTTCACCAAATAAAATCAATTATCTCTCCGAATGTACAAAATATAAAAATTTCTGGTTTGTGTCATTTAATACTTTGAAATGTGTATTTTATTCCTCTGTAAATAAATTTTTCAAAAAACAAATTTTTCAAAAAATATATTTTTCATTTCAAAAAATGTGTTTTTTTTTAAAAAAAATTTCTATATAAACTCGATGAGATAAAAATTTGAAAAAAAATATAGGCGTGTTCCTTGTTCAATTTTCTATAAAATACAACAAGAAAAAAAGTGGGCACTCCACACATACAGTTCTAAGAAAATCAAGGCGCGTTCTGCCTACCCATGCACTAACGAATTGTGTTCTGCCAGTCTTTGATGCAAGTGCTGAAGAACTAAAAAAAGAATGACCGTCTGCCTGATAAGGGTTTCAAGAGTTATTAGTATTTCAGATGTTCACTCTGCCCCCAGAATGTATGACATTGTGTCTTACGTATTTTTGTGGGTAACATCGTGGGTGACTTGTGGGTCACCTATGTTCTTACGGGTGAGAGCGAAACGAATTGAAATACGAGCCATTCCACGTCAAATCTCACTCTAATTCACACGACTATTTAAAAAAAATAAATGACATGAATATATGGCATTCATTCTGGACATCAAAAAAAAGAGACGTGTTTCTTTATTTACCTGAAAATTGTTTATTTGTGTAGTTTTGCCTATATTAAATTTTGAAATTTACGCGTACTTTGCAAAATATGATTAATTGACGCTCTGAATGTACTTAACATAAAAATTACTGGTTTGTTTCATTTAATTTTTTGATATGTGTATTTTATTCATCTGTAAATTACTTTCTCAAAAAATAATATTTCATTAAAAAATTGTAATTATTTTTAAAAAACGAACATTTCTTTATGAACTCTCTCAGATTAAAATTTGAAAAATAGGCATATTTATTGTAAAATTTTTTACAAAACATAACAAGAAAAAAGTGGGCACTCAACACGTATAGATAAAAAAAAATAAATTGTAATTATGGTATTCGGGCGCCTGTAATTATGGTTCCTGCCCCTGCACTAACGAATTGTGTTCGATCATTCTTGGATATTAATGCCGACAAACAATAAAAAGAATGGCCCTCTGCCTGATTTGGGTTTCAAGAAACATTAGTAAATCTATGTTCACTCTTTCCCCAGAAGGGATAGGTGACAGCAAAACGAATGCTTTTCCTCGTGTCAGCGAAACGAATTTTACTGCGAGTCCCTTTGCGTCCTAGGGACGGAGTGCCCTCCTGACCTTGCTCGTGAAGTACAATCGTCCACTTGTCAAGGGACATGGTAAAATTTTCTCAACATTAGTCGCAATACTTATGAAGACAAGACTGCTAGTATTTGTTCTGTGAATCGTGTGTACACTGTGCAACATGAGTGGTGATCAGCGTATGAAAGAGATGTTTCAATCCATTGAAACTCTCTGATCACGATTTTTAAAAAAGAAAATCTCCAAGACGCGTAAACCACGATTTGCTGATGAATTTACAGGAGTCATTAGATTGGCGAAGTTGTGATTCATTTCGGAAGAAAGGGAATCGGCTTCCAAAACGGCCTTTTCTTAATGAAGATAGCATCGAAATCAGTGGCTCCCATGGCATTAACGGAAGTAGCGGAACGTCCAGCGAGAAAAGTGGAAATCAAGGAAGTGACAATTTAAGCTCTTCAGATAGTTTGTCAAGTGTCTGCGAAATGAATAAAGAGAAGATAAACATGAGTTTAATTGCAATAGGAGAAACCCCCGCCACGAAAAGAAAATTGGAACAAAATGGCACCCCTATGAGAAATTTTAGAAAGTACAAAGTGCCAACACAGATAATTTTTTTCACATTGAAGATCCTTCGACGTCCATCGAAAAATCAGACAAAGATACTATTTAGTAACTTATCGATTACTTTCACTCAACAGATGACATGATGTCGAAAATTTAAATTTTGTCAATTTTTGAAAGTTGGACATACAATAAAATTAAACGACTTTTTGCAGCAACCGAACGCATGATAAAAGTGTCTAAAACGTTGGCTGAAGAAAATGGAATTTTGTCCAGAATTGAAGTAAATTCAGTAGGGCATTAAAACTGTGCATTGTGACGAATGTTCAGGAATTCTATGGTACGCGAGTACTTGTATTTAAAGTGAGTTTTGAGGGACCAGAAAATTTCAAAATGTCAGTCAAAACCTGAATCAAGAATCCGTCATTTAATTATTTATAAATTATTTATAAATTTATAAATTCTTTATAAATATATTAATATTATTTATATGTATATTAATACACATAAATATTATTATTTATAAATTCAATCATGAAGTTTCACCACCTCAAGAAGTACTTAAATTACTGCCTTATCCAAAGACACCGACGACCAGCAACGCAAAAAACGTGTCTATTGCAGCAATCTATTACACACTGGTTCGTAAAATATTAATATCTTTTAAAGTTACTGAGATCCCACTTTGATTTTTTCTGGGCTAATAATCAATACTCTAGTGAGTTTATAAATATTTTTAAAAAAATTTTTAGCTCTTCGAGTTTACAAAAATATTTAATTTTCAAAATTTCAGTTTTTTTTTAAAAAAATTGAAAATTCAAAAAATTAAATATTTTGCAAAATCTTAAAAATTAAACATGTTTTTAAGTTTCGAATGGAATTTGAACGGAATTTCTATAATTGGTGAATTCAAATGTATAATATTTTTAAGTTAGTGATGCGCGTCATTTTTAGCAAATTTCATTATACAAAATTTCCGTAAATAATAAAGTTAGAAAAAAATAAAAATACACGCGTTCACTTATTTGATCCATATAACAAATAGAAAAAAATAGAAAATAAATAAAAATATGAAGGTCAAATTTTGGTCTTTTTTGTGCGATTTGACGTGGAATGGCTCAGTAGTAATAATAATAATAAATAATAATAATAATAATAATAATAATAATAATAATAATAGTGACTTTATTTATGTGGCGAGACTCGGGCCATCAGGCCCGCTCTTCCGCCTAACCACGTAATAATACATATATAGATAAAAATTGAAACAGTACATTTAGTAAATTAAATAAAATACAACTTAGATATGTCTTGCCCCTGGGCTCACAAAATGAAAGTAAAAAACACAACGTCCCAGCATTTACCTTAAACGGCCGGGGAAAACCAGGGAAAACAAAGGAAGTGTGCATGCTCTTCAACGTTGCGCAACTAAATAAAATATTTAAAATAATTTATAAAGCATTTACTGACACAAGAGAACATTAAAGAGATGCCCGAAAATAAATTATGAAAGAGAGAAAAGAAAATATTAACCCATACGCGTCAAAATGTTAGCAAGAAAATCTCAATCCATTAAAGAACTCATTAAAAAAAATAATAAATGAGAATGCACACAACCACCCGGCCAGGACGACGGCTTAGGGCCGATTTTAATTACATCAACATGTACCAAGGGAAAAGACGCATTCAGTCAGAGCCATGACAAGTTTAGCTGGAATGAATTTGAAAAAAAAAACCAACAACTTTCTAATCTTATATTAAACCTAATTTAAACTAATTATACTGTTGTTTATTAAATTAAGAATTAACCTAAGAAGTATAAGAAAATACAAAATAAAAAAAGTTAAAAATGTCATATAAAATGTTACATTTAGCGTACAATTTTGAATAATAATAATAATAATAATAATAATAATAATAATAATAATAAATAAAAATTAAAATAATAATAATATATTGAGTACACACTTTCACATCGTACATTATCAGCTCAGTAGAAGAGTATTTAAATGTTTTTGAATGATCGCAATGTTTTACATTTCCTAACATTTTCTGGAAGGTTATTCCACTCTCGGGTCGTTGCTACTAAGTAAGATTTATTATAAAAATTGGTGTTGCTTTTAGGAATATTGCATAGCAAGGATTTCTGGAATCTTTTGGTTTTGAGATAAGACATTTTATAAGAGAGGTAAGCAGGTACACCCGTATTTAATATTTTGTAGAAAAGGCACAAACTATGAAACAGGCGTCGACCTTTCAAGTTTAATAAATGATTTGCTTTATAGTACCCCGATATGTGATCATACTTTCTGATATTGTATTGAAACCTAACACATGCATTTTGAACTCTTTGAAGAGCATCAGCGGTTGATTTATTTATGTTACCGTACACGATATCACCGTAATCAAGCAGGGGGAGCAGGAGTGATTTTACTAGAAGTTCTTTGGTTTTGGGTGGAAGGCATTTGTAAGCACATTTGAGTGAGTACATTAAGGCATACACTTTGCGGCAAGTGTCCCGAGCATGAGGTTCCCAATTTAGAAATTTATCGATGGTCAGACCAAGATTTTTAACTTGAGAGCAGAAAGGAACAGTAGTGTTGTCCAAAATGATATCAGTAGTGGCAAGGGTGTAGCCGCAGTAGTGGCGAGGGTGTAGCTGCAGTAGTGGCGAGGGTGTAGCCGCAGTAGTGGCGAGGGTGTGGCCGCAGTAGTGGGCGGCTTTCAGCCGATTCTCGCCGGCGCTTCCAGCAGGCTGCGCCTCGGTTCTCTCGCTGACAGCCGGGCCTCTGGGCCGCGCATGCAACCATTCTTCCTCTCGTCACCCCGTGGCGAAGGCCCGTCCTTGATGCGACAGTGTCCCGGACGCATGAACCGGAGAAGGCAATGCGGCGATCGCGCCTATCACGTAAGGGTGGTGGAGGATTTCATGAAGGTAGTGATAATTTAGGGGCTCTCACAAGCGCATGAAATAATGCTTTCCTCGAAGGTCACTCCAGGCCGCGATCATTTCCGAAGTTCAAGTCAACTTATTTGATCCCTCGCGTAAAATTTTCGAGCTTGAGTCACTTCGGTAATTCATCTGTGCACTCACGGAACTCTCCTAGTGAGTCTCAAGCTCGATGTCCATCTATCTCATCTACCCATCTGTCTCATCGGCCTTACCTCTCAAATCACGAGAGCTTTGAACTCCCTCCTTCCGCACTCCCACCCACTGATTGCTCAGCATCGACTTCGCAGAGCATTGGCGAGGGTGCTCTCGCGCCAATGGGGTGCTAAAACGTTTATACAAAAGAAATTGCCTTTCGAGTTCCGGCGGCAACACTCGGTCCCCACGCACCTGATGGGCGCACCCTCTCTCTCTTGCGATCAAAGGAGTGCGACACAGGACTCCGTCGCGGGTTGGTTTTCAGTTCCTCACGGGGGACACGGCGGCATTTTGCACCTCATTTCTAAGGGTACGGTTGGACAGTGGGCATATGCGCGGTGCTGGGCGCCCTCCGCCCATTCGTCAGCGCTCGGTGGCTACATCGCGGTGGTTTTTGGAAGCTCTTTTTGGGTGGCACAAACGTTTCGACTGGTGCCGACGTCGAGTGTTCGACACCGATGCATTGGGCGGGATACGTCGACATAAATAGCGAGGTCGCTGTCCTTTTGGTGACCTCCCTTCCGAGGGCTGGGGGTGCCGACCCGCCCCTCTTTGTTTCCCGTGTGGTCGGTCGGCCCTGCTTCGCACTAAGCTCCCCTCCCCTTACTGCGGCCATCAGGCCACCCACGCGATTGGATAGCTCAACTAGTGGTGCTACAGAATGGCTCAGACTTTCCCGTATTAGTTTTCTATTTCCTTGGGTCTTCCCTAGCTATTCGAAATTGCTACATACTCTTTCTTGCCAGCTGTCACCTATCACCGCCAAAAGCACATTTTTTGTCATTTTCTTAATTTTTCGGTTTCCTATTGGTAGAACGTAATATTAATTTTAGAATATTAAAGAACACAAAAACCTAGCCGTGAATGGCAATTTTCTTTTAAAAATTAAGAGAAAATGGCGTTTTAGCGCTACTAAAAATGCGAAATTTAAAGCTCATTTTCACGGAACATTTTTGACTTTTCAAAATACTTTATTTCAAGTTATTTGAAGCACTTTCTCACAAATATAATAATATTTACAAATTGCTGGTAATGTGCATATTAAAGATGTGAGAGATCTTAAAAAAAAGCACTTATATAATTTTAAAAAAACCAACTTAAAATAAATTTAAAAAATTAAAAAAAACAACTCAAAATAAACTTTACGTCATATTAAAGAGTGTAATTATCACTACCCGTTACAAAAGTTTCAAGAAAAAATTTGCAGCCATACATGAGAAAATGGCGTTTGACCGTTTCTGAAAATGCCGAAATTTGAGCTACTTTTCACAGAAAACGGTTGTGTATTCGAGAAACTTTACTTGACGTTTTTTAAAGCATATGTACTCATAAATATAATAATATGAAAAAATCGCCGATAATTTAAATATTAACGACGTGAGAGACAAGTAAAAAAATTATATTTTTCCAATTTTTGAAAAAAACAAAAGAATAGAGCAATATGGCGTTTTTGTCATCTCATAAAATACATTAGGCACTACACCTACCAAAAGTTTAAAGAAAAAAAATTGGAGCCGTTTTTGAGAAAATCTTTTTGTAATTTTTTAAAATTGCACATATTGCACGCAATATTGCACGAAAACTACTAAAATTTTGAAAAACATTTACATGACCTTTATGAAAGAATTTAATATGCAGAACAAATTTTATTTGAAGAAAAAATCTCTATCTTCAATTTTGTAGCCCCAGAAAGACGCCGAAAACATTTTAAACTTTTACAGTTTTCGAAAATTCAGTTATCCGTGAAAATCGGACCTATGCCATGTTAATAAGTGTATTTTACTCTATTCACACAAGAAATACAAAGAAAAAATTTGGAGCCGTTTTTGAGAAAATTTTGAAAATTCAAAGTACCCTCAAATTTTACAGAATCTTTTTCAAAATCTCAAAGCTTCGACTAGAGCCAGATCGACCGGGGAATATCCATTTTGGAAGAAATCGTACGTATGGTTTAGGCGCTAACAGTGTTCACAGACGGACAGACAGTCGGAGAGACGGACAGACGGACGTTTTCCTTTCAATTGGGTTTTCGGTATCAAAGACCTAGAAAACAGTGTTTCTGGCTACACCACATATTAGGAGAGTTTTTTCTTAATTTAACAACTGGTTTTATCCACTTTTTCGTTATCACCCGGCAATTAATTTTTTCCGCCGAAACTTTGCCATTTTTTTCGCGCAGCATTACATAACTTTCCCTATACTGCGTATATCACTTCGTGGAGAAATACGTATACGGGAAAGTAATGACGGTAGAAGGAAAACTTGTGAAGACGGAACAGGCTCAAGCCTAATCCATGAAGTGCAGAAGAAGAAGAACTATGTTTTAAACTTGAATAACAACTAGACTGTCTAAAATTATGCAGTTGGAACTCATTTAAACTACTTAATGTTACTTTAAATATTAATATTTCTAAGTCGTAGTAGTAATAGTAGTAATTAACTATTAGTTTATAAATGTTTTAGATCGATGTTCGACGTAATCTGTGATGTGCATTTATTTTGTGTTTTTTATAACCAGTGGCGTGTAGTGAAATGTTTTTGTAGGGAAGCAATTACATTTCGGATGGAAGATTTTTAATTTTTCACACGGATATGACGACAAATTCAGTAAGTCCTGCACTATTTCAAACACTTTTTTCCGTTTCTTCTCTTGTTTCTATGGAATAAACGCCCCTGCTTGTGACTTAATTGATTTTTACCCTTTTCTGAGTTCTGATTGGAAGTTGGGGAATTTTAAATCATGATTGCAATTAATGTAGTGGTAATCAACGATTTGTCGTAGAGTTAACGAGTAGATTTAATTTACTAAACAAAAAAATAATTGCATTTGGGGAGAAGCCAATGGAATTCTAATTTACGTTTTTTGCTCTGCCTGCAGGTGACCATGGAGGCGAAAAACATCAAAAAGCCCCAGGTGGAGGCCGCGTTGGAGGAGCGAGTCATAAAAATGGAGGAACGACTCACCAAAGTAGAGGAGGTGCTCCAGCGGGTAGTGGAGAAAAGAAAAACCGATGTGGAGGAATCGCTGCAGCGGAAACTGCCTAAAGTGGAGGAGCTCCTCGCATCTCACCAGAGAGTGTCCTCCACTCCCAGTTCCCAGAGTCAATCCCCTTCAGCACAGTCCTCTCCTACAGCCACAACATCCTCGCCAACCCCCACTCCATCACTCAACCTACAACTCCCTGTATCTACTGCCTGCACTGGAATTCTCACCGAATTCTGCGAAGGAAATGAACCAAAGGTTGGACCTCCAACCCAGTGCATCCAGGGCGCCCCGGCCTCCTCCAGCCCCTCCAGAGACGCTCCGAAGTTGCTTCTGGACGCCGCGGAGACGGGAGATGAAGCACTGCGGAGCTTTCTGGCTGTTGGAGGAAGAATAAATGCGCGGGACAAGGATGGCAACACCGCGCTGCACCTGGCTGCGAGCAACGGCCGCACGGAGGTGGCGGACGTGCTGATTGCGAACGGAGCGGGAGTTGACAAGCAGGACCACCAGAGTCGCACGCCGCTGCACTGCGCGGCCGCCAGCGGGCACTCGGCGATGGTGGCGCGCCTGGTGGCCGCTGAGGCGGCAGTGGAGGCGCGGGACGCCCAGGGCGCCACCGCCGTTGCCCTCGCCGCCCGAGGAGGCCACGCGGCCGCGGTGCAGTCGCTCTTGGAGCAGGGCGCGTCGGCGGAGACAACGGATGACAATGGAGACACTCCCTTATTGGTGACAGTAAAAAGTCGTAAAAGAGATATTGTACAATGGTTGTTGAGGAAAGGAGCTTCTCCAACAACGAAAAACAAGAAAGGCGAGTCTCCGCTGTACGTTGCTTCTAGAGACGGACACGAGGATATTCTAGAACTTTTGCTGAAAGCTGTCCAAAAATCCGAGAGGGCCGAGATAGGGCGCTCCCTGCCAGTGGCTGCCAGCGCGGAGGTGGTGTGGATCTTGGCGGACGCGGCTCGTGACGTGGTGCTGGGGGCAGCAGGGAGGGAGGCGTTATTGGCTTCAGCGGCCGACGGTCGCCAGGAAGCTCTTCAAGTGCTTTTAAAACTGGGCGTCAGCGCCAATGCTACTGAGAGTAATGGAAGGACCGCATTGCACAACGCAGCTTTTAAAGACCACAGCTCGTGCGTGCGCACGCTGCTGGAGGTCGGCGCCCAAGTGAATGTTAAGGAGCCATGGGGCAATACTCCTCTGCATTTTGCCGCACAGAATGGGAACAGAGAGTGCGTCGTCGCGCTGAAAGAGAGAGGTGCCCAAGTGAATGTTAAGAACTATTGGGGCAATACTCCTCTGCATTTTGCCGCACAGAATGGGAACAGAGAGTGCGTCGTCGCGCTGAAAGAGAGAGGTGCCCAAGTGAATGTTAAGGACTCAAGGGGCAATACTCCTCTGCATTTTGCCGCACAGAATGGGAACAGAGAGTGCGTCGTCGCGCTGATGGAGAGCGATGCCCAAGTGAATGTTAAGGACTTATCGGGCATGACTCCTCTGTATTTAGCCGCACAGAATGGGAACATAGAGTGCGTCGTCGCGCTGATGGATGGCGGCGCAGACGCCGGCCAGAGAATCGTAAACGGTCTTTTCACTTGGACTGCTCTGGAATTGGCAAAACAAAAAGGACATCAAGACTGCGTACTCGAGATCGAGCGTCGATTGATGTACAGAAGAAATTAAAGGACGCTTTGGAGACAACTGCACCACAATTCACTTCACGCACACTCTTTTTACAAACAAAGTGCTAATGTGCCCTCTGTGATCCTAAATCCTAAAGAACACTTAAAATTACAAAAATCTGATGTATTACACACAAAAATGTATTTGGCACTGAAAAATTATAAATTTTAAAAATTTTGAATTTATTGTCTAATGCGTTTTTTGTTTCACAAATACCTCTTGTCACATAAAGAGAAATGAAGACTTTCTATATTATTAGAATTTTGATATCCAAAACACTGTTAATGAATGTTTTGAATCTGGATTATTAAAGTTACTGAGTTAACACAAATAATGTTACATTATTAATGTTTAGTGTTAACTTCCCCGACATAACACCCTTCTTCGCAGTCTAACGCTGGTATTTGTTTCATTTTGGAAACTACTGAGAAATCAAACTTAGTTTAACATGTCTTCAAATATTATGCATATATGTTAATAGAAATATGCAATAAAACTATTGTTTTCTAAAAATATTTTGAGTGCAAGTACTTTCCCCATACTTTTTAACAGAATTCATACTCATTCTTAAACTATGAACAAGAAATTAGAATTTCATGAAATTTATTTTAATTATAAATTGTCTACAAACGCTAGCTTTTACTTTCCCGTATACCCCGTATTCCCGTAACTTTCCCGTTTCCCGTATTAGTACGTATATACGGACTAATTTACGTAGTATAGAGAAAGTAATGTAATGCTGCGGCAAAAAACGATGATTATTGGTCAGAAAACTCTCATTGCGAGGCCCTGATACAGAAAAAGTGAATAAATCTTGTTCTGATATGTAGTGAATTACTCTAACACGTAGGTGTGGTTGTGTAATTATACAAATAAGTGTTGTGATTTAAGTGTCATCGTAGTACATATTACTTACGTAGTGATTGTATTTCAAGTGCATTAGTAGGAATCATTTTATTACAGATATGTGGTGTTTCTAGTTGCGAAAAATGTACCCATACTGACAGATATCGTTTGTCAGTACTTAAATTGCCTAAAGAAAAACCCCTTAAAGCTAAGTAGTTGAGAAATGTAAGTGAATGCTCACAGTGAATGAATGAAGCTATATTTTGCATTCTTCATTGTTTAATCGATAGTTAAAAATTTATGATTATTCAAGGTATTGCTTTCCCTGTTTCAAAGTGATTGAAATAAACGCAAATTAACTTTTTTGTTCTCAAAAGCAGGTCGAAATTTTTCTTTCAATTTTTTTCCTCAGATACAGCAAAGGAACTTAAAGAAGGAGGCTGGTATCATTTTCGTCGGACTCTCTGAACTCGCCAAAATTAAAGGAGTTATAAATTAAGCGTAAAAAGTTGCTGCTGTAGCACTACAAGTTCTATTATGCAAACTAGGGGACCAAAAAATCAGGTAAAGGTGAAACAAATGCTTTTGGACGCAGGTAGATAGCAGCAGAGAAGAAAGGTGGGGATAAAACCAAAAGCCCAGACGAAACAGATTAGAAAACTAACTACAGTGAAAAACCTCTTCACGACCATCCCTTAAACGCGACCACCTTTCCTCTAGGTCACTAGTTTTTGGGACAAAATGTCTTTCCCGTATGACTAATGCATTTGTTAGGACCCACTGCAAAGTGGAGAAATTTTTTTTATTTCATATGTCGCAAGGCAGAATCGTTGATTCGCGAACGCCCCACGCGTGGCGCGGGCCGCCATTTGTCAAGATGAAATGAAAATTGTATTGAAAACAGACGTCTCTATTAGACTCTCACACAATCAGCGACAATACTACATAGCGAAAGCACTGTTCAGGGCTGGATTGTGTTGCAAACTAAAGAAGCAATCGTCGAACCTGCCCCCAATGCAATTCTAAGCACAGCACACCAAAGGCAAGAGTAGAAACGACAGCGGCAGTACTCCCTATCGCATGAGAATCGGCATGAATCATCGCCGGTTGCCACCGGGGCCGCGAGTTGCAGCCCACGCGTGGCGCCGGCTCCGCCGGGCGAGCGAGCAACCGGCGTTCGTGGAACCGTACGGACAACCACGCCACTCTGGCGACCGGTTAGCCGTCCACAACGGACACAACTTTGAGAACATTCGCTTACTAAATTCAAACAGCGACCTGTGATAGGCCAATCGCCTTCCGCATTCACCCTGCGCAACAGGCTCTCGCGACGCCTAGTCGTTGAGACATCAAAATCAGCTCAGTAGAGGATTTCATGCGGACCACACGAATTATATCCTACAGAATTGCCTCAAAGCTCTGTGACATCAGCCAAAGTATCACATCCTGAGCAGCTGGAAAACACATATAATTTCTAAATAATAAACAGCACTCAGGAAATTGCCAATCCACTCAAACACGTGGACACTTGGACACTTGTGCACAAGTGTATGCCTGAGGTCACGCAGGAAGTTCTCGCAAAAGTGGGAACAACTTAAGAGCTGATCGCCCGCCCCTCAGGCGATTGCTTCGCGCCTGCCGGCGGCACGTGGCAGTTAGTCACCCGCCAGGCAGCGGGTATAAAAGCTGAGGTGCCCTGTGAGGCGGGGGCACACACAGTTGTAAGCTGTAACCTGTAACCAGCCTCTGTACACTTCATTTTGGAATAAACGGCTGTCAACCGGAGTTGGTGTCTGACTGTCTCTCTACCCGAGCCAGTTGCAGCAACGCAGTGCGAACTTGGACCGCACTCTGATCTCTCACACCAGAGAGAGAACAAGAAACACAACTCACGTACAGAGCCGTGTCTACAGAGCTCCGTGTAAGAAAAGTACACGTAAATGTTTTAATTGTGCAACATAGTGCCGATGCCAGTTGGCACATTATCTAAAGTTCGGGAGTGGACTTCATGCGGACCACACGTATGTGATCCGTGTCCACAGAACTCCGTGTAAGAAAAGTACACGTAAATGTTTTAATTGTGCTACACAATGCCGATGCCAGTTGTACATCAAATGTTTTAATTGGGCAATCTGTACATCATCTTATTATATTATCTGATATTCATCTTAAGTATCAGTATTGAACTTCTTGAACATGGTATCGTAACGAAGAGTGCGAAATCAAGTGTAACCAATTGTTAATTGTGTAACAGTGTTCATGTAACCACGCAATCAACTACAATCAAATTTAAGCCTGGTTTGTGCAAGAACTTGTTTTTAATAAACCAGAAAGATTTTGCGCCAATATCCTCCCTGAACTATTAAAGGTTGTCAGGACCGCTGTGCTTAAAGATTTATTCTAATAATACAGTCCACTAAAACCTTCAAAACAAGTGCAGCAGCCCCGAACAACATTTTAATTCCCTTAATGCCGACTACCCCTTTCCGGATCAACGATCATCAGTCTACAAAACACACTTTCATTCGTCTATAAAACACTTTTTCCTCTTGAAAGCAACCACTTCCTTTTAAAGAAATATTTCACAATGCCTTATGTCGTTTTCTGCTAGCTGCAACTCGCGGCCCCGGTGGCAACCGGCGATGATTCACGCCGATTCTCATGCGATAGGGGGTACTGCCGCTGTCGTTTCTACTCGTGCCATTGGTGTGCTGTGCTTTGAATTGCATTGGGGGCAGGTTCAACGATTGTTTCTTTAGTTTGCAACACAATCCAGCCCTGAACAGTGCCTTCGCTGTGTAGTATTGTCGCTGATTGTGAGAGAGTCTAATAGAGACGTCTGTTTGCTATACAATTTTCATTTCATCTTGACAAATGGCGAACATCAATTGCAAACAGAAACTCACAATCCCTTCCTTCTCTCGAGACTAGATTGTCAGTGATAAGGTAATGCTAAAAGGGAAAATCGCAACGAGATTTAATTAAGCTTTTTAATTGCGGTATATGTCATACACAGTCAATTCTTTCCAATCGGTAACGATACTTGTAAGATTGGGAAGAAAATGTCAATAAGGACTCTAAGAAGACACGTTGGCAGCCTTACGAAACCATAAACAACGTTATTTTAGAATAGTTTAACCGCGCTCGTTCAAAGGGTCTCTCTATCAGTGGACCAATGCCACAAGAAAAATCGCTTCGAATCGCATCGGACCACCTTGGAGTCGATAACTTACGCGTCAGCAATGGATGGTCGGACAGATTTCGTGTTCACCACAACATTGTTTTCCGAAGTGTGAGGGGCGAAAGTGGTGAATTCAATGAATATATGATCAGTGATTGGAAATCCAGAATTCCCGATATCACCAAAGGATTCGCGCCATGAGACATCTGCAACGTGGATGAAACGGGCCCTCTATTTAAAGCAATACTAGCGTATCCGTGCGAGAACTCTCGCATGTTAAACCCCACCCTTTCCCTATCCATTTGTCAATCCTTTCCATAAAGGAGAGGAACTACTAATATACTTACAAAATATCAAACAAAATAACAAAGCTATTGATGTTTGAAACAAATTTTCAATTAAAGTTTATTCAAAATTATAGAGAGATGTTCTTGGAACAATTCATACTTCTTTAAAAACAACATTTGAAGAAATTTATCAATCTTCCTTGAGAGTTTGCTTTTCGCTTTCCTTGATAGTCAAATAATAGAAAAGGTTTTTACTCTTGAAAAAGTCAAGTAAAGTAGTGCGAAAATACCGGATCGGCCAAGAACAGACCTACTCATTGCAATATTATTTAACTTTCCTTGATTTGTTTTGAAGAACCGAGTGGGTTTTGCAGAGTCAGGGTGCCAGCTTGCTGGGGTGAGAAAATTGAAAAATTATTTGTATACTAAAAATTATTGAATTATTTTCTGCGTCCTTACGTACCTCAAGAAAAGCAATTCCAAGCCAAAAAATAATCAAACTAATGTTTTCACCTTTGAGTACTAAATACCATTTGTTAGCATTAGAAACAATTTAGTAGGCATTAGGAAGCCCACTTCGGTACATGGGAATGTTGCTCAAACGATGTTTGCATTTTTAATATCTTAACGAACCGACACCTTGAGTTTAATATCAAACGGTGATTTATTTACGATATGAGTTTGCAGCTGGGCGCTGGTGTACATACTTCCATATACCGCCAACATTTAAATCGTGCGTTTGGACTGCGATCGTTGGCAGTTGTTGGGTGACTTGCACTATTCTTTCTATAATTTTAAATTTAGTTGTTTTTTAATTGATTCACGTAGTATTGTAGGCTAGCTCGTTTTTATTTTTGTTTTCCATTTTACTTTAGCTAATTTAAAAAGTTTGTTTTTTGTGTTGTGCCATAGCACCAAGTTTTCCCCCACTACCTCTGCATACCCGTGCGAGAACTCTCACATGTTAGGCCCCACAGTCTTCCCTATCCTTCTATATTCATTCTAAGAGGGAAAGTAGTTAACGAAATGTGCTTATTTGTTTAAAATCTATAAAGGTAACTTGCAATGTACTAACACAATTATACATAAAATAAAAAACAATGCAAGTAATGTGTAAAAGAAATTTTCAATAAATATTTATTCAATATCATGTAGAATTAGCTTGGAACAATTCCCAGCACTTACTTAAACACATTTGAAGTAATTATTCAATATTCTTTGTCAGTTAGGTTTTAGTTTTTCGTGATAGTCACAAAAATATTACAAAAGCTTTTTACTTTTGAGAAAGCTTCGTGTCTGAACCCGTTGACTTGAAAATTTCATCGAATGATAACGAAAATATTAGTACAGGTAAAACAAAAACACAGTCTTCACTCTTCACTGAACACCCACATCACTCCACAATTAAGTACGCAGCACTTATAGACCATGAAAAAACGTTAATTGAATAGTTTCACTACACACATAAGAAACAATCTTCATAGGTATAGGTATCAAGCAACTATAATAGTACTTCTGGTTGTTGCTGGAGAGCAAATCTTGAATTAATGATTATGCAAATAAACCTCGTCAGACTGCACAAACTACGGTGTTAACAGAAAGCGTAAAGATTTTCGAATCTAAGCATTCTAAGCGTATCGCCACAAAAATTGCTACCAGCAGGAAGGGCTGAAATATTGAGGTGGCCTTGATAGTATTGAAGCGTGGAACTGAAAAATTAATTGAATGGATCGAAGAATGTCTCATCATGTAGATTATGGTATGAAAAACGTTTCTTTGAGGCCTCGGCCTCAAAATTTTACTTTTTAAGGCTCTAAAACGCTTCGTTTCTGAGTTATTTGCCGATGTAAGTTGACATGTGATGCGGATTGCATTTTACATGAATATTTCGATGAGTTTTTTAACGAAATCCATATTTTTAAAGTCAAAGTGAAGTTCGTCAAGTCTCCGTAAAATTCTCTTTCTTTAGAGTCCTAATTTATAAAAATGGTTGCGTGTGAGAGCCGGAACCCAAAGGTATACTACTGAAATAATACAGGAAACGATCGGACAGAACGCTTGCAGTGAAAGGAGACAAATATAAAGTCCGATATAGACGTACAGTTTTCGTGTAGATTCTCATTCAGTTTCTATACAGAAACGTCAAAATCTCAAACTGAACGTATAAAAGCCAAAAAGCGCATACACGGTCTATACGCTTTCTATATGCTTTCTGCATGAATCGCCAGGGGGAGCTAGCGGAAAACAACTAAATTGCGTCGTCCGAGTACTTTCAGTGATGGTATGCGTGATGGATGCGTGCATTCTGGCTATGATCTTTATTTAGTATTAATTAACCATGAGGGTCATAGAGAATAAAAATTGGAAGGCAGAGATAAGGAAAGAAGTAGTTTATCACAATATATCACTTCATACAATCGCACCTTGACACACCTAACCACAAAATCGACATGGCCTATTACCGTTAGTGAACGATTTTGCCGCTAGAGGCGCTGGAGTCAAACTGTATGCTTTCTACACCAAGAAATTCCGAACATGTTCATAATTTTCTCATGTAGAAAGCGTGGAAAGTCTGGACTACAAGAAGAATCTACACGAAAACTATACCGTGTATATAGGCCTTAAGGGTGGTAAATTAGCAAAGTATAGACTAACAATTGCGTTATGTACCAATATGCGCGAGAGGAAAAGGAGCAACCCATTGTTATTCATACATATCTGCGTCCATGATGCATCAAACATGACGACACTGCAGTGCGAAACATATTGTGGCACACCAACAAAAAAGACATGGATGACGTGCGAAATTTTTCGTTCATGGCTGCACAAACTGAACAGGAAAATGCAAAATGCATACAGAATGATTTTCCTGTTGGTCGATAATGTTCCATGTCATTGCAAAGAAAAACTTTCAATATTGAAACGAATATTTTTCCGCCACATACGACATCTTCCTTGCAACCCCTTGATAAAGAAGTAATTCGTACATTCAAAATTTTGTACAAGAAAAAACTATTGAGATCATTACTTGCTAGAATTGATGATGCCACAACAGTTGATGAATTGGCAAAATCTACCACAGTTGAATGAAACGTGCTTAGAATAAAGTGAAACCTGAAACAGAAATTGTTTTATAAACTGCGGATTTGGAAGAGCTGATTTGTCTGAAGGAAAGGTGCATGGCAGCAGAATAGAAGTCATAGAGAATTTTGCTCAAACCAGCAAATTTGACGTTGGCATTAATAATACAGACGAACGGTCGAGTGTTTCAATTATAATAAAATCTGGGATGACTTGGTTTCGGAAGTTGCTCCGGTCGACGAGTGAGAAAGTGACGATAGGTTTAAAGTTGATCCATTATTATTACCTGAGGCACTCTCCAGTATTAGAAGGAATAGCTTATTGTCAAATGAATTAAAAAATTAAAAATTGATAAATTTGTTTGGTGAGATTGAAAAGGAATATGAAAATATTATTGTGGCTGAACATGTGAAGGTCCGCCCGCCCGCTCGGCCGTTATCGTTCTATCTTCTTTCTTCTTACTGTTTTACATTGAATTAGTTCAAGTCTTTTGGCACATACCCTTTCAGGCGCGCAGTTTCACTCTGGCAGCAGGTACTCGGAGCCGTGACCCATCTCCACAGCTGGGTCTGGTCAGTGGCGATGATAGTCGCCTCTTTGGCGACGTCTCCCGCGGCTCCTTCCGATTTGGCTGGCTCAGGTGATTACCGGATCAGCTCCGTTGCCTCTCGTCCCAGATGCATATGATCATTCTTGCAGTCACTGTTTTTATATTTTCCGCGGTGCAAAAGGCTGAAGGCCAGCGATTTTTATTACTCGCCCCTTCGCAAAGACAATGTTGTCGCCCTCGCTAACCCGCACATCTCTCGCGGTATTTTTACCGTACTTTGTCTTGATCGCCCTTATGTGATGGGCAATGGCCTCTCGCACCTACTCGCGACACTGTGCTGTCCATTCGGTACCTACTCCTCGCTGCAACATAAAAAATCTATTCGTTATCACTGTTAAAGTTCGTCTCTCCTCTAACACTTTCCAAATTCCTCTATGCTCTCTCACCTTCAAAATCTTTCTCTGCTCTCCTCCACAAAACTCTTTCTCTCTACCGCTATTTTCCCCTTCCTACTCGGCCCACTTTGGTACCGCCCTTTTTCTGACTTTTCCAATCGTAGGTCTGTTTACACTTTTTGCATCTACCGGTGTCATTGATTGGGTCGCAGGAAATTCCTCTGCTAACCGCGCACTTCGCCCTGGCGTCGCCCCGCCTGCACACATGCGCGTACCTAATCGCAGTAAAGTCTCGCGGGCCTACAACCTCCGCTGATCATGTTCTTCCTGGGGACGAATCCCGGGGTGGGCACCTTTGCTATTAGGCCGATTTCGGCAGCTTTATCCTCACCCCCCTTCCACGTACATGGACGCTTCAGGGCAGGAAACCGGATCCGGCCGGTACCTAGTTTGCCCTCACGGCAACCTCCCCACACAATGCCTGGGTCGGGCCGCCCCGCTAGCCCGGAGCTCCCAGTTATCCAGATTGGTACCGGAGTCAATATCACCTGTATGGTAACTCGCCACTCACATGCGCCGGGACACCAAGTCCCTCCTCATTGCCCTGAGTTTGGGCCACTGCCACGGCGAAGCCAAAAGCCCATCTGGGGACCGCCCGGGATTTCTCCCGGGGGGCCAGGAGCCCCCAACCCGCCTCCCCGCTGCCAACACTTCAGGCTATCGACCCGGGTACGGCCGTTACCAATGACAACCTGGCTGAAGGTAAGGCAGCAGCCGGACTTCTGAAATGTGAGCTCCAGAGCACCCCGAGGGGCGTCCTTCACCCAATCCTGTCATGAGGTCGGACGGACTCTAGGTCGACGCGCTAGGGACCCACAGGTGGACCGCCGGGTTGAACCGTCGGCCCGGAGTTTAGCTTTCCTACTCACTGCCTACACCTTTAGGCTAACGACCTGAGATTGGGCCGCGTGCTCGGGGTCCGGGTGGTCGCCGCGCTCTCCACCAGAGGTCGTGGCCACCTACGTGACACACGCCTCCCCCGTGCGGGGTGTACCTAATCGCAGTCTCCTTTTCTTTCCTGATGTATTTACGAGGCTTCTACACCCGCTCGCGCGCTCGCCTCGTCACGGATGCCCTCGGATTATCCCGCGTAGCCGTCTTCTTACAACGCTTGTCTCATTTCCATGGTCGTAATCGACCAATTGGGAAAGGGACGGCTCCTAAGTGCGGTAGACGTCGATTCTTTGCACGTGTCGCTCTGGCGCCATACATCCCAGCGCCCCTGGTGTCGCCCCTGGTGCACCCTCCTCTTGTCCCGTCTTCAACAAAGGCGCGTGAACCCCCTCTTTCTACGCACTCGTGTGTTTCTACTTGCTCTTTCCTATTTATTGTTTAAATATTTTTATATCACATAATGGATATATCACAATACATAAGCGTTACAAATATTGCTCCTCCCGCTTTCTACGTACTCGTGTGACCTACTTGCTCGTTCCTTTTTTTCATTGTTTATATATTAAAATATTACATGATGAATTTATCACCGTATGTATGTATGAGTCTAACCTACATTACTCCGTATATACGTACGTATACGGGAAAGTAAAAAAGAGCAAATATATCCCGCTGCAATTTGGTCTTCATTCCAGCAATTTTCAAATCGTTACCGAAGTCTTAAAATGCAAAAAAAGGAGATAGTGGAAAAAGGTTACAACACACGCCTTATTCTTCAAAATATATAGAAAATTGAATTTGTCAGATATTTAATTTACCTTCTGATATATTATCCATTTGGCAATACAGAAATATCCAAGTAAAAATATTTTTTTTAAAAACATTTTTAACTGATGGAAACTTTTCTCATAATCTCGCGCTTTTTTTTACGTTCAGAAACCGCCAACTTTACCGTCAAAAATGAGAAGGACATAATATTGGAATTACTCTCACGCTGGAATTTAATGTACCAATTATATATACACACGATTTAATGGGACTAAACCCCAAGCCCAAAATTCTGTTTTTTGAATTACGGCCAGGTGTTTTTGTCAGTTTAAACCAGTGCGCGTCACTTTGAAATTATCAAATAAATATTATTTTGATAATATGACGTGTCGGAGGGCTTGTGCCTTATGATATTGTTCGCAAAAACCTCCAAACATTGCTACATGATGTTTGTTACGTCCCAATTTAATATTATTTATTGAATTTTTATTTCCTTGCACCCAGAGAACTCTTGCAGCATAATTATTTATACTCAATTACCGAACAACTAGTGCACTGTGTTAAAACTGTCTGTGAAGTAAAGTCGGTCGAAGTGGCATCACACGGAGGAATGCACTTCTCGCCTCGCCGCGTCGTTTTTTTTGTTTGTTGTTTTTTTTTGGCAACGTCCTGTCCGAGTCCCTCCGCTCCAAGGGCATGCGTGCGCGCTGAGAGCGTGCACAAGCTTCGCCATCGCCCCAACAACGCTAGCTCTCAGACACACACACAAAATTGACGCTAGCGCCCCTGTGTACCACGAAAAGACAACATTTCGACCGACCAGTTTTCACAAAAATTTTCATCGGACGAGAACAAGGACTCTCTTGTGACAACCTCCGCAGGGGTCAGATCTATTTTTGTTTGTGGTGCAAAAATCTGTTTTGCCTGCCGCAATCTGTTGCAAGACGCGGCTCTCCAGCATTTACTTAAAGTATGCGGTGCAATGCCTAATTGTCTACTGCAATCTGCTGGAAGACGCTGCTCTGCAACAATTTAATTTGGGGTCGCATCTCTGACGCCACCCCCGTCAACAATCTCCTGCTGCTCTAACGCATCTCGGCCGACATCTACTGCTGCAAGAAAAACCCACCAGAGCTCCAACGGATATGTGACCGGTTATTTATTTCAAATTTCTTTTCCGATGCATCAGAATGAATTCGACTTGAGTGCACCTTTTTAAACTATCTACTCAAATCTATATCACAAGAAAAGACTTTAATACCCTTCAAGGTTACCGTTTTCAATTATATTTGTTTTGCTTACTACCTTTTGTTTCTCATTAATATTTTGCCTACTATTTTTAGTAATTTCTGTTGTTTATTAATTTTTCATCTTCATTTTTGTAGTGATTATGTATTTTGTTATTTTTTATTACAGCAAATGTTCTTGTCTGACCTATCATATTCCATCCATCTATTCAATACCACACAGATCTATTAATTTTGTGTATCATTTAATTTACAGTCTGCTGGTCCGCCAAATATAAAGCTATCAGGGATTCCTCCATTTTCTGCATTTCAATGTATTATAATTTAATCTCCCTTGTGTTCTCTTTTTATTTTTTTACACTGACAATTAACATTTGCAGACGATACACGTAACAATGTTTTCGTAAGGCACAGCCTGTGGCACTTCAAACACGAAGCCCTTTGAAATTGGGACAGAAATTTCGAACGGTCAAGAGCAGTGCTGACACAGCGCTAACCGTGTCACTTCAATTCTTCACCTTTCAGGTGCTGGGAAGGTTTCACCTCGTAGCGCCTAAGGCAGTGTTGTCAAGGTCGATGCCACGAGCGAGAGTCCGTGGAACGAGTGCCTAGACGAAATCACCTCTCCACGTAGTTCATAACCCCGCCGCAAGAGACAACCTAATCCCTATTGTAAAATGGCGGGGTTACTATTAGTTTCCTTACCCGACGCTAGTTGGGCAGAGTAGCTCGTGGCATGCTGCGGAGCCACGACGCGTGCCACTGCCACTAGTAGAAGACCTTGACACCACTGCTTTAGGTTTGGTGCGGGGAAGGTGGCACTCGTGGCGCCTAAGGCCTGTGGCAGACAAGCCTTATCGTTGATGCACGATAAGTGACACGAGTATCTATCACACTATCTTAAGGCGGGCGGCCAAAGCGCTCGTGTGCTGTTTGCCATAAGACAGGAATGTCAAGGTCGCGGGCACGGTACATAGCTTACTAGAGATATCAGAGAAATGGGGGTGATATTTGAAAGTAAAGCTTGCACAAGTCGCTGAGTGTGGTGGTACATCACTGGATAAAAGGTCTATGTCCGTATTTTAGAGAAGTCAGATGCATTTATTGCCTTAAATTTAGCTATATTAATTGTTTCCTCTACTAGATCAAAGCAGTTATCCATTAATATGTAATAATACATAAAACAGATTTGAAGTTGTCAATTAAGAGTATAATGAAATATTTTGAATAGAAAATATGATTTTATCATCGTGTTTAAGTGTTCAGTAATTGCGTTAACTGAACGTAGGAAGCTTCGAAGGTGAAACAGAAAACAGTATCTGTTGAAAGAGCTACCGTAACCGAGAATTGTTAACTTATAGATACTTGTTAATATATCTCACGTTATTGCTACAACAAATAAATTATTCACTAGAACGACGCAAAACGAGAACAAAAAAAATCGCGATTCAAACATATCCCCTAGACAAATGTTTGTGTTAGAATAAAACAGAAAAACATGAAATAATAAATAATAAAGAATAAAGAATATAATCTTAATTCAAATCTCGGCTGTTTGAAAGGTATCTGACAAACATTTTCGAAAGAAGCGACTATACCCCGCCTCCCGCCGTTTCAGCTACTATAGGAGGTGCTAGTGTCGCCGGGTACAGCTGCAGGTTAGGCTTGCCAACTTCTGCACATAAAAATTGGATAATTTATGAGAAATACGAAATGTGTCTTCTAAATGTTAAATTATTCATAATATATACATATAATAAAACCGCCTACGAAAGCGCGAACATCGACGATATATTTGGTAACATTACGCTCGCGTCTCGCGAACCTACGCTGCAGCCACGCACGTTTGAAGCATCGTTAGAAGTAGTTCGTAGTTTAGTTCCAGTAAGAAGGTGCTGCAGGAGAGCGCGCCACTATACTATACTATACGGGAGTATAGCATGCTATATGGGCGCCACTATACTATATGGGCGCCACTATACTATATGGGAGTTAGAAAGGCCCTGGGAGCACAGCGCTTCCCAAGAGGGCAAGTGGCTCGGGCGAGCGCATTTCAACACGCCTGGCTCGATTACCATGTAGTTTTATTCTACGACACGGGTAACATATCGCGAGTCAACAAAATAATCGTAGGGGTCCTAACTAAAAGCCGTGGCCGTGTGCGTATATATATATATATATATATATATATATATATATATATATATATATATATATATATATATATATATATAGGGTGAGTCACGTAACTTTAGCACCTCCTGTAACTTTTGAACGGTTGAAGATACTGCAATGCAGTTTTCACGGAAGTGAATGAGGGAATGGGGCTAATTGGCTAATTGATATGTGTATTGATTTCTCTTTTATCACTTTTATTTTACGAGATATTTGAGGTAACTTTGTTTTTTCAAATAGGACTATACATATTTTTTCAGTCCATCATGACAAGCGTAAAAAGACGAATCCAAAGATATAAATATTGTCATATGTTAGATAAGCATTTTTTTGAGTAATTGTGATTTTTTTGCGACTAGTGTTTAACGGATATTTTTCATTGTAACTGTCAGCCCCACAAGGTCACGCAGCGCTCCCCCAGCAAACGCGGGGTCGGGGAAGGGAAGGGATTTAAGTACTTGAGGATACGAAAAATATTCACAAAACTGTTGCATTTTTTCCTGAACTCTCCTTTTCATCTTTATCCATTTTCAGTAATTTGGGTTTCTTAGGGATTGAAAATACGGATTTGTCTTAAGTAGTATTTATTGAAATAAGATTATTTCTATCCCTAAGTTATTATTATATTCGTATTAACATTGAAATTGTTTGCTCAAAATATGCAATATATTTTTGTACACTTTTAATTATTTATTCTTATTGTGCTTTGTTTCAAGATCCCATTACTACGTATCTTATGAAATCCCATTAAATGGAGTTGAAGTTATAAACAATTTTATTACAATACAAACTTATGACAAATCCTTATTTTCCATCCATTTAATTCCTTCAATCAAAGAAAGACGAAAATCTGAAAATGCGGAAGGATGGAAAGCACAGTTCAGGAAAAAACAGCAATGGTTTTGTGAATATTTGGAATATTATGTTTCCTATTTTCAAATAAGACCCTTCCCTTCCCTTCGCCGGGCGCACGTGTGCTGGTGGAGCGCTGCATGACCTTGTGTGGTGGACTATTCAAAACGTCCGTTAAACCCCGGTGGCAAAAATCAAAATTAATCAAAAAAATGCCTATCTAACATATGACAATATGTACATCATTGGATTCGTCTTTTTACGCTCTTCATGGTGGACTGAAAAAATATGTATAGTTCTATTTGAAAAAACAAAGTTACCTAAAAAATCTCGTAAAATACAAGTGATAAAATAGAAATTAATGCACGTATCAATTAGCCCCTTTCCCTCATGCACTTCCGTGAAAACTGCATTGCAATAACTTCAACCGTTCAAAAGTTACAGGAGGTGCTAAAGTTACGTGACTCACCCTGTATATGTGGGCGTTCATCATACGATGCCAGTCATTATCCTCGACGTAGCTAATTTCAGAGATCCCAAAGTAATTTTGAATTATCCTGTATTGTGTTTCCGAAAAGCGTCGGAAACACAATACAGGATAATGTCGTCATCTGCGAGACTCCACATAAAATTGCAAAGGGATTTAATTTATGGTAAATGGAAATTGTTTACAGGATTCTGCGATGTATCAGATTACTTAAATTTTTATTAACAACACTTAATAGTTTATTACAATATTTTGAAAACCTTAATTTCTACACGAAAGCATTTTTAAATTTCTACATCACTTTCAACCCTATCTAATTATGAAATTTTAATCTAGATCATACCTCTTTTCTACGTCGAACTAATTTAAAAATTAATTTTTAGACATGATTATTAAAAATGCTAGATGTCGCTCGTCACTTAATTACAATACAAAAATTATTTTAAAAAAATGGAAATCTTATTTAATTAATTAAAAATGAGTCAATACAACCAAAATTTTTTATTTTAAATTCAAGAGGAGATGGGCGAGAACAGACAAGTATAGTAGGTGGTTCGCATCTTGATTATCGATTCTTCGTGATGTTTAGTTTTCCAGATTACTGCTACACAAATTTTCTTTATGGGCTGCACTCACGGAGATTCTGGGCACTTTTGGGCAATCCAAGTGTAGTATTTATGGCCGAGCTGATGCTGCGAAAGAAAAAGAAAATTACGAAAATATTATGACGAGAGCCCGAAATTTCGCCTTTTTGTTAATCTCCCTATTTTATGACTTATTAACAGGAATCACTTAATTGTACTTCTGGGGTTGTTTTAATAGGTTTTCATTTTGCCTCTTTCTTCCTACTTTGGCTTCGGATGCGAATTTTTACCATTTGTCTTATTTTTGTCTTTTTTACCTTTTACGTCAGTCGTTTTCTTTCTTTATGCTTCTAGCACATATCCCGATTGAAGGGTACCCCTGATAAGATGGTAAAAAAATCTCCTTAATCAAATGAGTAGTTACTCTCTAACTCTAACATAAAAATAATATTTTTGAAAGGTTTTTTAGCCCCCTTTCCACCACCCACACCTTTGTACAGCCAAACAAGTGATTTTTTAATTTTAATTATTTTTGTCAGCTTAACACTTATCTGATTGAAAAAATAAGAAAAATTCATATTACCGGAAAATATCAGATATTTTCTCAAATTCAAACGCAAACTATTAAAATTCAAACTCGAAAAGTTTTTGAAAAAATAACAAAAACTAATTTTTACTCTCTTAGAATCCTGGAACAGGCTGGAAAACATGTCAAATGTTCCTCTTAAATCACAAATTGTTGTGAATTCATGTCAGATTTTTTCGACTGTTGGGTTGCAGTTAAAAAAATAAAAACCACTTTCACCATTTTCCCGTTTTGAAATCACCTCAGAGTAAATATACTTTGAAAATGTCTGCAACAGTTCTGTTCGTTTATTTTAGTGTTCATTATACTTTGTACTTTTTATATCAATATTTTGATATTGAAATGTAGTTCCAAATTATAATGTTTTTAAATGTTTCTAATCCTTAATAAAAGTATAATCTACGCTAAGGAATGACTAGATTTTGTCGATGGTTGCTTGTAAACTGCCAAAAACTAGTGTTGGATAGAGAATCACATCCCGGCCCTACATCGAACAGATTTCAAAAGAAATAATAGAACTTTCAGATTATGAAAAAAAAATTAAATAAATTCACAACAATTTGTGTTTTGAGAGGAAATTGAGATTTTTTTCGAGACTTTTCCAGGATTGTACGACACAGTAACTTTTTAAAAAGTTTGCCAAAAAAAAAAACGTTTTTGCGTTTGAAATTGGCACTGAAAAGATGTTAAATTTGTTTTCTGTTAGTATGAATTATTTTCTGTTAAAAACTAATTAAAAAAAGGTGATACCAGTCAAGAATTTTTTTTCTTTCTTTTCTTCATTGATGCCGACAGGTTCGGTTTCCTCACGAAAATTCCATTCAACTTGTAGTGTGACCTCCGATCCCTTTCGAGGACAGCTCTCTATCTTCGCAATGCAGACGATTGTACAATTGCGAAAACGAAAAAAAATCTGTTTTCACTGATGCCATTCCAATATTTAAAAGCGAGTCCACAATAGCATTTTGAAGAGGCAGCGCAGCGAGTAAGACATCTTCGAAGCCATCATACCGGGTGGCCATGTGAAATCAATATTACAAAGAAAAGATAACTTATTTACACTTTAAGTGCTAAATTTTGAGTTAGAATAAAAATATGATTAATTTAGATTATTAATTTTTTACAATAATTCTTTTTGTGCATTTATTTTTTATTTAGTGATTTAGCATTTTTAATTTCAATTTCACATTTAGTGATTCTTCATTTTTTATATGCCTTTTTGCACCCCTACTTTAGATAGAATAAATGTTTCTTGAATGGCTGTTTTCGTACAAATAAGTGTTTTTTTGCCTGCCTATTTTGAGTAAAATAAATGTCTGAACTTCTGAAATCTAATTATAATAAAATTAAATGAAAAAGCAGTCTTGTGCTCATGCCTTAAAACTTGAAAACCTTTAGACTGCAACTGGATAAGCGACACCAGTCACAGGAGCCATAGCAAGCCTTCCGCTATTCGTAAATATTATTTCCATTTTGTTCGAGTCCTCATAAATATAAAAAAGACATGTACAGCAATGAAATGATCATCTTCACCAAAATCGTCATATTAACATTTACAATTAGAAGGTGGTTTGGTGTCTGGTGAGTTTTACCTTGTTACTGTCTCAAGCCCTTCATTAATATTTTACATTTAAAATAATATTTAAATCGTGACGAGTAGGAATGAGCTCTGGTCAAGTCGGCTAAATGACGACTAAATCAACATCCAGATTTCAGAAAATTCAAAACGTTCCTATTTGACCTATTGAGAATCTTTGCGTTTGAGTATTTAACTCAATACAAGAAGTTTTAGTAAACAAAAAATTGAAAGGAAAGTAGTTTTATTTTATGAATCGCAGAACACTAATGGGCCAGCAAAGAGAGAATATTAAATAATACGTTTGTTACCTGTTAAAAGGATATTTCCAACGGCATCTTCATGCCCTCATTGTGGCAAATTGTAGAGGCCAAATAAAATAAATCTTGTGTGTATTAAAAATTATCAAAATTCATGATTCGATGTTTCGTTGCAAACCTGGTTTTAAACATTTTGTATGTTATTAAATTGAAATTTTAATTGTCTGACTTGTGAAAAATATTTGATAAAACAATCGTCCATGAACCATGTTACTATTAATTAGAAAACATTTTGTTGAGTTCTAATACAGGTTTGATAAATTTTTTGGCGGAGTGAGTGAAAAGAATTGCAATCATAATTTCGCGATTCACACAATTAAGCGTTAATTACCATAAACACACGGAAAGAAAGACGTAATGTCTTAACTTATGATCAGCATCACAGGGTTGGATAGAGACATATCTAGTTGGATAGAGACATATCTAGTTGGATAGAGACATATCTAGTTGGATAGAGACATATCTAGTTGGATAGAGACATATCTAGTTGGATAGAGAATAGACTTCTATAAAAAATAATCTCGTGGTTAAACATTTACAAAATTAAAAGGAGAACAAAACCAATACTCACGCTACCACACATCGCAAAAGGCCGTCTGGTTTCTTGTGATACTGGGCGAAGACCCCTTAAAACCTAAAACAAGATAATTTTAATCAGTGTTGAGAGTAATTGAGTTAAAAGTAATTCAATTATTTTAAAAATTACTTAGTAATTTTTGCATGTAATCGTTCTTTTTAGCAGAATGTAGATTTTACTCATAATTTACTCCTTGATATAAAATTGTCATCGTTACTCTGTACTAATCGTTACATCGCATGTAATATTTAATATTTTTTCAATATGCCTATTTATTTCCGTTCGCAAATTACTTCGCTCATCGAGAAGTAATGGGTGGGTAAGTTCCTTTAGTTCACAAGCTAGACCAATTGAGGGGCCCCCATCCACGGTTTAGGGAAATTTACGGGGCTCCATCCCAGCGCGCGAACGAAGATTAGTTCATGAACGACATCTCTAGCTGCACATGAAATTCTAATTTCAGTAATTACATGCTGAAAATGTAATTTGTAATCGAGCCCAATTCTTTTTTTTGGTACTTTTCCCAACACTGATTATAATCAGTAGCATCTCGTGACTTCAGAGATTGGTTCACAAAATTAAGTCGAAGTGGTTCATCAAAACATGTGATGGGATGGCAGGGTTGTCTCCCTTTACGAACCCGAATAGTCCAATAGGTAAGGCACGTCTCTCCTATACTATTCTGCTGTACGTTGCTAGCACCCAAATCTGGCTCATTCGCAAGTTAGCCGGTAAACTCCCACATTATCCAAAGTGGGTGGATGAGGAAATAACATTTCTGGCGGGAAGTTTCTAAGGCTAGTAAGTTAGTTTCGAGTTTCACTACGTCGGTCTAAATTTCTGTTTAAACTATACTACCAAACCTGACATCACTATATCCTTAGTTGACGCTTCATTATGTAATTTCGAGTTAGCAAAGTGGTTTCACTCTCCAGAATTTATTCAAATCAACCTTGAGACTATGCCACGCATTCTGTATACTGCGATTTCTCTAACTTTGTCCTTCAAGGCCACTCAAGGCCCATCTTCGCGAATGAATATTGCACGGCACATCGCGTCTTTCTCAGTCTTGCCGGTAGAAGTCGCATGATCGCAAGCACTGCCTCATACGGCCGCGAGCATGCGAATTCTAGCGGAACGACTGATAAAGATGCAAAATACCGTTACATATTCCATCGCGAAGATGGAATTGAGTGGCTTTGAGGGGCAATATAGAACAGTATAGAATTGAGGCGGTCAAAATAGCAATGGCAGATCCCAACCGAAGTAGCGAAAAATTAGTTTTCGTTCCGAACACATTTTTGAAGGTGAAATTTGAGGGGTTTGCCATATCCCAATTCAATTGATATTTCAGCAAATGGTAGAAGTCTGACAGTAAACTCCTGCCATATACCTATCTGAAAATGCGAGGTCATTTGGGACCTACCGTTCTTATTCTGAGTACTTCAATTCATTTTATGATAAAAAAAACTCCCCTTAGTTTAGCCAGCACCCTGCAACGTATGGTAAATTTAGTCGGATGATATTCGGAAACGATCTACCAATCTTCGTTCATTCGGATTAATCCAAACCGTCTGGCTAATGTGGGAATAAATAATTCGTGGAATGATCATATTTCAAACCTAGGGCGCAAACAATATTTTCAACTTAGTAGAATTGAAATCTCTCATGTTTACTTAGTATTTTTTTTCGTTTTTTAAATTCTTTAAAATCGCATCGACATCATTGTTCATTAGCTACTACATTACACACAAATTCTACTTTGTGCAACACCTTTATTTTTGTTTCAACATGTGCGTCTATTTAGTGAAGAAATATGGGAGGTGGTGACTAACTGCTCCCAAATAGGTACCTATCGTTTTGTAGATTACGGCGTAAGAATAACAATTCGTGTCTCTAGCGACGCGAACCCGGGGTCTGTTGATACAGACTCCAATGTTTCCGAGTTACGAACGATAACACATTTTGCAGCTTCGCATGCATTGCGAGTTGTATGGGCGCTTGCAGTTTCCTTGTACCATAATCAGCTAACTTCTATTTTTTAAATCCGTCTTAAATCTGTTTAAGGGAATTTTCTCTTCAGCAGTAACTATTTTTTTTTCTTGGGAATGGTACGAAACAGCAACGTGTTGTTAATTACTTCAAGTGTTATTAACCTATCTTATTATTGAAAATAAAGATGAATTCATTGGAGTTTCCCCAAATGACTCGTCCGTTAATACTTTTTTACGCATAAATTTATTTAAAATTTTAGTCAAATTAATCTTTATGTTGACGTTACTGAAATAATAGTTTGTGCATACCCAACAATTATTTAAGTATCATCAGCGTTCGTTCTTGACTCGAAGCCACAGGTCTTCGAGGCACAGTACGAAGATTGCCATGAAACTACAATGGAGTACTACAATGGAGTACCACAAAGGATAATAGTACATTATGAAACGATGTAATGATTGGTATTAATACACGAGTGTGATATTACGATACGAGCGAGGAACGAGCGAGTTTACAGAATACATAGTTTCATACGGTAAGTTTTCTACGACTTTTATAAGACACTTTTACAATGAATAGTTTCGTGGCAGTTGATTTAGCCAATGCCACCTAGCGGCCAGCTACCTAAATTTACCCTCGCATTCTGCCACAGGTGGCTGTAGTTACCTGTCCGCCTGCTAGGGGGTACTGCGCTAGTCAAATAGGATCAAAGTGAAATTACGATCCACTTTATTTTAAATAATATACCATGAAAAAGTACTACTAATAAAATAAATTAAAACTATTGAGCATAATATAATATGAATTACAATTTTAATATACACAATCTAACGAAATATTTGCTAAAACGACTCGATGATTAATTAAGGGTCAATATTTAGTTTGTAAACTTCTCTGTGATTGGTCAAGAACCTGTATCATAATGAAAACTGTATCGAATTGACTATCATTATGCAACTGGTTGCAGCCATCAAGTGAAAGCATTATACAATGGGAGTAGAAAAAATAATTTTGTAACTATGTTCTCTCAAGGGATATTCTCTGAATTATTGCTTCAATATTTAACTATGGGACATTTGATGGTTAAAATCCAAGGATGATTTAGTTGCGGAATCGAACTAAGAATACTTTTTTACTTTCCTGAAAAATAAGCCTTGCAAAACGAAGCACAAAAGCACTGGAAAAAAATCAGAAACCGCGCGGTAACGACATCTTAAGTTAGGAAATATTCCTAAACAACTTCGTGTTAAGGCACTTAGTTGTAGTCTCATCAAACGCAAAAATTGAAAAATAAAAACCTCTTCCTACTGTCTTCAAACTAGCTGAACAATGAGCTTGTATTAGAGACGCAAATAAGTTATTAATAAATTTCAAAAAAGAAAACTGGAAACTTCGAATTAATATTGATTATTAATGATGAATACCTTCTTCCAGCTTAAATACGTTCCGGGAGTAGCATAATCAGTGGCCTGTGCCGGGTCAAATATCTCACCGTTGCAAAACTATCTAATTTTAAATGGAGCTACTGGGAACAAAGGCCGGAATTTACAGTTGCTTTTACCCTAATAATATTTTTATTTTGTAACTTACATAATTCCATTTTAGGACAAAAATTAACTTCCCATTTCTTTCACTCGCAATGTTTCAAAGAGAAACTGAAAGGGTTGATTCAATGCCATCAAAGTCAGTTAAACTCTGCTAACGCAAGAGAATTATGGCGCATCTTAAGGTCATAGTAATTGCTAAACTACTACGTAGTTAAGAGAAAGTTAAATAATGCTGCTGAGAAAGGCAGAGTGGTTTTGCGATAAAAACTAATTTTTGTCATAAAATTTCGTAAATTTTCAGCCTTTGTTTCCGATATTTAAATTTTTCATAGTAGGCACAGTAACATTTTGAAGTTATTCCGCGTGTTGATTTCGCAAATATCCTATTCAGAACACCAATACTTAATTTCTCCTGTTCTATTCAATCAATTGATTCTTTAGTTTTCGTTTGCTTGGGTAAAAAAAAACGTCACGTCATCGAATAAAAAAGGATTATGAAATTTCATTAACAAACTTCTTTATCACAATAAAAAAGGCTTTTGATAATACAGGTATTCAGCAAAATGTAATATCTGTATCTTGGACACTAATACAGGACACTAATACAGTTTTTTCACAAAGATACTTAATATATTGAAAGAGAATTTTCCTTTCACTCTTCCGATGTATTGAGAATCTTGTCCAAAATGGATTAAAATTAGGTTAGACGCAGTAAACAACTGCACGTTCACTTGTACCTTAGGAATTTACCACCATAAAACCGCTCTCCTGTAAATCAGATACTTGTAACATTGTGTCCTGCGAGTACGATTGACCGAATTTCACATCCTAGTAGTCTCTTACCAGTGAGAATTTCGTTCTTGTAAAGAACAACCTACCTCTTTCAAATGTCCTTCTGGAGAAAATTCCTGCAATGCAGGAGCTTCGTCTGTATTTCTAGCAGACTGCTGAAGAGAAGATTCTGGCGAGGGAGCTTCTTTCTGAAAAACATATTTATGGTAATAAAAATATTTAATTTGTAAAAATTCGATAAATATATACCAGAACAAATCTCCAACATACTTATTTTCTATTTGTAAATTATATAATTCATCAAAATAGTGCAACTTCAGTATTTAACACGGTGTGAAAAAGGTTTTAATTGTCAAGGAAAAGCACATTCTACTATGTGAATTAATTAGGCGATATATTGCGAGATCTTAGTGCTAAACATACTGCAAGTAGTCTCAAGTCTCAACACTTAATTAAAATGATGATATAATGGAGGTCATTTCCGTCAACTTAATAGATTTATTTAGAGAGCCGGCTTTCGACAGCTTTGCGGTCATCATTAGTCTACATATATAAATAAAATACGAAATAAATACAAAGTAAGAACAAAATAAGTACAAAGGGAGTATTCATGTAACTAACAGATACATTTGAAATTATAATAATTACATACCAATAGCAAGTTGTAGAAAGGACATCCAAGAAGAAATGGAGGCAAGAGGTCTCAAAGATGGAGACTGGGAGGATTGGAAGAGGTGGAAACTGAGAAGCGAGATGCGGCGACAGCCGTAAAAAAAAAACTCGCAGCATGAATGTACATACCAATAGCAAATGAAATTACAAAATATGAAATAGAAATAATAAAATTGCAATTCATTCATAATAATAAATAATAATAACAAAAGTAGCAAATTATATTAAAAACATTGCAAAGAAGCTAAGTAAGCAGAGGGAATTTGAAACTGGCATACAAAGCTTTCTGGAGCTGCGGGCGAGGGGTGGGAGGAGGTCTGTTTTTGTGTCGTCTTGGAAATGGCTCAGGAGGCTACGGGGGGGGGGGCATTTCACATTATGTAATTTCATTTGCTATTGGTCTGTAATTATTATAGTTTTAAATGTATCTATTATTTGTAATAATTCCTCCTTTGTACTTATCTTATTGTGTATTTACTTCGTATTTGATTTACATTTTATTTTACATATATTTGTAGACTGATTACGGCAAAGCCGTCAAAAGCCGGATCTCTAAATCAATCTATTTAGCTGACGGAGATGACTTCCATTATTCCGTCGTATAATTACGTCAACAATAGCACATCAGCATTCTCAAAATTTATTTAGGAGCAATGGAAATGAAAGGCTCACAACTTACGCATGCGGATCTAACAGGCGTGTCGGCGCACTGAGAAATGCGACGTAAATTCGCTATTGCCTGCAAAATAAAAATAAATTTAAATCAAGAATGAGATTGAAATATAATAGCTGAAATAATAAAACTTGATTAATACAAGTATTACATAGATTTTCATTTGAGTACTAGCAGTTCCAATTGTGTCTGTCTTTTGTAATTTAGAAACCCTTGATCTTGCTCTAAATTGGGCGAGGTCAATTCAAAATAGTGTCATTACAGAAATATCTATAGAATACAAATCAATAGATATGTATTCTGTTGTATATAAAGAAACTGTCGTTTCTTCCTTATTTGCTACTGTCGTGATGACATGGATGGGAGGGAGTATGTGACGGGAGAAAGACGAACTCTTGGTTGGCTATTAACAGCGGTTTATTATAAGCCCTGGTTTCAAGTACATTGTCACATCCTAACAGAGGCTACGCAGTCCAGCACTCAGTCGGTCGATCCCATGAGGATGGGGGAGAGGTGGTAGGCAGAGGCGGCGGCGGCGGTAACGAAGGCACATAGGCTGGCGGTGGGTCGCTTGGCTCAGCCTTGCGTCGATTCCCGACTTGGTCAACCCGAGGGCAACCGTGGAGTGGAAACGCTGGCGATCAGTACCATGCTCACGAGGAGCGGTAAACAAGCGACAACTCGGCGGCCGTACGCCGCCTTTATATACTGCCGGGTCAGTCCATCCCTACGGCAGCGGGGGTGGCATTGCCCTCGTTCGGGTCACTCACAGGGGGGCGGCGGACGTGCGGTCAGCCCGCTCATCTGGAGGCCATGCCTGCTCGACCCGGGCGAAGTGAAAGCGGAAGTGTCCAAGGCGGCGTCGCTTCACCACACTACTATCCTTTTGCAACAATGCGCTCTCTTTATGTGCAAGGGCGTCAAATGAGACGTTGCAGAATTAAGAGTCTGCGGAAACGATTGCCTCATATTTCTTCTGGAACTTCAAGCAATTCCATTCTTCAACAATATTTGCAAAAAACTACAATTTTCCATTTTAGACAGTATTGCGTTTAAACTTCAGGGATTCGAAGTTTCACGCCAGAGTGGGTCCAAATGACCAATTTCGGAAATTTAAACACATTTTATGATTTTGATTGGTTATGTCGTTTTTCCTGGGGCTCAACTGCTGTGATCATTACTCCCACAAGGGTAGGGCATGTATTTTTACGAGATGTGACTATTTTTCATCCGCTGGATGGAGAGATCGGCTCGCAGGGTTTTCCCATCCAGGTATCCCCCTCTCTGAGGAACACCTCCCCAGCCGGGATAATATCTAAACTCTCGATACATGACTTCGTGTTAGTGTAGTGCATATACGTGTGTGTGTATTGTGTGTATGTACGTGGGGATTGGCCAAGGAAGAGGAAAGAAAGATTGCGCGCGAGCCGCGGCCCGTTTGTGAACTACCGATCAGGACGGCCGGTTGCACTGATCAGTAGTTTTTCGGAGCAGCACCCTAACAAAAGGAGCACGGATTGCATGCGATATTTCCTTCCTCTTCCTTCTCCTATTCTCACCTCCTTTCACACACACACACACACACACACACACACACACAATGTCGGGAGATCAGTCGGAAGACCAACTTGTTCCCCGTAGGAGACTGTACGTGAAAGGGGAAATCTCAGCAAGCCAACGCGTACTTGTCACGCGACTTTTCTTTACGTCTGAGCTCCCTAGAGTACGGTTCGGCACGGACTGGTCGAAACCTTGCTCTCACACGGCTCGGCACGGACTGGTGGAAACCTTGCTCACACACGGAACGGCACGCCAAGACTATCAGGGTTGCCTACAGTGGCCTCCGAATGAAGTTAGTTCTCGCATCGTCGCTATTCCTTACTGTGCCGTGCTTTTATTTTTCTATTTCCCACGTCGTAAAGAAGCTAGAAAAATACTGGAAAAAAGACGAGATAATGGAAATCGCAGTGGATAACATCATAATAAATGCAACTGAGAATCTAAGTCATGATTCCTATTATTCAGGAGATGATGACAATTAACTACGCACCTAATCACAAATCTCATTAATCTCATCTCAAGCAATGTTATCATTCAATAATTATTTTCATTTGTGGTTCCTATTATTTACTTTATTATTTCTTCTAATTTATCGTCTATAATATCAAATGCTAAAGAGGCGCGAAAAGTATTAATAATGTTATAGTTGGCAACTCGCGTCTGATGTGACGTAGGCATTAGCCTCCTCTCCCAGCACCCCTCGCTACGAGATGTCAAGAAAAGTCGCGCGACTAGTAGTCAGCGCCCATCTCTCCATTTAGCAGAGGGAACATTACCACCTCCTGTGATAAAACATTCACTACACTAACGGCACAAATGACCCTGGCAGTTGACATGACGGGCCGTGACTAACCTCCTGTAACTCTGGGCTCCTTACTCCATGCGTGGGAGGCGGGTTGAAGTACTTGGGGGCCGGCATCCCTAGAACGTAGTCTGCCAGGTACATCCCACCTCTAGGCTGCAACATTGATAAAGAACAAATTACAACCCTCAATAAGTCAATATTTTAATTTAATGTTTAAAATGTACATTTTCGGAACAACTTAACACCATATTCCATGTCAAACATATTGAAAATTATGCTACTCTATTTTCCAAGTTTTACAAATTTTGTTACTTATCAATTATCATTCATTCAATTTTGTAGTTTCCGTTCAAGGGTCCGATGCTTTCAATATATTCTTTCCATATTATTTTTGATTTTTGAAACGGGCTGTGATCCTCTGTACAGCATTCTCTGAGATTTTTTAGCACGAGAAACTGCACGTTATCTTTTAGATCTCGAATTTAAGGACAGCTTATGAAATGGCCGTACTCAGAGTTTCATAAAAAGGAATACTGAATGGTTCACGTTTTTGGTGCCGACTGTTTATCCACAAAAAACAGAAAAAACAATCCAATTAAATGTAAGAAATTAAAATATTCTTCGACATAACTTTGCTCCTCGTCAGACTTGCGTCTTACACCTGCGTTGTTACAAAATAACGAACTACATATTTTGTGTGCTATTAAACTGCCACTTCCTAAACACGATTTTCGGAATTGTTGATGATTAAAATATGACAAGTAAATTAAGGCTTTGTGAAGCTCCTATGTTAACCCCAAGGCCAAATGCCTCGTGACCTTTTGACTCGCGTAATTAAGCATCAGCACAAGCAACAAGAATTTCGTTTGTTTGAAATGCATGCTGTCCTCCATTTTCCCACGATAGTTAACTCACACCTTCAAATGAAGCACGATGAAGAATAATATATTTTTTAATGTATGTACGGCTGGTAAACAAAAGGATATACGTTATACTTAAAAATTCTTTAAACTTTCAGAGGATGTTCGTAATCTACATCTTCAATCTTAATTGCATAAGTAGATTGAAGATGAATATAAATAATATGAATATCTATATTACTACTTTCAATACGCGCAAAAATAGAACTATGCCACCTGCTGCCATGCGCAAGGTCTCTTTAGTTTTGTTAGATACCCAGACACTTCGGAAAAATCCAGAAACTATGACAGTGTCGAGTTTGAATGAAAAATGCAAATACAATATTTGATTCTGTAATTGTCCTATTCTCTTATTGCGCACATTGACACTTCTCATATTCAGTGCGTCAATGCTTACGATTTATCTGACATCAGGAGAGAGGAAGGCTCCAAGTAAGAGGTCGTCCGCCATTAATTATTTTTTTACTGATACGTTATAGCTTGTTATTGCCTTTGATACGGAGTTCTATGTACAGAGTATAATTACCCTGAATCGAAAGATCGTGGTTATGAGGGAAGTATGGAAACAGTTGAATGACGCTACGTGTTCTCTTACCACGAGGGAATTATCAAAGGGAATTATGGGAGGGAAATATGAAAACACAAACCGAGTCAAGTTAACATTAGTTAATTAGTAAATAAGTAAATCTGAATCAATAAAATTAGATCAAAATAAAATTATGTGTGTAAATGGGCTTTAGCAGGTTCTAATGATCTCGGGAGAGAAAAAGCACTCAAATATTTTGTCGCCGCTCGATAATTATAACTCTTATAACGTCCTTTGTGCATAAGTAAATATTCTATTTACGTGCTACAGTCTGGAAAAGCAATTTTCCTTTTATATTCTTGGTACGAAAGCAACAGTTGAACAATGTGTATTCGTACACACTCTACTCAGATATTTGATGTAAATGAATATTAGTGAATGTGTTTTTGTTAAAACATTTAATTTATAGCCTTGCTATATGAAAGTATTTTGTTTGTTGTTCTTGAGCAGTGTGCTTACTACGGCTTGGAAAATTATTTTTTGTAGTATTGTTAAGCAGTATTTTGATGCTTTAGGTCACTAGTTTGAAATAATTTACGTGTGACCACTTGCAGAAAGGCAAATTTCTTTAGAAAAAACAAAATGCAATGTCGTGCAGATCAGTATATTCAATTGAAATCATAATTCTGAGAATTTACGTATGTATTTGGCAATTACCTGTGTGAAATCTTTATTTCCGAGACATGTGTAAAAGCAGTAGTATTAGATAAAAATTTTCAAACAATTTTGATGACGGGGAAGTTAAAATTTTGAGCCCCAGATTGGTGAAGTATTATTCCCCCCCCCCCCAAATATCCATTCTTAGAAATTTATTTTTAATAGTTCAATTTCTTTGGAATTTTGTTTGTTTAATGGAAACGCAAATATTTCATACCTCTAAGGTAGATTACGGGACGCCGGTCAGGTAAATGAAAACTTAACTAGCTTTCAGACATTTCGAAGCATTTTTCTCTCCTCAAGGATACGAAAGTAAAAAAACACAGAAAATAGAACTCAACAATACACCCTACCCTCAATAATAAACCCTACAAAATTTTAAACAAGAAATTAATATTTATACTGAACATAATATTACAACTAGGATTTCAACAAACCTTACCAAATCTGTTCCAACTCGTCTCGCGTTGAATACAATTGACGCTTTGCAAATACTCCTTCTTTAACATCAGAAGTTTGTTATTTGTAGCTATTTACGTTATTTCATATTTGGACCTTTACAAGAAGTGTTCGCCGACCTCCAACGTACCTGCCGGCCGGAACCTCGAGGCGTGCACACTCTGCTCCGCGGAGTCTTCACCCTTGGCAAAGTCCCGTAGATACGTTGATTCCGTTCACGATCGATTACCTTAAACGATAAAACAAGAAAATTAATATTCGAATCTTACTCTTGCTTTAAAGTATCCTCGACATGACGCAGAAAGCGTACAGCTAACACGCTACACTAAACGCGTCAAACACTTCGATTATTAAAACACAAAGAAAAAACAAAGGATGCCGTCGAAAATGCTATTTAATTATGTAAGGGCGTATCAAAGACAGTTACCTAATCATTATCAACTTAAATTATTTTAATAAATTACATTAATTTCGGTGTTCTGTTAAAAATGCATAATGTGTTTGATGTATTGTTCAGAATATTAACAAAAATTTATTATCTTGCTATGTAGACAATAATAGTATTACCACAATTTTCTATATTAAAACACTTTAGAAAATTATCACCAATTTTTTGTTAATTCAAACTAAACATTTAATTTGACGTTTCGAACGAATATTTCTGAGTAGTCTTCCATGTCTACATTATTTAACAACAAATACTGTAAATTACGGTTGCACAAGATGAATGTTGCTATGACATCGAACTACAATGAGAGAATCTTCGAAGTTATGAATATAGACATTAATGGTGTAAATATTCATGAGAACTTTTTACGAACGTTTATACTAGAATACCAAATTTACAATGTTTTAGATCTAAAAAAAAATCAGTGAAAATTGAAGGTGACTATGTCTTTATTGTGATTCAACATTTTGTTTTACCATAATTATCAACTTAGCTATTGTTCCTAATACCAGGATTTCGAATGAAATTACGTCTAGTGAAAGCATTATTTTTGGAGTTTGTTTGGATCCTCTTCGAAACATTTCAAGATAATGCTCCAAAAAAATATTTTCAGTCAAGTTCTTATCTTCGAAAATTTTTAAGTTTAACAAGAAGTTAAATTTAGAATAAATGCCTTTATATGTTAGTTATAGAATATTTAGGTACATTCGAAAATTGTGTGTGTGTGTGTGTGTGTTTGTGTGTTATCTGTGACATTTCTGCAAGATGTGGCTAACTCTTAGTCGATGTTGCTAGGAACGTCAATGAATGTAGGTGCCAAACGCAAAGCAGTATCTTACCTTCACCAACTTTTAGTAAACATTGAACACCGTTCAGACGACTCAGCCTCCGCATTTCGCGCACATGGCACCCTGTGGCTTCGTCCTATTCCCAAAGCTCAAGAAATCCCTTAAAGGAAGAGGTTTTGCCAAAATTTTAAGAAATTAAAGCAGAATCGCGGAAGGAACTAAACCCCACGTTCAAAACTCCGAGAACTGGAAAAATGCTGGCAGAAATGTATTATATTTTAAGGAAACTATTTTGAAGAGGACAAAATCAATTTTCAGGAATAAATAAAAAATTGACAAAAATGAACGTTTCCGCATACTTATTGATCGTAAAATAAGATTTGATTATCCGAGTTCCGAGCAAGCAAAGCAGTCTTAAGGAAAACCAACAGAATTCATTGCAGAACTGTCCGTGCTGTTAGAGATTTTAGGGATATTGGGGCTTTCTTCCATTCCGTAATCATTGGATCTCCTCGAAAAATCTCTGGGCGTATCCTTCGTCACTGACACTGTTTCATATGTCTATGTAAGTGGTTCACGTTAATATTTCATTTACAATATTTGTACTTCTTATCTTGTTTTGTGTGTTTTATGTTGACAGTGTGCACAAACCTTTTCCAAATATTTGAAAGTACGTACAAAATAAAGATTTGATAAGATGTAAAATGTTCATGTTTTTGCGGAAAATGTGCAAAAAAATTTTTTGGTAAATGTTGAACAAAAATAAAATTACTTCCCTGCATCGAACATATCATGACATTTATGTAAGGGACATGCAGTAAATAGAAACTGGAACATTTGGAACCTACAAGTTCAAAAATATTTAATTTTACAGGAAATTCTTAAATTAATTTTTTTAGTAAATTGTATCTACTTTAATTTCGTAAAGAGCATAATGTTTGGTAGAATTTATAGTTAAAAATATACGCACGACACGAAGAAAGCACCTTCAAACGGCTCCCTTTCAGCTCACCGCCACACACGCACGCGCGCACACACGCACGCGCGCACACACTTCAGAATTTGTAATATAATGTGCGGTATGTACCAACAAATAATCATGCCAAGTTTCAAAACATCGTTTTTTTTTCCACTATTGATCTAATTTGACTGGGCTATATTGCTCTGATACCAAATTTGTTTCGACGAAACGTTAGCAAAAGTATTTCTCCAGACTACAGAGTGTTTTAGACGTCTGTGCCACTTTATCGATTTCGAACCTCCTGCGATTTATCTCAACCAGACTACCTGCAACCCAGGGCCTTTCAAATCCCATATAACGGGGTGGAGACGCCCTCTCCGGCAGTGCCTTCTTACAGGTACTAAAATACGAACTGCTGCCAACGATACTTCAAACTGGCTGCTGCGTAGGTTCGCCAGACGCAAGTAGGCGCGTAATTTTACAAAATCTAATGTGGATGTTTGCGCTTTCTTTAGCAGTTTCTTGTATGTACATATTATGAATAATTGAGCACTTAGAAGGCACTTTTCGTATTTCTCATAAATCAGCCAATTTTTATGTGCGGAAGTTTGCGAGCCTAGCCTGCAGCTGTACCAGGCGACACTAGCGCCTCCTTTAGTAGCACCCCATAAGCTTTGTCCCCGGTTTCGATGGAGAGTTGCAAGGCCCTGCAGCGACCCTCGCCACAAAAAAAAAACGCAGTCTGCCTAAATACCTGCCCCGAGTCCCCAGCCGGGGAGGCCGCGCGGCGTCTAGGCGTTATCTTGGCGGCCGCCTCCAACGCCGCCACGCCCACCGCACGCTCGGGCACGCAGTCGGGCAGCGACGCCTGCAGGCGCGGCTGCGGGCACGCGGGAGGCACGCGGTCGGCTCGCAGCGCGGGCGTGCGCGGGGGCGGAGGCGGGGGCGACAGCACGCGGCGCATGGCGCACGCTCACTTGCACTACGCTTAAGGGCGGCTGGAACTGTCGCTGCACCGCCGCTGCGCTACTAAGCACTTGCAGAGCACGATCGAGTCGAGAGAAGGTCAGATAGCTCTTGAAAAGCACGATCGAGTCGAGAGAAGGTCGGTTAGCTCTTGAAAAGCACGATCGAGTCGAGAGAAGGTCGGTTAGCTCTTGAAAAGCACGATCGGCTCGGAGTACGTCAGCAAGCACATGCAAAGCACGATTTTGTTAAGAGGTCGGCTAGGATTTGTGAATCACGGTCTCTTGAAAAACACGATCAGGTTCAGAGTACGTCAGCAGGCACTTGCAAAGCACAGTTGAAAAGTTGGCAAGTGCTTGTGAAGGACGATCGAGTCGACAATGTGAGCAAGCACTTAAAAAGCACGATCAAGCAGAGAAATCATCAAGCACTTGAAAAGCACAATAAAGTTCAGCGCAGGTCTCCAAGAGTTTGCAAATTACGATAGAGTTGAAAATAGGTCAATAAGCAAGCACTTGTGAAGCACGGCAAACTTTATAGGACACCAGCAAAAATTTGCAAAATGGCGAATCACGACCTAGTTGAGAGCACACTTCTTATTGAACTTCCCACAGCATTCACGTCGGACGCGAGCCAAACATGTTCATACGGAGACACCAGCAGCACTGACGAAGAAAGGAACCGGGGAGCGGCAGGAGGGGTAGTAGTGTTCGGGGAGGGGGAGCGGCCAAACGGGTGGGGACGGAAGAGTAGTAGTGCTAACTTGAGTGATAGGTTTCCCCTCCCCCATTTTCCCGCCTTTTCAATCGGAGCCACCGAGTTTCCTCTGATTGGTTCGTGCCCGCGAAATTCAAATATTTCACGTTTTCTATCTCGTGTTTTTTTTCCTAAACCAGATGGTTTTATGTTCATAATGCGACAGACTCATAAAATGATCAGGAATTTCTGATCAACACAACCGATGAGGAAAATATTCTTGAGACAATGTAGCTCTCGTTACAAGAGTCGTCGTTACCAGTGTGTCGTCGCTTGGAATATTGACTCCTACGCACGTCCGTGGTCTTTAACTTCCCGAGGGAATGATTGAAACAACAATTATTTCCCCTTTCATTCCTTCGTACTTACTTCGTAAGAAGAGAAAGTATTATAATCGTGCGCCAGAAAACAGCGAATTTTCGAACAAATAAAGGTAACAAAAAAGTGGATAAATCCTGTTTCTATATATAGTAAATTATATCCTCTAACGCGTGGTGTAGCCAGACTTCATGTATTGTGGGTCCAGGAAAATCGGTTGAAAGTAAAACGTCTGTGTGTTCGTCCGTCCATTTGTGATCAAAACTAGCATCTTATCCGTTCAGCCGATTTTCTCCAAAATTGATATTCCCCGATCGATCTGAACGAACTTGATTCTTGGGGAGTTTCAAACGGATATTTTAATTTCTGAGAGAACTTTACATGAAGCAACAAAAACAGTTGCAAAATTTTCTCAAAAATGCCTCCAAATGTTTTAATTAAACATCGTTATCGGATAGCGTAAAGGCGCTTAAGAGAAGGGTACAGGTTTCATGTTCGTTGAAATCCCTGTTTTTTCGAAAATTGCAAAAGTGCTATTTTTTGGGGGCGTCTTCTCAAATTTTCAATATTGAAGAAGAGATTCTTTCTTTAACGTGATATCCGTTCATTAAAGACGGATCTTCAAATAAGGGCATGTTTAATTTTTCTAAAATGAGTAGTTTTCCTGTAATTTTGCGCGAAATATAGGCAAATTTTAATTCTTGTAAACATTTTTTTCTGAAAACCGCTTGAAGGATTTTCTTTAAATTTTCTCCTTGTACGTATTAAGTGACAGTAACAAAATATGGCGTTAGACTCATTTTCGGCGAACACACTGTGTTTTCGAAAATTGCAAAATGTCAATATTTTAAACTACAAAATTGAAGTCAAATATTTGCGTTTGAGAAAACAGCTCTTTAAAAAAAGGTCATGTACAATTTTTTGAAGAAACAAGAAAATTTCGGGTAATATGCACTTGAACTCAATGTAATTTTTAAAATTTATACTTTTTCTCAAAAACACCTCCAAATTTTTCTTCAATTTTTCCGGCACGTATATAGGAAAGAATACTTAAAAGAACGGTGCGGGTTTCCTTTTCGGTGAATACTCTGAATTTTCGATAATTCCAGATTTAAAGAATGCCAGAAAGTATATGCTGTTGAAGCACTAGTTTTAATAATACATTTTCAATACACTATACTCACATTGTAAACAGAAAATGGAAAATTTTCAAAAATATATAGTGTCAGAAAAGGTGTTCGGTATTATTTATTTGAATGGGTAAAGATTCACTTCATTTTTCTTGCCTACTTCTTTATGAGATGTAAAGTATCCAATATTTTCAACATCTGCAGACTCACTGAGATAAAATGATTGTGGTTATTGTGTTTAGAACCTTGGAACAAAATTGTTGTCTTTCATGACGGAGACATCCGCTGCCCAAGAGAGAACAGAATCCTGAGCCTAAGAAGAGAGGGGTGGAGCCACGTGATCGTGATGGATCGTGATGACGAGTCTGGAGGAAAGCGCTCCCGAGAACGAAAGTATAAGCAGCATTTGCACACTACAAAGGCATTCAGAAGAGTAAAAGCACCAGCGGTGGCCGTTTTTGCAGTTTTCTTAATATCCTTGAGCAGCAGTACAATAGCAGCAGTACAAGCAGCAGCATCAGTGGTATTAAGGTCTTCTACTGGTGGCAGTGGCACCGTAGCATATCACGAGCTTCTCTGTGCAACTAGCGTAGGGAAAGGAAGCTATTAGCTGCAATTTTACAATAGTGATGGCGTTCTCTTGTGGCGGGATGATGAACTGGCTGGAGTGGCAATTTCGTCGTGGCACTCGCGCAACGGACTCCCGTTCGTGGCGTCAACCTTGACAACACTGGTATACATCTTTCCAAATAGCTCTTTCAAATAATTCTTTCTCTCATAAAATTTGACAATTTTCAGTTTGTTCTATTTTTACTTTCCCGTATACATACGTATATACGGAGTAATATACGTAGTATAGAGAAAGTTATGTAATGCTACGCGAAACAACGGGGGGGGGTCGGCAGAAAAAATTCATTGACTGAACCTAATAATGAAAAAGTGGATAAAACCATTTGCTAAATTAAGAAAAAATCCCTTAACACGTGATGTTGCCTGAATCCGTTTTCTAGGTCCTTGATACCAAACAACCAATTGATAGCAAAACGTCCGTCTGTAAGTCTGTGAACACCACTAGTGCCTAAACAATGCGTAAGATTTTTTTCAAGTTGAAGAAACCCCTGTCGATCAGGCTTCCGCTTTGAGATTTTGAAAAATTTTCTTCAAAATTTGGGGGTACTTACGTGAAGTCCCCGGATATTTTCAAAATTTTCTCAAAAGTTGCTCCAAATTAAGTATAGAGTAAAATACACTTATTAAGGAGGCATACGTCCGATTACACGGTTAACATTGAACTTTTGAAAATTGCAAAATTTTGAATTTTTTCAGACCTCTTCCTACAACTACGAAATTAAAAGTAGAGATTTTTCCTTCAAATGAAATTTGTTCGCTATAGTGAGTTCTTTCATTAAAGTCATGTACATTTTTTTGAAACTTTTAGTAGTTTTCGCGCAATATTGCGTACAATATGTGCAATTTTAAGGAACTACAAATACAAGTATTTCTCAAAAACTGCTTCAAATTTTTACTTTAAACTTTCGGTAAGTATAGTGCCTAATATATTCTATGAGATGGCATAAACGTCATGCTGCTCTATTCTTTTGTTTTTTCAAAAATTAAAACAAATTTACTTGTCTCTCACGTAATCAATATTTGCATTACCGGCAATTTGTTCACATTATTATATTTATGCGTACGTGTGCTTTAAATAACGTCAAGTAAAGTTTCTTGGAAACTAGTTCAAAATTGCGCATTTTCAGAAAAGCTGAAACGCCATTTCCTCATAAATCGCTACAAATTTTTCTTCAAACTTTCGAACGAAAGAGTGCTAATTGCACTCTTTAATTTGACAAAGTTTATTTTATTTTGTTTTTTTTCAAAAATTACAAAAATGTAATTTTTTTGAAAGATTTCTCACACCGTTAATATACACATTTTCAGCAATTTGTAAACACTTTAGTATTTGTAATTTACAATGCTTCAAATTACTTCAAATGAAGTATTTTGAAAACTCAAAATTTTTCTGTGGAAAAGAGCTTCAAGTTTCGAATTTAAAGTAGCACTGAAATGCATTTTTCTTAAAAACGGCTCCAAATTTTTCAAGGAAAATTGCCATTTAGGACGAGGTTTTACTGTTGTTTAATATTATTAAAAGAATAGTTTTGTTCTACTCTTAGGAAAGATAAAAAATTAAGAAACTTTCAAAAAATGAACTGTGAGCAGCGATAGATGGTGGCTGGCAAGAGTATGTGTCAAATCCGAATAGCTAGCCGAGGCCAAACGAAATAGAAAACTAATATGAGAAAATCTGTGCCATTCTGTAGGGCCACTAGTTATTACTTTATTTCCAAACCGCGATTTTGATCCAGTAAAAGCCACTTGAAATGGCAAAATCCTGGCAATAGTCTGACTAACTTATAGCCACTCGATATTCTACCCCCTGAACGTGTTTGAAGTTTTTAAAATCCGAAAAAGTACTAGTTCATGTTACATTATTGCGAAGACAATATACATAAGTTGTTATCAACTTATTCGTTACACGAATGAAAAGAATGAAAAAGAAATAATTATTTTTATTTACCTCGCCAGTAGAAGGCATAACCTTTACGTTCTGCAAGTTTGCAGGTCGTGGGAAGTCTCCAATACTCATTTTACAAGTGTTGTGCTTGAAATGGCAACTACGTTTAAAGTGGTCATTTTAGTGTCTTTACCCCTCTTGCTGGGACTTAGAAAATGTTTTTCGCTGTGCATATTTGGCTTGATAACTTGTTACTTTGTTTATGCAAACGTTGGCCTGCTACTTGCATTTTTGTCTCAGAACATTGTAAATTATTGCTATGAGTGGACAATTATTTGTTAAAATTTGTTCTCCTGGCTCCATTTACCAGGATACGTACCTGCGCCCAAGGTGGTAGGGTTTCTAAATCAGACCAAGCGCAATGGCTGCAAAGATCTGGTAATCTGAAAAACAAAGTCAATTCGATTACAATGAAAAATGTATATGAAAATAAAACAAACCTTGAATTTCGCTCCCTATATTTACTTTCATTCCATTTATTTCTGAATTGGATAAACCGGCACTTCGGAAGTAAATAAAACCGACTGAATGAAATTGTGTTCGTGGAGTAAATTAAATTCTGTGTTTGTCTTAAATTTACAATTATAAGTGCATAGTCAAAATACGTGAAAACTTTGAAAATCAACTTCTTGATAGAAATAGATTTGATGCGTCATTTTGTTGTACGTGTTTGTTTTCGCAGAAAGCTTTTTCGGTCACCTTCGTTCGGCTTTTGCGGCCATCTTCAGAGCGATTTTGAGGTGGCTGAGGGCCTCAGAATTGCACTGAAGATAGCCGTAATTCGACCGGAAAGGATTTCTGCCAAAAGAAATATGCACGACAAAACAACGCCACAAATCTATTCCTACGATGCAAATGTCGTACATTCCACACCATTTCCTATCAAGGTCTTGACTTTGAATAAATTAACATAAAAATTCTCAATATTCTTTGTTACATATTCCCTTTGATATGTTGCGTACATGGATAATTTGCTCATGAAATGAAATGAAAAGACATTTTTAGATATAATTTTACCGAACGCAGCACGAATTAATTGTTATTTCAACATGTTCATGGGACTCTTTTGATTTGATTTTCAATTATATTTTAATGACGAAGAAATATCCAAGAGTTTGGACCAATATACGGTTCTAGACAGACATTCAATTTAAATACTCACCTGTGAATAGACCTTCAAATTCCACAGTTCATTTTCAAAGCACACTTGCAACGGAATTAATATGTTATTCTTTCTTAGTGAACTGCGTATTTTCCAGTTTCTTGGAAGAACTGGTTTCATGTTAAAATTATTTAAGGGTAAGTTGTTTATTAAAGGTTGTTTACAATGATGTGGTGAATTAGACCAAAGTGTAAATAAGTATTTTTTCATTCATTTGTTCATGTGTTGAAAAGTTTCTACGTTTTGTCGAAAAGTTACGACATCAACTGTTTTATTGCGTTAACGAAATAATTATATTTGAAAACTTGAAGGTTTTGAAATGCATCTAAAATTATGTTTTGACCTTTTTGCATACAGATGTGAATACAATATTAAAGTGGTGGTTTAGGTTATGGTTTAGGATAGAGATCACATAATTATGAAAACGTGCACAAAATTCACTTCTCCCTATAGCTCGTCACACACAGTTTTTAACTGTTTTTGACGTAAATAAAAATAAAAAAGTATTCTTCTTCTTCTTCTTCACTTCAAGGATTAGGCGGCTGCCTGTTCCGTCTTCAAAACATCAAACCATCTTCTACGTAGTCTTCCTACACTCCTTCCTGTTGGATTGTACTGCAACACTTGTTTAGGTAGCCTATTATGCTCCATTCTAAATGGTTTTCCCAGTCTTGTTTACATAGTTGTAAGGAATCATTTAAGCGAAATATATTTAATTCTTTTCTTATATCTTCATTTCTTTATTTATCTAGCAAGTACAACCTTTTACTCTCCTTAAAAATTTCATCTCTCTAACATGTATATTTAATTTTTCTTTTTGAGAGAGAATCCAATTTTCACTCCCATACAGGACTACTGGGGTTGCTATTGTTTTATAGAATTTCAACATTGTATATTTTCTAGTCTTATTTTTTAATGTTCTATGTGTTTTGCATATGTATTGGAACTTGTGCAATTAATTTTTTATATCTTGGCTTCGGTCGTAATATATATCACATCCCAAGTAATGTGAATGTATGTATCTCCACAATGTGAAAGTTTTCATTATATTCTGAAACACAAGGTAGATCAAAAAGTAGAAGAAATAATTTTATTGAAAATATTTTATTGCTCATATCTGTACAAATCCTTAATAACCACCAAAGTAGGACCGTTGTGCTTCGTCACACCTAGTATAACACGTCCACCAAGACGCAAACGCCTTCTGGAAGTCACTGGCCGGAATGCTGTTGAGGGTTCTCGTTACAGCCGCTTGGACGTCTTCAATGTAGTCGAAACTAGAGTCCTTAGATACAGAGAGTAGCGCATTCCATTGTTCCACCGATCTCGCCACTTTATATCCAGTTGTCAAAAGAGTTGGAACTGTGAGATATTCTGTGTGTTGAGAACCATGAATCTATCTTAAAGCAATATTGATAATGTTAAAAATCTTCCTAACGTCACCAATTGTGATAATTTTCCTTCAGCTTTTGAATGCTGCCTAGCGCTGCCTATCGGGTGAGAAGATATTAAATGGCAGCGGTTGCACACTCTATGTATCTAGGTACTCTAGTCGAAACGTCCCTACATGGCCCGTTTCAGGTGAGGGAAGAGGAAGTCAGGCGGAGACATGTCTGGGTTGTAGGTGAGGGTGGGGTGGGTTGGGGTGAGGAAACGTTACTGAGCCAGCCATTCCCGCACCAACAGCGTGATGTGGCTCGGTGGAGCTTCCAGGAATGGGCGATGCCTGGTCGCACGCGGAGGATTCTTTTTGGCAAACAATTAAGCACTTACGCGTAAAACTGTGCATTTAGGGCAGTGTTGCCAACGTCGAGCGAGAGTCCGTGGCACGAGTGCCACGACGAAATCGCCCCTCCACGCAGTTAAATACCCCGCCACCAGAGACAACACCATCCCTATTGTAAAACGGCGGGGTTACTAATAGTTTCCTTTCCCAACGCTAGTTGCGCAGAGAAGCTCGTGGCAGGCTATGGTCCCATGACGCGTGCCATAGCCACCAGTAGAAGACCTTGACACTACTTATTTATGGTTTTCTCAGGGAGGAAAAGCCCCTTGTGAATGACACCAGGATGATCAAAAAACACCAGAAGCAGAGTTTTCAACCTGGATGTGCTCATCCCAACCTTCTTCGAACCAGTAGACTTGTTCGTGTGTCTTTCCGAACTGTGGAGTTTCGTCTCTATGGATACTGGAAACACCATGTTTCGTCTCCGATTACTACGTTAGCGAGAAAATTTGCTTTTTTTTCTAATTCACTTCAGAATTTCTGAACTTTCAACGATTTGATTTTTGTTCATCAGTCAAGATTCTTGGCACTAACTTTGCGCAAATTTTACTCATTGCCAAAACTTCTGAAATGATGGTTTGAATGGCGCCATAAGAAAGGCTTAAATCCTCACTACTCAAACAAATCGGTAACCGACGATCAGAGTCAAGAAGTTGTTTCACTTTTGTCACATTTTTGTTGACTCTTGATGGTAACGGTCATCCTCGACGAGCATCCTTCCCCTCCCTGAACAAATTGTGCCTCTTAAAATCTCCGGCGAGCTTATCAAAGCATACCCAAAGGCCTGCTTAATCATACTGAATGCTCCTTGGCGGATTTACTTTCTCACAACCGCTTATGCAGAAGAAAGAAAGTTACTTAATGCTTCGCAAAAAATTGGTGAATGTTCGGCAAGGGAACTCTTATTACAGGACCCTGGTAACGAAAAGTGGAAAAATCGAGTTGCTAAATTTAGAAAAAATCCTCTAACACGTGGTGTAGCAAGAATCCACGTTTTGTGTATCTTTGATACCGAAAAATCGTCTCTGTCAGTCCGTCCGTGAACAATGCTAGCGGCTAAAGCGTTCGGCCTATTTTCTCCAAAATTGTTATTCCTCAGTCGATCTGGGTAAAAAAGCGGTCCCTTGAATTTGAAACAGATGTTTTAATTTTTGGTTATATGTTAAAATGCCGTTGGAACATTTAAAAATGTTTACAAAAAGTGACTCCATAGTTTTTTTATTAAATTTTGTTTTTGGCTGGTGTGAAGGATGTTTAAGGGTGCAGGTCTCATTTTTGTTGAAAATTCTGATTTTTCGAACATTGCGAAAATTCAATTTTTTCGGCGTCTTTCTAAAACTACAATTCTAAAGATAGAGGCATTTTTCATTAATAAAGTGTGTTCCTTAAAGATAGATATTGAAAAAAGGTCAGGCACAATTTTTCAAAAATTTTAGTACCTTTCGCGTATTAGGCGTGAAAGCACGGGACGAGAAAGAACGTGCTGTTTGAGCACCACTAGTTTCCAAGTTTGAAGCAAAACTTCACGATGTAACACTGGTCTAGATTCCGTTCCATGCTGAGCGTGACTCCACTTAAATGGTTGACGGGAAACAATGTGCTCTCTCTCCAAAGCAGTGGTGTCAAGGTCTTCTACTGGCGGCAGTGGCACGCGTCGTGGCACGCTAGCATGCCACGAGTTTCTCTGAGCAACTAGCGACGGGAAAGGGAACTATTAGTAACCCCGCCGTTTTACAACAGGGATGGCGTTGTCTCTGGTGGCGGGGTGACGAACTGCGTGGAGGGTCGATTTCGTCGTGGCACTCGTGCCACGGACTCCCGCTCGTGGCATCAACCTTGACAACACTGCTCCAAAGGCAAGCATACAACTGCGGAGGGTCGCGTTCTGTTTGTGAAGGACCCAGCCACCACGCCCAGCGAGTCCGACTCCTTGCAGTGGGTTCGTCTGATCTAGAAAATCAGCCTACTGCTTTTTGATCGTACCTTGTATCATATTATCTGAACATTTTTTATTTGTAGACAAATTGCGTTGAATATAAATATACACATTTTTGTTTCGTTCCTTTCCAAATGTGAGCGTCATGCTTCAACAGTTCAAGATTTTTGAAAAAATAATCATACTCTAAACTATCTTAAATAATATACAATATATTCGTCGCACGCAAGTGATATTTCTTTTGAATATATTGTTTCCTTTTCTAATTAAAACAGTGAATATTATTATTTCATTTGACTTATTCTTTTAATTTTTTAAGCCCCTAGATAAGTACTTACGAAATGCAACTCCCAGATTTCTCCAACCATGGTGACAAGAGGGAAGATTTTGCAGCCTTCAGGTCCCACTATAAAACATATTATGCAATTAGGATCTATTGGGTAAAATACCAATACATGACCTCCGTAAATATTATTGGAAACATCTTCTACAGTTACAAAAGTAGAAAATATATTTCCGACTATTTTATTTGCCTTCTTCCGCAAAAGAATTTTTTTAATTCCGAGTTTTTGTACTTCTGAATTCAGTAATTTTAAGATAAAAAAATTGGTGCCATTTGTAAGGTATTCATTAAAATACATTTTTATTAATTTGGAATTGACGTAAATATCACCAACAGCACAAATATGCATTTGCATTGCCTTGTCTGCTATTGTCTGCAGTACAGAGAAAATCTTTCCATTCAATGGCACGATTCTTTAGTCCATAATAAACAAGTATGTCTATAATAAATATATCAAAAATAAAACGTTTTCATTTCTGTACAAAAGAGAAAAGAAAATAAACAAAAAACGTTTAGAGAAATACTTTTCTCGGTCCGAAATTTCAAATCATTCAAAACCCAAAATTTCACACTATTTTGAACAATGCGGGAATAGAAGCATTGTATCATTCATTTATCATCACCATGAGTTTTCCTGTTATTATCGTGGTTACTTGTTCGTAATGATATTAAGGACTACCACACATTGATAATGTACCTCAATAATTGTATTAATATAATTATTACAATACACCCCTATTTTGTAAACAGTTGACGACTGAGGCTAGCTAGATGTCCAAGCAAGTATTCAGTTTAAGTTCCTATTCGATTAAATTTTTGCCTTGTTTAATAAAAAAACAAACGATGTAGGAATTGCAAGTTTCTTCCAAAAAATATCACGCCCTGAGAAATAGGTGAAAGAAATTTCCTTTTACCTTTTCGATCCGCAAACCAATAGCATTTTTAGTCTCAGTGAATCGCTAGAGGGACACGTCTGAAACCATTTCACATACTAGCGAATGAGAAAACATTTTAATTCTAAATATTTGTGTCCAATTGAGTGATTTGTTTCAGAAATAGAACTTGAACCTCCTCTGATAATATTTTTCATAAAATTGAAAATATTATCCATAAAACATATTATATTTTTCATATTTCTAGTTTAATTGTTAGATTTTGTTTAATATAAATATCCTGATTTTCCACTTATGTAAGTAACCGTTAAGTCAACAAAATATATATAATATATTCAGTGTAAATAAATATTTCTTTACAAGAAAACTAAATCAACTGAATAGAGTATCTGAAGACCTCCTGCCCCAGAGAAAAATGCTAAGTGGGTAATTGTACAAATTGGCAGAACCTAAATGATATGTGATGTAGGCAGAATTCTCTTACTAAATTAACCTGGAAAAACCACATAACATCAATAGCTAACAACACACATATAAAAATATTAAAATTGTATCCATTCATAAATAGAAAATCAAAATTATCAATAGACTCAGGATTAATAATATTTAAATACATTATACGACATTCACTGACCTATGCCTGCCCAATTTGGGGAGATTCCGCTAAAAACAATCTTCAAAAACTGGAAGTACTACAAAATAAATGTTTAAGAAATGTTTTAAAAGCACCATTGTATACTAGAAATGATAAAATTTTGAAAGAACTATCTACAGAACCGCTAAAACCTGGATTCCAAAACTCTCTTCCAATTTCTACTCCTCTCTTTCATCTTACCCAGCCACTCCTTTGTACAACCTAGGTAAATCAGTCAATCTTTTTCCTCGAATCAAAACAAGATATTCTAACGACATACAGCATCCTCCGTAATTAGCTGTAAAACAGGTTCAAACATTCCTAAATTCAACATGTATTTCTTAATCCAAATATGGTATGTATTTTTCTGAAGGACCCTTCCTGGATTTCCTTAGTTGTTCGTTTCAATATCATCGTTTTCAAATATTGTATAGGTATGATGAAATGTAGTTGAAATGATTGTGCATAATTTGTAACATAAAAACCCTTGAAAGACATAATATTGTCGAACAACGATAATGAAGAAATTATTTTTAAAAGGCAGAATTCTCTCCACGCAAAGCGTGCTGCAAAATTCGTGAAAACTCTTGCGTATTGTTCTTACGCTACCGCTCCAAAAATGCCAGTGACTCACCTGATCCAGATACCATAGGTCTGGCGACAGGTCGTTGCAGTTCAGGTGAATGAAATCGGACAAGAGGAGATGCTTCGCTCCAGGCTCTGCACAGAAGTGTGGCGTTGACGAAGATCGCAGCACGAGGAAATTCAGATCGGAATCGTCCTGTGATATGATTAACAAAACGTTAACCACGGTTATCAATTAACGAGTTTTTTCAATCTGTGAAGGCAATCTAAAGTCATGAACGTATCAAACTCATTCTACAAACTGTTTCATTTCTACATCAATTTGTATCGGAAGAGGTGGTTCAGGAAATAATCTGATGTCAGTGTAGTGACCGGGAGGTCCTCGATTCGAGTCCCAACAGCGATAGGATTTTCGACTCTGGTTAGATAGATAGGTAGAATGCAGCCGCTGTATGGGGGAAGAATTGTAGCTGCCGGATGTTAAGATCGATAGTTTTTCGTGAGTTCTCCGATCAACACCAGGCGAATGCCGAAGCAATTCTCTAACAAACGGACTGCCCATAATCTTTTCCTCTTGTCTGCCCTATTCTCACCCTTACTTACACGCACGTACACTTACATGCATTACACTACCACACATGCCGGGAGACCAATAGCGAGCTTAGAGCTTGTCTCGGGGGGGCAGTGCCTCACTGGCGGGAGATACTTGGCTGGGGAAAATCCGGCTAAACGACAGGTAGGTCGGGGTCGGATCTCACCATCTAGCGGTGAAAGATCACCCGAGGGAGAAACAAAACATACACTACACTTATGGAACTAATTAATTTAGCCATTGACGCGCCCGGTATCACTAATCATTCAATAAAAAATACATCAATTTTTCTCTTTAATTATTGAATTATTATTCGGCGGTGCTCAACTATTTTTCAACCCATAAAAAACCGTCTTCTGTCCGGAACAAAGAATAAGAAAGTGTGATTTCATTTTTATTCCACTCACCTCTGACAAATAGTACTCCGACAGTGACCGACTGGTAGTGACATTAGAGTAGGAGACGTCGGTCATGGTAGAGTCACACTCGCCAAAAGTACTACAGTGCTCAAAATCCTGTGGATATTCAAATAGTTTCAAAGTGAAACATGAATAAAATTCATTATTTTAAATAAAAATTAAACAGATGGTTTGTATCATATGTCAAACATTGTATAATGTGTTAAACAACCATTCTTTTAGCCACTAATGTCTTAACAATTCTATTGTATTTGCAATGAGTATTCTGCAGCAAAATGTTTGATTTTTAAATTATCTTCTATTCCACCAGGCTTGGCAAAATATTATATGCAGGGATTGTTTGAGAGCGTAAAATTAGAGATAATGTTGAATATTTCACGAATTTTAAATACAATTTGACGAAACTTCCTCCATTCAAGACGATAATCAAGTAACTAATTCGTTCAAACAGCAATGTTTAAAGACTTTTTAAAATTTATTTATTTTTCTACTTATTAAATGCACATTTAGATGAATTCCTGTCAGACGTCGCATTGAAGGGTGATGCGTTTAAACCGTCATCCCATGGCCTTCCTCAGGTGGCTACAAAGTTAAGGATTCGAGTTTATAGTCCGAGTTCGAGTTTATAGTTAGAAAGTTTACGGTTCGAGTTTATAGTGCAAGTTGAGTTTATAGTGAGTAAGAAAGTTTGAAGTTCGAGTTTATAGTTGGAATTCGAGTTTACAGTGAGCTAGAAAGTTCGAGGTTCGCCTTAATAGTCTTGAATCGAAGAGTCGTGGATACGAATCTCGATTCGGGCAAGGTTTTTAGCTTTTTTAGGTGGATCATGGTCGGACTTTTCTTAACCCCCATGTATCTTCTAAAAGAATAATCCTTCCTTCCTGTTCCTTTTTTCCGCCCTTGTAAGAAGTAGCAGTACAATAGTAAGGGTTGTAGAAGATAACAGGAGTTACTGGTCTGTTTTTGGTCAAGGGGTGTAAAGTACAGTAAATGCGTTTACGAACTACGTCACGCGCGCCAATTGTCCGCCATATTTCCTCTCGAGCTCCAAACAGAGCATGCTTACTGTAGACTTAACTTCGGTGTTAAGAGGGATGGCGGGGGGATGCATGCAAACCGGCCAAGGTAGCTTATCGGCACACCTGAACTTCAGCGACATGACACGGTGAATGACGAAATTTATGTCTGCTTCTTTGTGCCAATAACGATGCGCGTACCCGTTCCCGGCCAACGCCACTGCACTTTAATGTGTGTAAGTGTAGATGGCGATGACTTGCCACATGAGCTAAGTGGTTATTGGCCGAAAATGGCTTAAGTGGTTCGTCCATTGGTCGCGTGATGTCGCTGAAGCTCAGGCTTTCCAATTAGCTGTCGACGATTTTCATATACCCATTCACCGTGTTGAATCTCCTCCTTACAGACGTTTTTTTCACTTTCCCGTATACGTACGTATACACGGAGTGATATACGTGGTAAGGGAAAGTTATGTAATGCTGCGCGAAAAAATGGCCATGGTAATGATGCGGAAAAAAATTCATTGCCGGGCCGTGAAAACGAAAAACTGGATAAAACCAGTTGCTAAATTAAGAAAAAAAATCCTCTAAAACCCGTGGTGTAGCCAGAAACCCTGTTTTCTAGGTTCTTGATACCGAAAAACCAATTGAAAGGAAAACGTCCGTCTGTCAGTCTGTCTGTCCGTCTTTCCATCTGTGAACACTGCTTGTGGCAATTCCGAATAGCTAACGAAGACCCAAGGAAATAGAAAACTAATACGGGAAAGTCTATGCCATTCTGTAGCACCACTAGTTTCTTTCTAGAGTTTATCCAGCCGACAGCCAGTTACCCTTCACGTCCCGATGGGACGCATATTGCACCGTTCACTAAGCACCAACAAATTTGCTGGCTCCTCTGAATATGCATTCCTTCGAATGTGCTTCGTTTATTGACGTCGTTTATTGATTTTCTCAAGATGGCGAAAGTATTCGCACCATATTAGTTGCAATATATTACATTACCTTTACAAATAATCTGTGAAAGTTCGTGCTGTTGTAGCAATACTTGTTCTATTACGATCTCCCTCCCATAACTTTTATATGGATTGTTCAAGCAGCATCCTATTTTTCGAAAGTAGTAGTTGCATTCATTAATACTACACATGTTTAATAATAAAATTATGTGAGGGTATTCTAATTAATGTTTCCGCAACATAAACATCCATTGATCTTTTCAATTACCTGAGTGTTTTCCTCTGTAATGACGTCCGCATCGGACACCTCGTGTAGGTCCTGGTTCATTGTGATTTGTTTTTTTCTTGACGAACCTGAGCGACTAAGTTGTTAACGTCGCCTTGTTTCTGAAAAAAGAATAAAACCAATCCCTTCTTATGTATTAATGATTCAAGAACAAGCCTTACGAATATGTTATAGAGAGCGAAATTATGCAATTATGATGGCGCTTCCCTTGGGTTTCTATAAATGTCGCTCGTCACATGTTTGTGAGAAGAAGGAAAGAATTGAGGAGGAAGTAACAAAACGCATGTTGTCCACTGGTAGAACAAATTGAGTTTGATATGCAATTGTATAGTTTTAATACGCTCTACACGCTACTGCTTTCAGATTTCTTCAATACACATTTAATTTAATATGTTAAAATGTGTTTTGAAGAAATCTGAAAACAGGAACGTGTACAACGTATTAAAAAAATACTCTATTTCATATCAAACTCATTTTTTCCACTAGTGGGCAATATGCGTTTTGATTAGTTACTCCTCAATTCAATTGCATAAAGTGCTTCAATGATAACACAACAAATTAGATTACTTGCGACATTTTTCCTGACGCCTCCGGCAGCCCACATTAAAAAATTGCACAGGTTGCTAGGTCCAGTGACCTTTGCCTACCGGAGTCTGAATTCACTTACTGCCCATGACGCATCCATCTGGTTGAAAAAGAAGCCAACATATAGTAGTTCAACGGAGGATATCATCATCTCCAATACACAGGTGCACAGAAAGTTTTCTCTTTTGGTCGAGGGAGTGCTGCGAGAAATGAGCAACATTGGAGAGGAGGCAGAGATGACAATTTCTCTTTAAAACCACTTCTAATGATTTGATAGTTTTCTTGTAACAATTGCGCGTATAGTTTGAAACTCGTACAAAATAAATTGTCTCGTTTATAGCTACCAAATAAAAACGTACCTTTCTGTCAAATATAAACCAAAACCTTTATTTTGTAAGCATGAAAGAAGAAAACATGTGAGAATGACACTCCTTCCTTCATTCCATCCCCTGAGAAACAGTCATCGGTTTCTATTTCTGTGCTGGCCCTGTGCTTTCACAAGGGTGCCTCAACGTCTGCAGTTCACGTAGAAGAGACTCAAAATTGACAAATATAGTTTTTAGACAGATATGAGTAAAAGTAGATTCTTTTAAAGCAAGTGTTCGGACAAGCAAGCTGTTTACTATTTATTTACATATGCGCATCGCATAGTGAGTAAGCTATTCGTACAATTATTCTGACTATGCATTTTATTCGTAATTACGATACTCTGCTCCTTGCATTTCTTTTCTGCATTACAAACTTAAATGCACGAACGCAAGTTTTCTTTCTTACAAACTGTCAATATTTCAGAGTGTTTTAAAGTGTACTGAAACCAGTTACTGCCAACCTAATTGTTCATCATGAACGTATTACGCAATAACTTTGTACTTCTTACCAGCGATGGCAAGTATAATCTCAATGCTCGCTGCTTCTGTGCTACATATTGTTACAACATTTAATTACATGTACAGAGATGACTTTGATTCAAACTTTATTTCGATATGGGTGAGTGAATTTATTTATAAACAGTTTCTAAACCCACAGCCTGTCATGTTGCGCAATATTGTGCAATCCTCCCCGCCTACAGTGTTCGCTACGCGAGTGCATTTAGCTTCCATGTGCTTCAAACTGTATACGTGCTGCAAATTGTGCATCACACAAATGCTCTTCTGCTCCAGCAATATTGCCTGTGTGATTCCGTGCAGGTGGTAACATCAACCTTGACCGTGACCAACTATTAACTAGCTGTCGAACTTGTTTGTGCTTCATCAAACCATCTTTATTATTCATGACGAGACACACATCATCGGCGTAATGTATTGTGTTGTTTATTTAATTAATTAGGGCGTGACCCATTTTACACACCATTCTGACATCCTTTGGAAACCCAACTTACCTTGGAGGACCACTAGTGGAATTTGATCAAACCACCACTCTTGGGTTTCTGAACATTAATTACTGAATTTCAGTCACTATCACTCAGAAAGAATCAGTAAACATATGGAGTTAATGCATGTATTAAATAACTGAATTCATAGAAAAGGTGACAGTACATATTGATTGTTGAGAACATTTAGTAATTAAATATTCCTGGGTTCTTGCCTCATCGTACGCGCAAGACGTAATTATTTTTATTCCGCATTCTCGCCTGATAAAACAGGTGAAGGTAATACCTAACGTCCTGAGTGCTTGCATCATTGTACGGGTGAAAGTAATATATCACGTACTGGGTTTTCACCTCATTGTTTGCGCGAATGTAAATATTCCCTTCCTTCTCCCCCTTCGGCTTATCGTACGCATGAATGTAATAGCTCTCGAACGCTTCAATGTGTTACCTCACGTCCTGGGTTCTCGCCTCATCGTGTCCTCCGCTGAGCTCGGTGGCTAAGAGTGCATGTCGCCTCAAATGCAGCGTCTGTGCGTGGGAGCTGGCGTTTAGTGGCTGATGTAAATCGGTGGACGTAAGTCGGAAGCAGTAGTGTTGCCTGGCGACGACGTACAATGGGACACTAAAAACTACAGGGACGATAACTATTGTTTCCAAATTATGCTTCTTTTATGGACTGTCGTATAGGTTTGTCAGCGAAAAATCTTGTGCCCAGAGTAAAGTTCTGCAAAAATTGAACGTAATTATCGGCAAAATGTAATCAGAGACATACTTTACAAAAAATATCAAACGAATTGACATAAACCCAAGTTTTATTTCAAATATTTTGCTCTTCAGCTGTGATTCAAATATTCTTAACGCGCTTAAAATGCGATGCCTAGAATAGTCAAAGATAGATACAAGGTTGGCAACGTTAATCGCGGCTCTGCCACACGATTTTCCGTTTGGAGTCGCCCAGCACCACCCCTGTTGCGGGCTCCGCGCCCGTTGCCTGAATTTTCTGTGTTTTCTAACGCTCCAGACAGTATAGCCATTCGTCTCGTAAGTGTAAGGCATCTGCGGGAGATGGCGGTGATCTTCCTGCGCTGGAAGGTGAGACCGGGCGCTGACCTACACGTCAGGTTGTTGGGTTTCTTCCCCCTAGGAATCTCCGCCAGAGGGCACCGACCCAGTCAGGACCTGCTCGAGGACTCTAGGCTCGCGACTTTTTTTTTAGGGAAAAATATTTCAAAGACACCGCTCTTTGCGGGAGTTGGATTTCCACCAACTAAAAAAACCCATTGCTCATCAGAGCCATTCTGGAACTGCTGATGTGCATGACATCAGAATGGCAATGCCTTTAACTACCTTCCGATTGCCTTTCATCTGTCTCTTTTCTCTTCATTATTTTATTTGCTAAGGAAGCAATAATTGTCCAATTTTCCTTCTTAGTTACTATTATTCTATGGAAATTTTGTACTGTGAGTTCTACATTTAGTTTCTGGAATGCATTGTGTCTGTCTTTCTTCCAATACATGCAAAGAAAGTATCGTACGGTGTGTCCGGTTCGCCGCAGTATATACAGTTGTCATCATTCCTTTTCCCCATTCTTTTCGCGTAGCTTCGAAATTGGCCATGTCCAGTTAATATCTGTGTCAGATAGTAATCTGTTTGCCTGTGGTCGCATTTTGTCCATATGACTATTTGTGGAATTAGTTGTTTTGTCCACTGAGCGACGTTACTTGTTTCTTCCCATCTGCGTTGCCACTGTTCCATCGTCTCTTCCCTGATGTGTTTTTCTTCAACTCCTTTTTCATGGATGGCTCTTCTTTCCTTCGCGATCAAGTCAACAGGTATTCCCGCCGCGACTACCTATAAGGCTGCCGTGGAGATTGTTGGCTTGCCCGACTGGTTGCTTGGTTGTTGGCTTGCGACTGGTCTCTCGACATGCGTGGTAGGAGTGCTTTCAGGTGTAAGTGTAATTAGGGTGAGGATAGGAAAAAGAAGATTGATTTATCAGTTATTTCGGGAGCGTTAACTGCTAAGGTCGTTCATGCCGTAAATGCAGAGCGTGTTTTACATCGGAAGGTAATCCTCCCCTCCGGATGGTGAGATCCAGCGCCGACCCACGTCCGATAGTGAAGTTTTCCCCAACCAGGTAACTCCCATCAGCGGGGCACCACCCCAGCTGGAAAAAGCTACAAGCCTCTCACTTTTTTCGCGACATCTATGGGTGTGCATGCAAGTGAAAGTGCGTGTAAGTAAGGGGTGAGTATAGGACAAGGAAGGGGAAGAAAAGATCGAGCGCGGTCTGTGGTCCAGTTGTTACAGGGCACTTTTCTGGTATTCGCCTGGTGTTGATCGGAGAAACCATCGGAAAACTACCTATCAGAGCAGCATGCCGCTAGAATTCTCCTCCAGTCAGTGGCTGAATTCAATCTAGCTACGAAGCTAGTGTCGAAAATCCTGCCACCGTCGGGATTCGACCCAAGGACCTCCCGGTCGGAGACACTGTAGTCTCACCAGTTGATGCCCTGAGCCATCTAAGGCGTTTAACAAGGAAGAGGAAGGAGAGATCGCGGGCTGCCCTTGGCCCGTTTGTTACAACACTGCTCCGGCATTCGTCTGATTTTGATCGGAGAAACCACGAGAAGTTACCGAATAGCGCAGCCGGCTGCTAGAATTCTCCTGCGCCGAGCAGTGCGCAACCAATCTCTATCAACGCACCATAGCTGCAGGTCGTGTCGCGGTGCGATGCGGAGGATAATTTTTTTAATTGAGCGCCCGGAAAAACCAAACAAGACAATGAATCCACGACAATGAAAATTTTCCAAAGAAAACTAATCTCTTTCAGCAAGAACAGTGTACCTGTTTTTGCACGAGACTTTTTCAACCCCTAGCAACTACTTGTTTTGCACAAAACTTCCTCAATCTACAACCTCTGAATGATGTCTTTGTATACTTTACCTTTAATTACTCGCGTTGGCGCACTGAGTGCGCCAGACGCATTCTTTTGATTCCTGACGACGATACGTGCATCATATTGCATTATATCTTTCGCTAACCTTTCTTCTGACTTTCCTTAACAGTTTGAATTCGTGTTTTAACTGCTTCGTTGCAGGTTGTGGGAGTATGCAAGCCAAATTCTATCTAAAACGTCGGCGCACTGTGTGCGCCGCGCGAGTAATAATGTAAATATATTCATGAATGATTTCTTTTCAATGTACACGTTGTAGAAATCAATTATTGTGTATGATGACATGAAATATGGATAAAATATATTGTGTAAAATATTCATTAGTATTTTGTAATCACTCTTTCATATTTAGAGTAACATAACAGGTAAAACATCATCTAAAAATAAGTGTAAAATGGACCTCGATTATGAATTGCAGATTAGTTCGACCAACTTTCGTAAACTCGAAATTAAATAATTTTCCCTTTCATTACATCATTTCCACGAATGTAATTATTAGTAAATACAAAAAAATATATTGCTCTAATTTATTTTATTTTCTATTATTACACTATTCTAATAGAATCCGTGCTACCCGTGTTATTGTTATTAAGTTATTTATAATTGTTTTTATATTATAAATATATAAGTATTTCTATTGAATTAATAACTAATGTGGGGTGCATTTCGGGACAAAAAACTTACGCCACACGCCACTAACGCCAAACAATACGCTACTTACGCCAAACAATACGCCTTACGCCACTGTATATCTTATTAGAGGCGTACAATACGTTTCGTATTGTAAATTTCATATATACCATATAATTAACACTAAATATTATTTTATGCAATAAGTTAACATGTTTCTTAATAAATAACACTAATTTATAGTAATTATTTTTGTTAATGCATAAACAATATTTTTTGTTGGCGCACTCAGTGCGCCGCGCGTGTAATTACGTGTCAGAAACGAACGCGAGTAATTCAAGGTTAACTAAAAGGCACCTGACTACAATAAGTATCATAAATAATAGATAAATATAGCAAAAAGAATGAAGGGGTTTGATTGTAAGATTCTTACATGAATATTTAGGTCAAGCTGTCACTGTCACCAAATTTCTTTCTCACACTTAATACTCTGGCACGTCATTATGTCTTGCATATTGTAGCATAATCTCATCACTGATTCATTTCTTTGTGGTCAGAAACGCAGCTGGAGTGAGCAAGATCGAGAGCTCAACACGGGGCTGGTTTCTCTTGAACGAGTAGAGCTGCAACTGAAACCTGTCACATAAAAAGGGGGAAAGTTAAGTAGGGGTCGATGACCTTAATTGAATTAAAAACAGAGAGCAGCGTTGTGTAGTGTTTTATTTATTTTTTTCTAAGATCTTGAAGATTGCCTGGCGAACATCTTTGTGCTTGAACTTTTATACTAATATGAACCTTGTTACGAAGTTATATAAAAAGAAACTGATCATTCAGTACAAAGAAATGTATGCCTATATAATGCATCATAGAAGTGACAGCAAATAATATTGACGAAAAAGTTGTTTTTATAATTATACTCCCATACTATTCAATTTTACTTCCATATTCCATTATGTCTCCTTAAATATGCCTGTACTTATTGATTTTGAACCCTTGAACGCGTAATTCCTTCTTGGGGTAACATGTTACTTCCACATCTGTTCTCGGGTATTTGTACACATACAACAACGAATTCTTCGATGTTTCCCTGTGAAAACGGAAGACCGCTGAAGCGTTGCACTGAGGTAACTGCTTCCGCTGTTACCGGATAAACATCGTTTATTATTGTCAAGCTGCCACTTTGCTGCAAAACTTCACAAGGTTTGCCATTAGTAGTCCTTAAACGCAGACTTCTGTCAACTAATGGCCAAAGTTCTTTAAAGTATTCAAAACGCTACTACACCGTAATTCATTGCATCCTCTAGTACCATCTCATTAGAGCTACCGCAGTGATATAGTAAAAGCTCCAGTATAGGTCACCGTTAAGAATATATTCGTAGCATTCTCAAAACTATTGGGGTACAGTACTGAACTCACGTGAAACTCAATGGCCGATTAGCATACATAGTCGAGTTCGGTTATAATGAACTCGGGCATAGTGAACCAGTTATAATGAACTTAAGTCACTGGCCTCGTTTCACTTACAAATAAGTATAAGAAGATTCGGTTACAGTGAAACTGAACCTCGGCTACAGTGAACGTAAGAAATAATAAATGAATTGGATCTCGTATGTTATTAGGCGAGTATAACGGTCTTGGGAGAGTAGAACGGTGTTCCAACAGTATAAGAAGCATTGAAAAGTGTCAACACTGCATTACGATACTAGGAGTCAGATGACAAGGCAGAATCAGGTATGGAGAGAGCAGGATCTCTGGAGAAGGATCTAGAGAAATAACTAATGAAAAATGTACGAAGCAAACAATTGAAAATAATTGATTTTTTAAGGACAGATGAAGATAATAAAAGTTTTAGTACGTGTTATATTAATGAATTTTGCTGTATAAAATGAATCATTGTAACGAAATTCCATTTAATTCTGACATCATCAGATATAGTGAACCTCCTATATTGAAATGTACCAACAACGTCTCGTCATAGACTCTTACGAGATCGTTGGCATCATTCATCTAAGATGGTTATAATCGTGACCCGTTCCGAATTTATATTAAAATTTTGGGCGCCAGGAACAGGTTACGTTAATTAAAACCAATACTTCCACAGCTAATTTCAACAAATGTATAAATGTCCGGCTAGCTGGGTCAATGGGTCCCGTTATGGATAATCCCTATCGCCTAGATAGCCGATTACTTGATCTGCCAACTGTAGAGTATGGCGAGGAATCTGAAAGGGAATAATTATCTATTTCTAACTTTAACAATTTTGATTGACTAAATGAAAATATTTTCATTTCCAAAAGAAAAAAATTCAACAATTTATTTAACAGTATTTACAATTGTTTTTGTCCTTAGGTCATGACCTCGTCTTAATATATATCTTTTGTACTGCAGTACTTATCTAATATCTTGGTCGCCGACGCCCCGCAGTCTCTTCTCACTTCAATGTAGGTGATCCTAAGTCCCGCTTCTCTCTTCTAATCTTGCGACGTTGCCGACGCATCCAGCCCTCACTGCCTAGAATATCTATCGGTTCTTACTTGATATTTAGAGTTCCTAGTCTTCCCCAACCAGTGGTAAAATATTAAAGTCCCAAACCGCAATATATATAAAACTTTCAAAGTCCTAATCGAACTTCCCGTTGCACATCAACTTCCAGAGTCCGAAAAACTATTGAGTCTCACTCGAAACTTACAAGTCCTACTTCACTAATGTTGATCTCGCGAGCGATCTTTACTACTCGACGACCACTATCAGAATGTCCAGTTCTCTCTGTTCTTTCGCCCTCAACGCTTCGGTATCCGTCCTTCGTTCCTCTTTTTTAAAACAAAACTACAAAATTTGACAGTCTATTCTCCCTTAGCCAATCCATCCCCCTCTTATCAAACCAAGTAGCCACGCCCTCAACAGTCATTCCTTTTCAGACCAATCACACATTATTTTATCTGTCTATCTAGCCAGCGCCCCCACCTATTCAAGACCTGAATGCAGTTTGTTGACCTTGCCAACCACTGCGCCGGCGTTGCTAAGGCTGTATATCGCCATTTGCATTCCCTTTTGTCCAACCCATTTACAGCCAATATTATTAACAAAATATTATATATTTTGGTATATCACAATATAGTGAACCAAACCCGAGGTTCACTATAACCGGAGTCAACTATATCTTTGGGAATAAATCTCTTGCCTAAAATGAAGTTTGTTCCTGGTCTTCGGGTTGATACCACTGATCACTGTAGTTACGTTTCCATTCCTCACTGATACGTCTCAGTACTCTCTTTCTCGGTAACAGTATCGACAGGCTGACAATACTCAGGGCATCAACTAATGTCAATTACGTGTCTCGGGCCGGGTGGTCCTGGAGTTCTTATCCAGAGGTAAAATTCAGCCGCTGTCTGAAGAATTCTAATGGCTTTGATTGGTGTTTTTTGTGGTTTCTCCGATCAACACGAGACGAATGCAATCTTTATTATTAAAAGAATATGGCCACAGATTTTTACAACAGACAAAAATTTTTATTCATATTTCCAGTAGAAAGATGTGAGTTCACATAGCGACGTTTCGAGGAATAATTTTCCCCATCTTCAGACTAAAAACAGTACAGAAAAGTAGATATAATATGTACTTATTATTAGTTTTACTGAATATTTTTGTTTGATTTTTCTTTGAATTGATGAGTCTTCATATATAATTTAATTTGTTATATCGAGTACTTCATTAGATTAATTTTCAGTACAATAATATTTGTATTCTTTTTTCTTTGAATCAAATTCTTTACAATTACAAATCATATCTCCTTTTTTATACTGATTTTAGCCTGAAGATGGGGAAAAATGTTAATCGAAACGTCGCTATGTGAACTCATATCTTTCTACCTGAAAAGCTGAATAAACATTTTTGTCTGTTGTAAAAATCTGTGGCCATATTCTTTCAATAAAATAGACTTGTGAAACGGACAATATTCTTATTGAATGCAATCTTTCCTTCTCCTTTCCTCTCTTCACCCTTTACTTACATACATTTACACTTAAAAGCATTACACTACCACAAATGTCGGGAGACCGGTCGGAAGCTTAGAGTTTGTCCCGACTGGGCCACTCAACGTTACCATTCATTTTGTTAAATAAACTGAAAAGGTGCAATAAAAGATCTAAGTGGTGTTTGGAATGAAGGTTCTGAATTCCTGATCCTAAAAACATATCACAGCAGTGGCGTAGCGTGGTCGAGGCACCAGGGGCGGCCTGCCCCAGTCGGCACTTTTAAGGGGCGGCAAAAGTTCACAATAATTAATAATAATATCTTATAAAATTTGGGATTTTTTTCATTTCATATATGTCGCACCTAGGATTCGGAGCGAATGAAATGATCACGGAATCTTTCATTACTTATTCTGTGACTTCTATAATTTAATGTATAATAATGACATCTTGCTCACTGTAGCGACTGACAACGTCTGTACTCACTTGGAGGGTTTACCTGAATTTTATTTTGTGCTTGGATTATTTATGACTAACTTTCATCAAGAATGATTTCTGTCATATAAATAATAGCGTTCAATATTGTATAACAGCATCAAAAAACTAGACTGCTGTACGGATAAGCCCCTTCAGGGAAGTCCGCGAGTGTTGCTTTGACAATTCAAAGAACGATTCAATGGTGGATCGTCAGTCGTCCAATTCACATAACTTATTCGTATAATATACGTATGCGCTTTCCAAACAGTGATTTTAGTGCTCATAAGCACGTCTAGTAACTGTTAAATTATTGAACTTTGTTGAAAAATTGTATTGTTCGCATACGTATATATTCTTCTATGCGGAATTAAATATTTATTTACGTTTTTATTTAAGTAAGTGTATGTTTGATTACCTGCTACATTGTTCAAACTTTAGTTTATTAAAATAAAAAAAATCAACAAGTAAATTTCAGTAAAGTAGGTTATATTTTTTAAATTTATTTGTACTAGTTTTAAATGATCCAATACTTTCGTTTACTATTTACACCCAATTTTGCTTTTCTTCTTCTTCTTTAGAATGACTGTGTATTTTAGTCTTTTAAATTAAAATACTTAAATAATACGAAATTTTCCGCCGCCCCGGGTGGCACACACTCACGCTACGCCACTGGATTATTGTTATATTACACTATCTGTAATGTGACATTACAATTATATTAATATTTCAGAAAACAATGTTTGTTCTATTACTTTTTTCCAGGGCTTTTATCCAGCCGACATCGAGTTACCCTTTACGTCCCGGAGGGATGCGTACTCTACAATTTACTAGACACCGACAGACTAGCAGTCTCTTCTGATTTGGTGTCAACAGAACGCGACGTCTTCCGCGACAACACATATATGAAAGACAAGAAAACAACAAACATGTCCAAAGCTGGACTCGAACCCGCGACCCTTTGCACCAAGTCATTGAATCGGTACTCTAATCGGCATTGGATCAGCCATCTGCTTCAGCTTGTTCTAATAGTAATTTAGAAATAAAATACAATTATTAAAATGTAATATTATGTTTTGAACTCGATAGGCATTCATGCCCATATTATTCCGATTCGTTTTTGTTCCTTTTAGCACTTCGAATAGCCCCTTGTAGTTTTCATTGTCCTCTTGTCATTTTAGACAAGTATTTGAGTTAAAATTGTATGATATGTTACGTCGTGAGATTAGTTTCTTAATAGGTATGAAACATTCATCCGGATAGTGAAAACAAATACAACAATACTTACAGTTAGATGATATATTTTTGAAGAGTTTGAGAAATTTTCTGGTAGTTAATGAATGAGAATTCTTGTCGTGAGTTTCTGTAAGTAAACATAAACATTCCTTAGACACTTTTATAAAAGAGATGGATTCAGACATTATAAACTAGTGAGAACACTCGGCATACCGAATGTTATTCTCCTCTCAGTGTCGCTTATTATTAATCACACATCTTTTCCTCATCAATTACACATATGTTTTTAAAGTGCAGGATATTAGTTCAAAGATCTAAAATTGAGGGATAAATCACAAAGAGAAAGAAATCTCTGGCTTTAATATGGAGGTGCAAGACTGGCTCAAAAATAAATTTGAAGGTTGCAATTTTCAAAAGTTTTTGTTTTAATGAAAATTGAAACTACGATTTTCATGAAAGTACTTCCTTCAATTTTAGCAAAACTGTAATGAAAAATCTGCAGACTTTTTCCACAAAATATGAAAAATGTCACAAGGCCTACATGTGAAGTGTCCTAAAAATTAAAATATCTTCATTTCCGGAACGACAAAAATCGATCTCACTTTTGGCGCTTTTGCCCAGTCTCAACTCAAAAGCTTCTAATCTGACATTATAGGTGATAGAGATACATGAATTCAGGCAGACACAAATCCATTTACACCAATATCCCGATTTTTGACTTTCATGGCCGTTATAGTTATGTATCCAACTTGCTGGTACCCGGCGCGTTGCTGCCTCAGAAGAAATAATTGAGGAAATATTCCTCTCCCCCTCTCTCTTTCGTTCCCCACTCTCTTTTCCCCTCTCTTTTTTCTCCTATCTATCTTTCCCCCTCTGTCTTTTTCCCCATCCCTCTTCCTCCCCCGTCTTTTCCCACTCTCTTTCTCTCTTTTTCCGTTCCTCTTTTCCCCCTCTGTGTCTCTTTTCCCCTCTGTCTCTTTCCCCCTCCGTGTCTCCTTTCCCCCTCTGTATTTCTCAGTCTAGTTTCCCATCTAGTTTTTCTCAATCTCCTTAATAGAGGAGTAGCAACTCGATTTAATGCAAGAAATGGATCTGAGAGTGTAATTGATTTGAGTTTTGCGACAAGCGATATTGCAAATAAGATTTCGTGGAATACAATACAAAATCTACATGATAATGATCATTAGCCCGTAACTTTACAAGGTTCATATCAACGCGATACTAATGATCTTAAAATCCGTACAAAATGGCTAACAAATTAAGCTAATTGGCCCAAATTCCAACACAATAAAGAAACACAATAAAGAAAACATAAATAATATTATTGATCTTGACTCTTTGCCTCAAACCGATATCAATTTAATAGTCAAAGATATTGTCAACATGATTTTAACAGCAGCAAGACTTGCGGTTCCTCAAACTTCCGGAAGAGTAAGACAACGTAAAGTGCCATGGTGGAATGACGAATGTTCAACAGTTATAAAAGCAAAAAAAACGAGCTTTCAGAAACTTTAAAAAGAATAAAACGATAGAAAATAGTATTGCTTATAAAAAAAGCAAGAGCCTTTGCCCGGCTCACACTCAAGAATACAATGACACAATCCTGGCATCATTTTACTGCCTCCATTGCGAGTCAAATGCCAACCTCTATATTTTGGCATAAAATAAAAGCCATTAGGGGAACGTATATATCTAACTTCCCTAAAATTTGTAGAGATAATAATGGTAGCAATTACTTTAGTCCTCAAGACATCCGTAACTTACTTGCAGATACTTTTACTAGTAACTCAAGCAACAATCACTATGCTCCCAATTTCTTAAACAAAATGTCAACAACGTTGAAATGTTTTTAAAGCGTCCTTAAATAAGTTTAAAAAAAAGAAAAAGAAAAGAAATAAAAAATTAGAGATTTTCCTTAAAATTTACCAACTTTTCACAAAAGGTTAAACTTTTCGCAATATTTACGGAACATTTCAATTATCGCCATTGTTTACATTTAGTTTCTAAAAAAATCGAACATTTTATATTGTGATTAAGAAACACCTACAGTTTTAGTACTTAATTTTTAGGCTTCCTTAATATCTGTTATGGATCGAAAACAAATATTTAGTAAAGGGTTGTGTACACTGCTCAGTGTGTCAATTACATGAAAATAATATACACGTCCAACTATTGAAAAGGGAATAATCACATTTACCTTGTACATAGCGGGACTACTAAAACTGAGAGTGTCAATGACGAATGACACACTCAGTTTGATGAGAAGATTCAATGATTATAAAAACGGGAAAATCCTCATTATACCTAATTTTTTCGGATATTCTGGGCATGAAAGGTGTAGAAAGAAAAATGCATTATGAAATTATTGAATTTCTGCCAAAAGTAGTGTCTGATGAACGGTCCTCAGAAGATGCTGAATGAAGTCAACAACGATCCAGAATTGCACATACGGGTCACCACTGGTAACAAAACAAGAGTGTACAGACATGACGACGAAACGAAAGCTTAATCGTCCAACTGGACGATCCTGAAGAAGTAAGACAAAAAAGTGAAATTCGATCAAAATTTAAGGTTCTGCTCATTGTTTTCATCGATTTGAAAGACATAGTTCGCGAGTTCTTGCCCCCAGGTCGCAGAGTCAATATGGAGTACTACTTCATGCCGTTTGCCTGAAGCACTCTGACGAGAACCCCCTGCTTTGTGGTGAAATAATTCATTTTATTTGCATCATGATAATGCACTTGCTTACACTTCACTGTTTGACCGTCAATGTTTTTCCAAAAACAAAACCGTTTTGATGCCTCAGCTCTGTATTTGCCGGATTTGGCGCCCTGTGGCTTCATCCTAATTCCCAAGCTTATGAACTACTTCAAAGGAAGATTTTTCAAGCATTTCACAATTAAAAGCAGAATCGCTAAAGGAGCTAAACGCTATATCGAAAACTGCATTTCAGAAGAACTTCGAAGGCTGCTAAAGCGCTGGCACAAATATATTATATTTGAAAAGAACAATTTTGAAGAGGACAAAAAATCAATATTAGTGAATAAATGTTTTTAGCAAAACTAAGTAACCTTGCACTTATTGATCGTAATATAAGATTTGATACCAGATAAGACTAGGGATTATCCAAGTTCCGATTAACAGAGGAAATCATTAGGAAAGAAAATAATTTAAGCAAAACGGTAGATGCCGTTAGCGATTTAAGGAAAATTGGGAATTTTCCCAATTCCATTATCATGGGATCCTCTCGTCAAACATTGAGTGTGTCGCTCGTCATTGACATACTCAGTTTTAATACCCCTTGTATGTACGCGGTAAATCTGATATTCCATTTACTATTGTTGTACTCGTATATTTTGTCATATAATTTACATTTTTAAGCAGTGTACACAATTCTTTACCAAATATTTTTACGATATGGTGTACGATATGAAACGATATGGAGATGATAAGGGGTGAAAGGACGAACACATACAACCATGCCCCAGGCGGGACTCGAACCCGCGTCCCCACGATCCGAGATCACTACGCCACTATTACTTTAGCAATCTCGGCCACAGGGCCGACAGTTGAAAATACTACTTACCTGCAAGGGACGTGAATGTGCAAGCTTGTAGTTCTTGTATATCTAGCCTTGGAGCCATCAGTTGAAGGATGTCTGCAAAACAAAGAAATTGATTGCAATGGATATATATATATATATATATATATATATATATATATATATATATATATATATTAACAATAATTGCTAATGACAATGTAAAAAAATAAATCATTCAGTGAATGCAGCTGAAGAAAAATCTATAAGATAAAGAAGATAAAGTTCAAAAAAATCCCCCGACTGGGCGCTTTCCCGCCAAGGCAAGTACGTGAAAACTCGCCCACGCGAACTACTTGCGGATTTGATGGTATAACGGTCAGCGTATCGAATTGTTGTACTCAAGACTACGGCTTCAAAGCCGATGGTTCAAAGCCGTGGATTTTTAAAGGCGCCATCGTACGTCTTCCTTCGGAGGGGAAGTAAAGCCGGCTGTCCCATGTAGTATATTTACCGCATGTAAAAGATCCTTAAGCCTAAATGAAGCCTCTAAGCGAAATACAAATCACCTGTTTCGTCTCCTCAGTAATACCTTCTTTCGCCGCTAGTTGGTGAAAGAAGCGTAGCGAAATTTGCGTAGTCAGACGGAAGAGCGGGCCTGATGACCCGAGTCTTGCCACGTAAAATAAGGCATTAACTAAGTACTTGCCCCCTTAGGAAGTCCAGTGCTCCTGCTTGCGCGGATAACTTCCCCTGACTCCGCTCGCATTTCCCCTCCAAATCCAGAATGAAGTGTACGCTCAACCTCAAGCGGTGCAAGACGTGGATTAATTAATGATTATTTTTTTATTAGTAATCTGGCGCGTCAACTACTAAGGTCCTTCGTCCTATAAGTGTAGTGCATGATTTTTCCTCAGGAATTGGCGGTGATCTTTTCTTGCTGGATGGCAAGATCCGGCGCAGACCTACCGTCGGCTAGCACGGTTTTCCACAACCAGGTATCTCCCACCAGGAGGGACACCCCACCCCAGACGGGACAAGCTCTAAGCTCCCGATCAGTCTGTCGACATGTGTGTTAGTGTAATGCATATTAGTGCAAGTGGAAGGCGTGGAAAATTGTCTACACATGAAAATATTTTTGCTAGATTTGTTCTACCAAACAACCTAGATTTGAATTATGATTACATTCTCTATATTTATTACTATTTCATGATAATTTTTTTTTGATGCTGCACCCTGAATTATCCTAACTCCCAACTCCATCAAAAATTCGGTATCAACCCCATCACTGTATATTTCCCCCTACTATCTGCAAAATTCTATAACAAAATTTCTCAGATACTGACAGCTATCCACTTCAAACTCGGTTAACAATCCTAATTGCAAACGTTTGAAAAGGAAACTGCCAGGGAATGTCTTGTGCCTCCTTAAGCTGATTGGAAACGATAATCCTTTTTATACAATGTAATGTGCTTCTGAAATGAAATAATCACCGTAAAAATTATTATATAAACCTGCTCTATAAAAATTAACCACTGTATCAGTCGTACACGGCTGTTAAGGGTCTCAGACCAAGCAAAAATGAATAAAAAATATTTATAAATTATGCATTATAAAAACATTTTAGTCTAGCGACAAGAATTTGTTTGAATGGTGAAGTCTTTCCTTGTTTTTGGTTTTGGTTTTGTTGCGCCTAGCAGTAATGTGAAACTAATTAACACGTTTATATGAATTAATACTCACTTGGGGCTGATATCTCTTTTAAAAGACAAAAATCATTGTTAAGCCTCCTAACCTAAACGTAGGAAGATAATACAATTACTGCACTCTGAAGTAAATAGACAGCAAACTTTCGACTCAAAACATTGAATTTTACTCTGAATTAACAATTTAAAATGTGGCTGGTGAAATGTGACAATTTAAAATGTGATTGCATTTTAATTCACCATGTCTTTGCTTTAATGAGAAAATTGAATTAATATAGTCAACCTTGTGACAATAAGAGTCAAGTAACTTCTCCTAATGACTGTCCCGAGCCAGGAATCATACCGCCACCCCGTAGTAATTTGTACAACTCTTACTTTTAAACTTCGCGCCAGTTGCCCTGGAGGTAGTGCACAAGGCCTCTAGTGAGTTAGTAAACTTGCCTGCGACCGTGACATACCTGCTCTTGGGCTAAAAATATAATATTGAGCTATGAACAATTAATTCACAAACTGGAGCCAATTGTCCGCCAAGAATCTTTATAGAGCATACGGCATGAGACGTTATGATGAACTTATCTCAGATACACGCATTAGGAAGTCCTAATATAAGCAAATCTCCCAACCCTTTCCAACAAACAAAAAAATGAAAATTGCGCCTTGTGTCCATCATTTTTATTATTGAGGCATTCCTTTAAAATCTACGGCATTCAGTTTGTAAAGACGAAGGTAAGCGTGCGTCACATGAAAAAGTTAGTTGAAGATTATCTTTGATAAATAGTATCAAAGAAACCCAAATGCACCTTTATGAAAATTGTAAGCCCTTTACTGATTCGTGCAGTCGCCTAAAAACATTTCTTTTGGCTTTAAGCAGTCGGGTAGAAACATAACCGTCCTTTTTCATCAAGCAGTCGCATAAAAACATATGACTCCGTTTTACTTCAACCAGTCGGGTAAAAAATTAATCTTCTTTTTGTTTTACGCAATAGGATAAAAACATAACCCTTCTTTATAGTATGCACAATCGGATAAAACCCATATCTCCACTTTTTACTTTATAAAATCGTGTAAAAACATAGACCTCCATTGTGCTTTAAGAAGTCGGATAAAACATAACCATCCTTTTTACTTCGCGGAAACGGATAAAAACATAATCCTCTTTTTTACTTCGTGCACTCGGGTAAAAACATAGCTCTCCTTTTTAGTTCGCGAAATCAGATAAAAATGTAACCCTTCTTTTCACTACGCACAATCGGGTAAAAAAATAATCCCCCTTTCTTCTTTTTGCTTCCCACGGTCCGATGAAAACAACCTTCTTTTCTTACTTCGCCCAGATAAAAGCAACCCTCCTTTTTACCTAAAAGAATCATGTAAAACCATAAACCTCCATTTTACTTCAAGGAATCGGGTAAAAAACATAACTCTCCTTTTTTCTTCAGGCAATCGTATCAAAAAGTAACCCTGCGTATTGCTTGAAGCAGTCAGAAAAAACATAACCCTCCATTTTTCTTCACGCAATCTTATCAAAACGTAACCCTGCATATTGCTTGAAGCAGTCAGAAAAAACATAGCCCTCCATTTTTCTTCACGCAGTCGCATCAAAAAGTAACCCTGCGTATTGCTTGAAGCAGTCAGAAAAAACATAACCCTCCATTTTCCTTCAAGGAACAAGATAAAAACACAATTCTGATTGCTCTGCCGCGTGGGATATAAAAGGGCGTTTTGTCGCAGTACGTGCCTCGCAGCTGGCGCGCGCTCCGGGCCACGGGGAGCTTCTTGGCCGCCGGCGGCAGTCCGCGGACGCGCCTCTGAGAGGCCGTCGCAGGCAGGGGCAAGGGCGTGCGAGGGCGAGAGCGCAGCCGGGGGCGGTGGCGAGGGGGAGGGCGAGGGTGAGGCTGGGCGGGCGAGGGCGGCTGCAAAGAAATAAATACTTACAAGTGATGTAACATGGCTTGTTCTTCTCCATTTCCTAACTTGGTTTTAATTTAAATGTATTAATTAATTGATTAGCGTTTCCGGGCGCGTCAACTGCTTAGGGCGTTAGTCCCTTATGTGTAGTGCATGTTTTACCGGGAGATGTGACTGATATTCCGCCGCTGGCTGGTGAGATACGGCGGGAAATACGTCGCCTTATGAGGATTTTCCCCAACCAGGTGTCTTCCTCCAGCGTGGAACCGCCCCAGCCGGGACACGTTCTAACCTGCCACTGGTTTTCCGATAATTGTGATAATGCAGTGCATGTGTGTGTGTGCGTGTGAGTATGTGTGTGTTTGTATGTGTGTGTGTGTGTATGTGTATGTGTGAGTAGGTAAAGGGTTAGGATAGGTCAAGGAAAAGGGAGGAAAGACCGCGCGCAGTCCGTGACCCGTTTGTTGGGGTACTGCTTCGGCATTCGTCTTGTTTGGATCGGAGAAACTACGGAAAATACTGATCAGAGCAGCCAGCCGTTAGAATTCTTCTCCAGACAGCGACAGAACTCGACCTAGCAACCTGGTAAGCGTCGAAAATCGTACCGCCGTCAGGACTCAAACCCTCGGACCTCCCGGTCATTAGCACTTCAGTGACATCAGTTGATGCCCTGAACCACTTCGCCGGCAATTTATTTATAGACAAAACATGTATGTGATGCCTGGAGGAGAAGTTTAATCTAAGCTGGAGATTATCTAATTGAGTTTAGGTTAAATATGAAAATCAATATTTTTAATTTGTCGATGGTTTTCCTTTTAGTAAGTATCGCTCAGGACATTTTACAATGCGCCAAGAAATAATGTACCGAAAATGTCATGAGGAAGACTTACTAAAAGCCGAAGAGTTGGCATTTTAAAAAATGTATACAAACTCAAGAACATAATATCCAGTAATTTAGAAGGTCAAGAGCACGTTTAATCAGCGTTTAATCAGTTTTCTTAAGCTTCAGAATGCCTACTCCCACTCTTTCTTCTACACACATCGAGGAACTAGGTAAATCGCACTGAGCAATATTTGAATACTAAAAATTTGAAAAATAATTTTAAGAAACGTATTTGCATTGGCTAATGAATTACACATTTAATTTTGCAGTTGCTTTCTAAAATCCAAGAACAACATTTGCAATGGCGAGAAGTAGTTGTGAATGTCTCATAATTATCGGGTTAACAAGTAAAATTTTAATGTAATTTTCTTTTTCGAAATGATAGTTCTGGATTTACATAAAAATTGAAAAATCGAAACTAGGGTTAGAATCTGTAATTTTCTAAAATATAATAGTTAATGCTGACTGATCAAGGCATCACTTCACATTTACATGGAATGAAATTGCAGAGTTAAATGCATATTTAAGTTGTTTTTTTACCTGTTGAAAATAAATGTCAATAAACTTTCCTCTGCGGGAAAATTCAACGGCATGTTGTAGACCATATTTTTTTATGTGTGTCAAATAAAAGAGCCCTGCAGTAAATGATATGTCAATAAAATTGTGTTATTGGTTTTGACGCAATATACTTAAATTTAGGAGGATGACCGTAACCTCACAGCAAATTGTTTCTGATGTGATAGAAATATTTAAAGATTTATTGCCAAATTTTAAATATTACATTCAAACATTCATTTACAATCATAGGTACATTTTTTGGCTATATAAATATCTCGATGTTTATCAACAAGATAATATCTGATCATGGAAAACTTCAAAATAATATATTCCAATTATAAATACAAAAAAATCAGAAGAACATTGTTACACCACTTATAAGTATTTATATATAAAATTGATTAAATGTTAACATTTTTGTTGGAAAATGTAATTTCCAATAACAGTAATTCACTTATTTGTCAAATATTTAATATTTTCTTACATATCACGCACCCATTGAAAGTTGGATGGCTACTTTGGCCGGACTACCTCCCGTTAAAAAAGGCCATCATCACTTTGCACAAAAGGCTCACTGCACTAACCACTGCCAAAACACAAACAATGTGAAGTACGACCTGGACAATAAACACAACAAAAATTCAAGAGAAGTATTAAAGGATATGAGAAAATAATCCACACTTACTGACTTTAACAAATGAACGTACGCCTCATACAATGACTCACTTTTACTCGATGTACGAGTATTATTTTTTAAATATTTCTCGTAAACAAAAATATTAACATCATTAATGGAATTAAAAGTCTGATATTACAATAGTGGTTAATATTCTTAAAAGTTCTTTTGAATTCCCACAAATCCAAGATTTTCATTTCTCTGCACCAGCTACTACTGACCCTATCGTAACATAGCATACGATTAGTGATTTATGTAGTTATTAATTAAAATTATATCAAACGTAGTCAGGCTGTCTAAAAATAGCGTATGACACACGCAGTAAAAGTGATTTTATTTTGATTGTAAGATGACGCCTCTTGGCCTACCGACCTCGTGCCGCAACCTTTTTTACTCGCACAATGAAATGCCACTTTTACCACTCGTATCGTAAATAACTATTACAGGGCCTAAAATTGTCAGCAGTGAAGCGTAAAATGCCTATTCTGCCATAAATAATTCTATTTAGAGTTTTCTAAATTTTCTTGGATTTTTAAATGCCTGTTTTTGAGTGGAATCACCTGAAAGAGAGACAATTCTCTTAGAGAATTAAGCGCACCGTAGTGTTTAGCAGTCGAGGCGATATCGATCTTCTGCGCATGCGCACATACTTAGCATGGCGCTTAGCTAGTTACGCATGACTTAAGCATTTGCACATAAGATTTCTGTCAATTATTCAACGCTATTCTGAGCTTCCGAGTGTTGCTCACGTGCTCACGAGCGGTTTTCGCGCTGCTCATCGCAACCTATTGTCTCAAATTACAAACCACATTTCTCTTTAGGTTTACTTCGTAGACTTACTCTTAAGCTCGGTATTCATGATAACCTCGATATCGGTATCACAAAATTGGATCAACTAACCTAGGCCTACAAATGATATGACTTTGGACAACCTAATTTGTTTTTAACGCTTGGGCAAGTCATTTGTTGTGAACTATCAAATGGGTTGGACAGTATTTAATTTCTTGCATTTGAAATACAGCATTCTCTACAATCATTGAGAGCAGTTCGTCTCCATTAAAATCTATGAAAGTAATTTGAAAGGTGCTTCATATACTTCTTGGTCATATATTAATTGCTTAATCTGCATTATTATTATTATTATTATTATTATTATTATTATTACCACACATAAGGACATTCTTAATATCGTTTTATATTTGGAAGTGTAATAGTTCAGAAATTGTATGATTATTATATTTGAAATTATAGTTATTGTTTATACATTTGAATGACTGTCAACTACTAATTAATTGTAATTGAAAATTACAATATATTGTGGCAAGAAAAAGGTACCATACAATTGTATTTCCTGTATTTTGAGTATTTCAATTATTTTAATTACACATGTATTTAGCAAATGAATACTTATTGTATTTTTACTGTGTTTTTAAATATTTATTAAAAAATATTTTGTCAAAGAATTTACAAACTAAATTGAAATTATTTTGCCCAACCCTGACTATCAAACAAGTAAACATTCAAGTCCATTTAAGTAAACTTCAAAACTTAATTTGCAGAACACTGATTTGTATCACTATGGTACAAATTAAGGTAATACGTACGTAAACATTTCTCATTGTTTCCAAGTTGAGTGAGACCAAAAATGTCATTTAAATGAAAGTGCCAATAAAGCAGATTCAGCAAAATAAAAAATTAATCTAAAAAGTTATTTTCATCTTAATTTATACTGTCTATTTCACAAATTATAAAGCATATTTTTGCCTTTTTAGAGCCTAATGCAGGCGTCTAAAATAGGGCCTAAGATTCCGAAGTCTAGTCACACGTGTCGTATCACACCTCATTACAATTCGAGATTGGATGATTATCGAATGAGGTAGTTCACAGCCGATTCGTCAGGTAGAGTCGGACGTGGGACTTAGACCGAATTTAATTACCAAACGAGAACGAAAGATGTTACGATACAAATACTGTTCAACGTTTAATCCATTACAAAAAATTCCTAGTAACTATACTTTTCGTTAAAGTTTGTCAATTCTTCCTTTAAAAGGTGACATCGTTGTTGAATAGATAGAACGTTGATAGAAGTTAATAGGAAGGCATGGATTACTTTCAATATTACAACATTACGAAACTTATCATTGTTGTTAATAGTGGAACATGGATTATTACAACACTTGTAAAATTGTATTGTAATAACTCTTATTAAGACACTGATCTCAGTTTCATAAATTTTGACTTCCGATAATCGTAGTGGACAAATAAAATTACATCCGTTTTACACAACAGATACAATTTATTATTTTTCCTCTCTAATAAATGCTTGAAAGAAATAAACAAATGCACAGGAAAAGCCGGCTTTCTTCTGCAAATTATATCAAATGTTAAAAGCTTAATAATGATATTTCTGTAACGTGAGGTGTACGTTCGTTTGTTCGTGCTACTGCAAGGTGCTACCTACCTCTTGGGGACGTTCCACGACATCATCCGATATCAGGTGTAAATTTTGTGGGATGGACGGCTGAGAAGCAAAAAAAAAACCTCTATGTAGAATCCCGACAAATATTGGATGATTGAACCCTCTACCACAAAGCCTACATCGGGCGCGGTATGAAATTTTACACATTTTTATTTCTTATTCATAACCTTATCTACCTATCAACAGTCGCATATCAATGGGGAGGGAGGGGCACAACGGCCAACAGGGAAGTTTTTTTCTTATCTCTGTTTTGGTGCGCGTTGCAGTTTCTTTGGTTAGAGCATCCGTTATTGGTACCTTTCTTAACCATAAGAGATGGTTTCCTATCCTACGCTAATCAGAAATAAATTTCAAAATCGTCACCTTGTGGAATGGTTTAGCGAAAACTTTCGCGCTCTTTTACAGCGAGGCCTATCATAAACACATTAAAAGAAAATAAGCTAAACATGCTTTAATACAAACTTGCCGAAAATAATTGCTAAATACGTGTAACACTAGTTCTTAAATATTTACTTTAAATTATAATGCAATTTATTCTGGTCTCCGTTGTTGACAGCCAACTGCTGGACCGCAGGAGGTGTCTCAAGGCGGGTTCTGATGTCATTGCAATGCCTCTGACCGGGAGGTTCTGGGTTCGAGTCCTGACTGTGGCCAGATAGCTAGGTCGTGATCTATCGCTGTGTGGAAGAGAATTCTAGCGGCCAACTGCTCTGATCGGTAGTTTTCCATGGTTTCTCCGATCAACACCAGGCGAATGCCGGAGCAGTATCCTATCAAATGGGCCACGGACCGCGTGCGATTTTTCCTTCCCATTGCTTGCCCTAATCTCACCCCTTACACACTCACATGTACTACACTATCAGACGTGCTGGGCAACCGGTCGGGAGCTTAGAGCTTGTCGCAGACGGGGTGGTTCTCCGTTGGTGGGTGATACCTGGTTGGGGAAAATTGCGGTATCCGACGGTAGATCGGCGTCGGATCTCGCCATCCAGCGGAGGATGATCACCGCCTCCTCCCGAGCAAAAAGCACGCACTACACTTATGGGAACTACCGTAGCAGCTGACGCGCTCAAAATCACTAGCAATCAATCGAGTACCGGAATGGAATTGATATGCGACTATTAAACCTAGCATTACCAGGGGGATAGCTCAGAGGTCCACCCACTCTTGTTTTATAAACTTTTGATTTTTAGAAGATGGAAAACATTGATTTTATTTATGTTCTTTTTCTAACATACGAATATTAATTTACAACATACGAGAGTTAATTTATGACAAGAGTTGGTTAGAATTTGATGAATTACAGCATCTTTGGTTGTGGGTAAAAAAGAAAACTAAGAATGCATTTTGAAAATATTTTGTAATATTGTCTATCTTCGTTAATACTTCTTTATTATGAATATTCATCGGCCCTTGGCATGAAAATGGAATCTGAATTTGTTATTAAATGCAAATATAAATGCAAGAAATGTATTTTTTTCATTTGTAAATCATGAAGTTGATTTCTTTTCTTTAAATGAATGAACATTTATACTATTAGTTATATCTATTTATTAATTTAGCAAACACAAAACATCAAAAAAATCAAAATTTAAGCGATAGGCTTCGGGCCACCCAATTTTATGCCCAAGGAATGCCTGATTACACTTAGTTTAATACGAGGGAGAATTTTACTGCCCAAGGACGATCCCTGCCGTTTAAGGCTATCGGCTTGCTTGCACTAAGGACCACGAGGCTGGCGTCCGGATACGCCTGAACGTAGCGCTCCCCCGAAAGGTCTTTCCAATGGAGCCTGGATTGTGCCGTCCTGCCAGCTCAGAGACACCAACTGACCTACATGATGCCTCTGTGTAAAATTTAAATTGAATTGCATTATTTTACGTGGCGAGACTCAGGCCAAGAAGCCTGCTCTTCCGTCTGACCACGCAAATTTTGTTACACTCCTTTCACCAACCAGCGGAAAAAGAGTATTACTGAGGCGACGAAACCGGCGATTTGAATTTAGCTCAGAGGCGTCATTTAGGCTTGTGGATCTTTTACATGCAAGTAAATCTACCAACATAGGACAGCCGGCTTTACTTCCCCTCCGAAGGAAGGCGTACGAAGGATTTTTTCGCCCCTAAAATCCACGGCTTCGATCAGGTTTGAACCCGCGAACTTGGTCCGAACCCGCGAACTTTATAGCAGTCCGTTACACCACCACCGCCGCTTGTTTCGTCCCCCGAATGAGACCTTCTTTCTTTGCTAGATGGAGAAAGAAGCGCAGCGAAATTTGCTTGGTCAGACGATAGAGGTCTGATGGCCTGAATCTCAACAGATAAAATAAGGCATAATGAAACAGATTCGAATTCTCCGTTTGAAAGTCTATTACGACACAAGGTCGTAGCCTCAATCCCTTCAGGGTCTGGACGGCCCCTCTCCTCACTGGTAATGCACGGGATTTGATTTGACTTGACTTACTTTCGTCAATGACAGTAACAATTGATAGGCGAGAAGTATAATTTGTGCAATTTTTCTTGAGCTTCAGAATATCTACTCCCCCTTTTAATCTTATGACGTTGTTAAGCTTGACTAGCAACATTTGAAAACTAGAAATGTTCGCTCCCGAGTAATAAAAAGTTTGTATTCTTAAATGAACTACAGATTTGATTTAATATTATTGTTGAAATATAGAACCCCCCCCCCCCCAAAATAGAATCTCCATTGGCTCTACAGCTAAAACAATCAGTAAAAGAAGAGCTCAACAAAATGTGCGAGTAGTGAAGTTATATTAATGTTCAGGAGCAAAACGAAGTGCCATCTCAGCATTTGATCAATGGACCAGAGAAACTGAACGAAAAACCTCATCGGAATTGTCATTGACGTATTCGCTCGAGTACAGCTTGTTTCAAGCATACATATTCTTTTGAAATTATATGGCACAAGTCGTCAGTTTTCTGGAATACTGTTGTAATACAAAAAACCCTGTTTTGTACATGAGAGGGCAATTTAATTTAATTGTCCCGCAACTACATTTGCTTCTCATTAATCGATGTTGTTCAACTCATTTCAAAATTGTTTATGTCTCTTGGATTTTTAATTTATAAAAATGAATTCTTTGAAACTAAACTTTTGGTTCAACATTATTCTATAAAAGAAAATAGCAATCTCCTTCCACGAAATAACCATGCACTGCTACTAAGCGATAATTAGTATAACGTGAGAAAGATTTATTTCACATAAAAAGATTTTTTTACGTAGCCACTAGTAAAAGCGGCTACTTTTAGGAAATGTACTTCGTGATAAACTCTGATTAAAATCTCCCAATCTGAAGCTCCCAATTGGATGACAGTGTCCCCTCTCTTTTCAGCCCGTGACCTTGAAAGAATATCGTCTTTTATCGAAGAATTTTCTTCTCCTTCTTTTGTCTTTTCAAGTTATTACGGGGTGGGGGCTAATGGGTGTGGGCTCATTTTTATTAATTTTCACACACTCCATTTTTATACCAATTGGGCCAATGTTTTACGGCCGGATACCCTTCCTGCCGCCAACCACAAGGGACACACAAGCACATTACACATATACAACACACACAATCACGAAACACACACAACTATGCCCGAGGCGGGATTGGAATCCACGATCCTTCGGTCCAAGACCGCCACGGCACTAGTGCCTCGGCCATCGGATCGGCCGTGATTTCAACGAAGAATAAAAGTTCGATATTTAGCACTAGTGCTAAAAGTGATACAATGCTCTAATGTTCAGATAAAACTATGAATACAAAAAAAGTCTTATTAGCTACAACTGGTTTTAATGTAACATGGTACACAATTATCTGATATGTTTTGTACACTTGAATTAAAAATATAAAAAAAGTCAGCAAGACTCTAAGAAAAGGTGTATAACACACGAGGTAAAAGTGATTTTAATTTATTTATAGGATCACGCCACTCAGCCCATTGGTCTCATATCGATACATTTCCTACTCGCAAAATAAACTGTCATTTTTAGCGCTTCTAACATTAATAGCTATTTTGAAGGTATACCTTAAAATCTCAGTCTTTTTTATTAACAACAGTATTCCGGAAACGCGACGAAATGTATACTAATACTTTTAAATATTATTCATTTATGCAATTATATTGCTCGTGCCAAGGCCCGAATAAAATTAGAATGTAGTTGACATTTCGTGGTCACGTGATGACTCCAGTGCCGCAACCTAGGGAACAGCAAATCCAAACCTTTGGCATTTGCACATTATTGTCACCTAAAATTAATAAAGTGCTACAATTGTTACGAACAAATGTAACAAATGTTACAAACAAATTTGTTACGATTTTCTCAACATTCCTTTATTCTGCTTGCCTAGTTAGTGTTGAGAAACGATGCAGAGCGAGCTGTATGCGGCAACGCCGCTCATCTCCGCAACCAAATGTCAATCACCTTGTAATTTTATTCGTACTATAATTGAGCGTGAGCAAAGAGTTCTCACCACCCGCCAGTAGAGGCGCTGCGGATCGTCGAAGTGCATGTCGTTGAGCAGCTCCTGAGACGGCGGCGGCTGCCTGCGGAGCGCCTCCCACGCCATCTCTTGCTGTGCATACGAACCACTACTAGCACACCGCACGGCTAAAGGTGCGACTCCGCTACTATTTAACTTTTAACACCAACGTGTTAAATGTGAAACGTATATAGGTGGAAAATCCTAACATATTACGTGTGTATGCTGAATGTTAGACCGTTAACGTTTCGTCCCCATTTCTAACTGCTTGTTAACATTTCGGCAGGGTTTTTGATGACAAGGATGACGGATTCAGATGAACGATCCGCTGATTGTTAGGGGATTGCTGCGTTCACGTATTTACGAACAATCTCTGTTCTCGCATAACCCTTGGGATATTGACCTTGCTATTCACCAGCTACAAGCCGCTTTTGAATTACATGAACTTTTTATTTTTTATATATATTTTCCGGCTATATTATATTGCGTTGATGCTATTTTCTTTCAGACTGCGTTTCAGAAACGTAAATTAGAGAACATTAACGTAATCAGAAGTGCTATACGAAATAAAGGACTGTATTTATTGATTGTATATTTAGGTAGAATAGTACATTATGAAACGGTGATGTAATGATGGGTATTAATACACGAGTGTGATGTGACGATACGAGCGAGGAACGAGCGAGTATCGTAAACTTCACACGAGTGTAATAATATCCATTACATCAAGTTTCATACGGTACTTTCTCTACGACTTTTATAAGTTAAACTTTTACAATGAATAGTTTCGTGGCTGTTGATTCAGCCAAGACCACCTAGCGGACAGTTACCGAAATCTACCCTCGCATGCTGCCGCAGGTGGCTGTGGTTACCTGTCTGCCTGCTAGGGAGTACTGCGCTAGTCAAATAGGATCAAAGTAAAATTACGATCTACTTTATTTTAAATAATATACCACGAAAAAAATACTAATAATAAAAGAAATTAAAACTATTAAGCATAATGTAATATCAAATAAGATTTTAATGTGCACAATCGAACGATACATTTGTTAAACGATTCTCAATGATTGTCAATACTTTGTTTGTAAACGTCTCTGTGATTGGTCAAGAACCTGTATCATAATGAAAATGTTATAGAGATGACTGTCATTATGAAACTGGTTGCAGCCATCAAATGACAGCATTATACAATGGGAGTAGAAAAATGCAGTTTGTGATGGGATTCGTTCACGCGCTATGTCGAATTCCGAAAGTGGGTCACTCGCAACGCGGCCACAGTGTGCGTAATCGACGCACTTTTCCCCGCAATTGCGATACGAGTGTCCAAATTGGGGACGAGGCTCAGACCTTCGGCCCTCTGGTTAACATAAAACATCCTTGGATCGATCCAACGCAAATTTACCATCGCATTTTATGCGAAAACTCACCTTAAAATTTGGCGTGTATGTTCTTTTTGTGTTGCAGGAAAGCCTCCAGTTTCTTTCCTGTGTTTGGCTCACTAGTTTTCTTTTATACTCGCATAAATCCCCTCAAGTCCGTTTTGTCCGTTGGTTTTCTGATTCCGCGCGAGTGAAGGAATCGGATTACAAACTGCATTTCAGCCCAAATTTTATATAAAACAATAAACAATTAGGAAATTTACTTCCCCAAAGAAAGGCGAGAAGCCATCTTTACAAATAGAAGGGGTGGGGCAGTAACAAGGTAAGTCACATTAGCTGCAGCAAGCCCTTCGCAACTTGTAAATGTTCCTTTGTCGATTTAGTGAAAGTGTGACTTTTATTGTTACTATTTTTGTAGAGCTTGAGTTAGTAATAAAATGAGATACTGTGACAAAAATCGAGATATTAATATTTAGGAATAGCAGGAAAGATGTGGCTCATCGATACTGTCCCAAACCCTTCAATTAAAGATTGTCTTAGCTGTAACGAATGTTTATTGTCTCATTGTTTGGACGTTTCCTTGAGTGCTGTAGGATACTAATAAGGGATATCCTAGCAGAATAATCTAGAAGTATTACGTTGATTCCTTCCCTAGGAGCATCACAAAGTGTAAGAACAAAAATCTGAAGATCGTTTGCCGTGGTCTGTATTTTAGACCGGAAGCAAATGTTTCTTGTCATCAAATCTTATCATAAGCACTGGATTCATAACTCGACTTAATATGTATACATGCTAGGGTAGGGATTCAAGGGCTCAAGAAAACGTGCAAACATTGCACTTCTGCCCCATAAGACTCATACAGTTTTTATCTGCTTACGTCGTTAAGTGAATCAACAAAAAATAAATACGTTTCGTCAAAATCAAGTTGATTTCTTCACGGCTTTTTATCAAATTCGATTAAATATCAAAAACAAGATAAACATATAACAGTAATCAACAGCGAAGTCAATCTTTAATTGATCTCCAGGATCATTCCTTTACAAAGTAAAATAATGACTACCTAGATCTATCAACGGAAATCTTAATTTAACATTTCGATGAACATACTCGTAATGCAGGCTCCACGTCCATGGGCCACTCACACAGAGAGAGGTCTTGCAGCACTTCGCGCTGGTGGGCGATCACTTGCTCGTGCTTATGGAAAGATGACTGCCAACAAAATGAAAAAAGCCCTTGATAGCACCCGTCATTTGCAACGATATTTACAGGACAGCGAATATACATTATGCTGTGGTTCTTGATGAAATTTGAATTTATAGAAATGCCGACTGCTTCAAACCCGTTTTACACAGGGAATCAGCACGTGGTGTGCCTGAAACACCCCAGCACTGTTTCGGACATTGTACTTTTAGATATGTTTACAATCTTTCAAACATCTCAGTACCTTTTGAGGAAAGCTTTATGCACTTAACTAGCGGTTTATTACTTTCTCATATACGTACTACGTATATACGGAGAAATATATGTAGTAAAGAGAAAGTTATGTAATGCCGCGGAAAATTGATTTCCTTATTTCCACGGAAATACACGTTTTGGAGTCTCCTGATACCAAAAAAGTGTTGTTTTCAAAACGTCAGTCCTCCTATCCGTCTGCCTGTCTGGTTTATGAGAACAACACTGGAGCCTAAACTATTCGCTTGATTTTTTTCAAAACTAATATTTCCCGATCGCTCTGGGTCCACTCGAAGCTCTTAGATTTTGAAACATTTTTAATTTTGTGGTACTTTACATGAAGCCCTAGGGACATTTTCAAACATTTCTCAAAAATGGCTGGAATTTTTTTCTATACATTTCTGGTAAGAATAGATTGAGATGAACTTACTGAAGTTACAAAGTGCCGTTTTTCACTGTTACCTCAGAATTTTCAAAAATTGCAGATGTTTTGAATTTTTTCGGCGTCTTCTTGCAACTACAAAATTTGAGATATTTTTCCTTTAAATGAAATTTGTTATATTTAATTCTTTCCTTATTGTCAGGTACATTTTTTTGGAAATTTTGTAGTTTTGGCATTGGTATGCAATTGTTAACCATAAGAGAGCATCTTAGAAAATATCATAAGAAATTTAACACAAAGTTCTTGTGGTTCGAGATATTATTGGATGCTTTTAGAAAAGAAAAACCTTTTCTTATTGATGAACATTTTATCACCCTCAGTGCATTTCGTTCACATCACAATTGGTCGAAATCGTGATTTTCAATATGTACCTCAAGGTAGTCTTCATCCAGAGAAATCTCCGGTGCTTTTTGACTGGGACTGCTTTTTTGTGATTCGACCTTCGCTAAACTTCTTGTTGTAGTGGGCTTCTGGTCTTGGCCCGGTACATGGGTTGACGATTTCCCAGTTGCCACATTTCGGCTTAGAGACGGTTCTACAAACGAAATTTCTGTTTTGAGGAAATTATTGACACGGAGAAATTAGTATTCTACAAGAGTAAACAATAAGTTCAATTTTTTCAAATCTTTGTTTTTATGCGCAGTATATACTCAATCAATAAACGACTTACTCTTTGTACTAAGTTAAAGTAATTTATCTTGAAATTCTTTTATAAGGCTGTCACATAGATTGATATAAAAGTTCAAAAAGATTTCGGACAGTCAAATTTATTACATTTATTTATTATAAAAGTTTTTAATGTAATAAATTTGACTGTCCGAAATCTTTTTGGATCTTTTTGAACTTTTAAAGTAATTTATATTTAAAACGATAAAATTTAATCTACAAAGATTTCTCTGGGACTAATCAAAAGGAGACATTAATTAAATTAGAAGGTATCTATGTATTTGACAGACATTGGGGATAACAGAAGCTCATTGTATTACCAGAATTCAAATTGGGTGTAGTATCCATGTTTTCAGTGATGAGAAGGAAGATGGGGTAACCAAATTTGTTTCATTTCCAATTTAAAAGGGTTTTTCTATGTTTTTAAATTCTAGCCATCACTTTGACCTTTCCTCCATTGTTCTTACTGCTTACTGGTCCATTTCTCCATGTTCCTATTTCCTCAAGATATCAATAGAGGGATATGCTTCTGGAACTCAATAGCACAAATATAACACTTCCATATATCGCAAGAAGACTCTTATAATAAGTGCTTATATTTAATCTAGTCAATTGATAACATTCCCGTTACCAAATAATCATAAGTAATGCACAGTAAAGTAATACTTTATATGTTAACTTAGTGTCTATTTAACTGTTATAATAGTTTATGAAGATAGTGTATGAGATAATCTTAAAGACTTTAGTTTGTTTCGTAATAATTTCATACCAAATTTACCATCTTTACCTTATACATAATTCAAATTTTATATTATCTGTACGTGAGAAAATGATAAATAAAATACCATATCTATCATAATATGACCCATGAGGTATCTTTATTCTATAATTTAATACATCATTGACGTAAAATCATATCAATGTACAATGCGTGTGTTTTGGTTAATTCTTACCTGAATTTTGTTATTCGAAGAAATCACTGGAAGGTAGCTTTGTTTGTTTCAAAGTCAAATTTATGTTTGAGGTTAAGGATATGATAAACACATTATTACTGTTTATTTCATTTCCAAAATTATAATAAATTGCTTTTTAGCCACATGTGCTTTGAATATTCCAAAGTTCTCACTCAATTTCTTCCACTAGATTATCCAGAAGCTATGTGATCTCCCATCCCACTTGTTCTTCTAACCAGAAGTTAATAACCGCGCAACTTTTCTTGACCGATGACCTTGCTTCCCCCTCCCTTGAGCAATAAACAGTTGAAGGCTGAAACTCGCAGCGAGCACTGATAACAACATTTCAAACATTAAAACTTCGTTGGCGCGAAAAAGAAGCTAGTCAAAAAAAGGCTTGTTGCTTTCAAAGTCGAGAACGCCTCTTTTTAGGTTTATTCTAAATAACATGTAAAGAAATTGCTGGGGTAGTTCCAAGTCCTTCAAGGGAGGCACCTTAAACTGAGAAAGTTATGAGGACGTATACTAGCGGCGAACGGAAAATTACCGAAAAATTAATCTTCCCCATTATAGGGTAACAAGTTTTCACTGTTCACGGTGACATCATGATTTACCTGTATTACTTGGTTACAAGATACAAATAAACATGACTCTTAAAAGCTGTACGTCAATAGAACGCGATATCAGAAGATAGGGGTTGGCAAATAATTTCTGCGCAATAATAGTAATAATCATTTTAATAATAATAATAATAATAACAATAACAATAATAATAATGACTAAAATGTTACTGATACCTGAAACAAAGAATGAAAGATTTAAGATCAACCTGCATCGTCCACTGACAACTACTCGCGCAACTTTTCTTGACCGATGGATTGAAGAAATGCGGGTAGAGTGGGGGTATTAGTTAAGAAATCGACCACTAGATTTTATGAAGCAATGCCAATCTCTGGAGCATGAATCATGCCTTCGAAACTTTCTCAATAATTTGCGTTTTAGCTTTCTCAGGAGGCATCGAGACGTTTTGAGGAGGTGCGAGGCATCTCCTGTGAAGGATCTTCACCTGCTTTGGTCATTTCTTTAGATTTTTTGGAGAAAATCACAAACACAGGTTCTCGACTTAAACATAAAATAGTTTCTATTTCGCGCCAGTGAAGATGTGTTTCGAATGTTGTCATCAGTGCTCGCTGCGAGCTTTTGCTTTCAACTGTTTATTGTGCCAGAGAGGGGGAAGCAAGGTCATCGGTCAAGAAAGTTGCGCGATTTAGACTTACAACCACACGCGCAAGGCTATGCTACGCTATGCTACAAAAGAATCAAACAAGATCTTGAAATATTCAAAATCCTCAAGACACAATAAATTGACAGAAAATCTTTTCGAAAAACCAGTCTTCTCTACCATACTGCCCAACTCTCTTGATTTCGAATGACCGCGTAAGTAGGTGCTGCGAGTACGCAGATGACAGTACAGACCCCAACATAATATTTGACGTCATTGAAGAAAAATACAAGTATCTTAAAATAAAAGTTACAAACTTCCTGGACATGCACAAGTGTGGCAATTAATCACTTTTTGCAAATGAAAATATAGTGGGGAATTTCATAAAACAAAGTTACACATGATATTCCTCCCTGGTAGTTAGGCAGGCCGTCACACCAGATGTTTCAAAGTTAACGAAATCCCTTCTCTTAAATCAGTGCTTAATGATTTTCCCTAAAAATTAAAGCGTAATTCAAAAATCATAATATAAATACAAACGACATACATATAACTTTGTTACATGAAATTTCTCATCGAAGTTTTATTGTAAAATATTATCATTTTCGACCACCACCTAGAAGCTTGTACGAGTAACATTTAATTTGAGATCCCAGTATAGATAGTAAATAGTTACCTACAGAGATATATAACATTGGTCGACAAGGTTTTCTTCACAAGAAATCTGATTAGTGAATCTAGTGCGTTTTTTCACGCTGTTTTGAGATATGTATTCAGAATGTTTCCATCAGGCACAGTTTTTGTGTGACAGCTACTTTTTAAAATATAATGTTAACATTCTCTTTGATCTGTCATAGGAACCTTTACCTTATACTGTATGTAGCGATTTTATTAAAGTTGTATTTAAGAAAATTATATGTAATATCATATTGAAATACCGACAGGCAATACTGTGCAAGTTCATTCATGCTTTGACATGCGCAGACCAGTTAATCTGGCATCGTGATGTCTGTGAGCTCGTTAGCACGAATATCACTGGTGATATATTTTCTTCCTTTTTTGTTTAGAAGTGTACGGTGTAAGCAATGTTTAGTGTTTTGTATTTTTATCGTACCAAGAAAATGTGTAAATCATGCAGATAATTTCTGCTGTATTTGTGGCGAGCTGACTGTAAAGACTCAAGAGGCGAAATTTAATGCCGCTTGCGAAAAAGTGTTATCAACATTAGTTTGGCTGTCATGTTGGTGATTTTGAAAAGAGCTGGGCCCCAAATATATATTTTGTGTTAGGACTGTTGTCTTGGTAGAAAAGTGGTACGCATCGTATGCCATTTGCAATTCCTATAATTTGGAGAGAATCAAAGGATCATCTACGTGGTCGTTATTTCTGTTTGACAAAAATTAAAGGAATTACGTATTTCTGAAGAAATGAATAAAATGTCCATTTATTCAATCCTCAAAAATATATTTACCTCCATTGCATATTAAATTAGGAGGAATGAAACATTTTGTAAAAGCTATGGATAAACTTTCTGATGTATTCTTGTACTTCAGACCTGCACAGCATTTTGCACTTTCACTGACCTCAGGAGCTGCGTGCGGGCAACTCGGGTGCAAATGAGAAAATCGATGAAGGGTGGGGATGAGACCCAATCTAGGAGAGGAGACCACCAATCAGAATGCGCACTTCGAAAGATAGCGCGTAAATTTAAAGAGCAATCGGCAAGAACATGACGGTCATATACAGTTCGAGTAATATTGTCTTTTGTATTATAATGCAATTGTTTGTTTTCGGTATATGACAGGGCTAAATATGAAACTACAACGAATTATACGTATTAGATTTCGACACCAAGTATTATAATTGCTTGTAGGGCTTATAATGTAATTCGCTTTGCTACGATGTAATCACAAATTTAGTGTTGTGCTAAACACAAAATTTTGATACTGAATTGTTTTTGTTTGATGATGACAGCAATAAACTATTTTTTATTAACTATGTTTAATTGTATAAGACGGTTCTCTCAAAGCAAAAACATATTGTTCTTAAAAAATATGATTCTTTTCTTTTCTAATTTCTGACAAGAGTGTAGAGTCGTTTACAAGATCGAATAAAAATATAAAGCCTTTGCATTCTCTTTAACCAATACCCATGATTATCTTATGATTGCCCGTAACAGATCGTCACAGAAGTTTGCTCGTTGATCTCTTTTATTCAGTTTCATAATGGGGGAAAATGGTCACAAATGTGCTATTAAATATTATCCTTCTTGGAACTGCCACATATTCTATTTGTATGTCAATCTTGATGTGAGAGATTGCTCTTATGATTTTGTTCATTTTTCTGTGATTTGGAGATTTTAACATTCCTGGTAAACAATCAATTATTAAATTGCAATTTTGTGTTAGATATAATTAAATAATATGTTTTTCTTTTATATAAGCATATATTTTAAAGCTATTGCTTTAAAATAATGCTTAAGAGCCACGATGAGCATGTTATTTTCTTAAAAAAAATAGAAAATGAAAATACATAGAGTGGTGGATATATAGTAGTGCACAGAACGTAAACAGTGAATTATGACCCAGGTAACTTGAGATACTAGACATAATCCATTTAAACAAATGAGCATTTAATTTTGAAGCATGGATCATTATTAGACGCCCAGGCATTCAATCTACGCGCCGCGTCGTGCTACGTCAGACGTCTCCCCTCCCCGCAAAGCTTCCTGCTCCCCACTACTTGCACTTTCGGCGCTGCCACGGGCAGAAGTCTGCCCGCAAGTGCAGAATGCCCGTGGGAGCAGGCGTTGTGCAGGTCTGTTGTACTTGAATCAAATTTTCTAAAGTAAGTGATGCTAAATTAAAAGTAGAGATTTTTTAGGACCACAAATGCAGTCACTAATAGCTGATGAATATTTTGAAGATCTGTTAAATCCACTGGAAAATGCAGTCTTTCAAAAATGTATATATCAATTTCTTTGGAAACCGCAAATCAGAAAACTATCGGACGTAGTGGTTGATCTTCTAGATTCTATGGGATGTAGTATGCCTGAAAATTAGCTTCTTAGATTTTGACTTAAGACTTCATCCGGAAAATCTTGGGGTTGTTGGCGATGAGCATGGTGAGAGTTTTCATCAATAAACTTCTACAATGTAAAAGAGGTACTAAGGCAAGTGTAGTTCTAATATGTTGGCTAACTACTGTTGGACCAAGGAGAGAGGTGTACCAGATTCAGAATATATCGAAAAATCATCATTAGCACTTTCTAGTTACAGAATGAGTAGTCAGAATTTAAGTCAGGACGAGTAGTATACCGTTTAGAATTGTTGCGCTAGTTACTGATTTTATTAAAAATTATAGAAAGTTCAAATGCATGTCACACAAAACTCCTGCCTGATGAAGAAAAACTGAAATGATATTTGAATTCAGTATGAAAAATACTTAGAATCTGTTATTTTCATTCTTGGTAAGAAAAAAAATATTTTTGTATACCAATGTAATTAAACTGATAGAGAGTGAGGGACGTAGTTAGAAATTGATATAGAAAAACAGAGATTTTGAGAGACAGGCCAAAGAGATACATTTAAAAATATAAAGATAGATTATAGAGATTGACATATGGACAAACGGATATAAAGAGATATATATGGGGAAAGAGAGGGAGGGAGGGTGGGAGAAAGACTAAATGCTAGGAACATATTTATTCGCTCACTTATCTCCTTTGTCTCATTGACTTCGTCGCTCGTAGCAGAGATCATCGCTTCCAAGACCACATCAGGGAGCATCAGATCATTCAAACCAGGTAATCGGTCGCGTAGAGATGACTCTGAATCAATCTATTAAAATTAACGAAATACAGGTACATACATTTGTGGCGTCGTGGCAACGTTTCCAAGCTGGCGACAAACCTAAGCCGGACGTTGTAGTGAAAGGGCGCACCTGAGCTAAAAATAAGGAGTGACTGAATGCTGCTGCTCCAGGAAACACCCCACGCAAACAAAGTGTTGAGAAAGGTTAGTCTGAGACGATTGTGCAAGACCCCTGGAATTGGCTAGCCATCGCGCCTGGGGACGCCGACAGCAAGACACCGGGTGGGGGAGACGAGGGTGTATATAAGGTGGGCGCTTTCTGGGCTCGCGGAGATTCAGATAAATTCGTAGAGCTTGTTGTTAGCCGACAGATTATGTGGGATCTCCAGTGCACTCCAGCACGTGGTTTCCGGGGCGGAGACCGGTTTTGGCGCCAGGCCATGTAGGTACGTGGATACCGGAGACTTAACGCCCGATTAATTTCGCATGACGCGTTGTACCTGCTTTCGAGCAGTGGCACTGGGCTGTAGGGCCTAGGGGCGGTCGCGGGGTTTTCGCGGCTAAGGGAAAGAAAAAGGTTGCCGGAGTTTAATTAGTATTAGTAAAATTTCTTTAATTGTAAAGTTCTTGTAAATAAACGTAAATATTTTTATCTTCAACACAGTGTCTGTGTCATTCACGCCAGTACGTCATACATTCATAACTTGCCGGACGCCGCAGAAATTTCTCTCGGCCGCTGGGCCTTCAGTGGCCCCGGCGCAAATGCGAAGTGATAGTGTATTATGCTCCCCATAGAAAGATATCTGAATTTTCGAAAATAGTAAAAGTTATAAATAACGCAAGAAAGTATGTGCTGTTTTAGCATTATTAATTTCCTTAAGTACCCCATTATAAACGTATGCACTAGATTGTACTGCGAGTCTCCAATCTTCCAAAAGTAATTTTATTACTTTTGCTAATGTGATTCTTCCGTTTGTGTCGTATTTGAATAACTGAGTACGCGCAAGGTGCCTCATCAAGAAGAGTAAATCTGTGAAAAAATCACAAATCACAGTTCTTTAATTTGCAACGCCTTCTGTGATGTACGTAAAAAGAGACGGGAGTTGGCACCATCAGCACAATACGGGTGTCTCAGAATGTATTTTCCAGGGATTTTAGGGTATGGAAGATGATCACTCGTTGTACCTGTGTTAGCATGCATCACACAACGAAGTTATATTCATTACTCATTGGTAGGCAACTATTCATGAACCGTCATTAGCAAGTATACACGATTTATGTTTATGCGCTTAAGCTCTTTTGGAGAGGTGGATTCTCGAAGGCAAAGATCGTCTGTGCGCCATATCACGTCTATGACAAGAAAATGATCCCGACACGTCAACCTCCGCAAATATATAATTTCAATAAAGAACGACTTGTAAATGTATCTATGATTGTGAAGGCATTGTTGTGTTGAATCTTGGCGGCAAATTTGAAGAATTACAATAAGTTGGTAATTCGGGGTGTCTAGAATGAAATCAAAATTTTCAGCAATATTTTCTTTGCCTAAAATGGGTCAATAAATCAATAAAATGCTGCACTTTAGAAAGAACGATAACAATTCATCTCTCTGTCAAGCCTTTCCTTTTTTAAAATTTAGCTCAATGCTCACAAACCTCATCGATTGGCTCCAAATCCTCCTCAGATTCCTCGTCCTCAATTATTCTGGACATTTTCTTGTTCTCTGGGAAACTCCAACTTGTTCTTTCACTGTTGATGAATGTCTGAGTACATACAAGTCATTTATTAAATTTTTATTATTTTCTTTTGACATTTTGAACTGTTTGCATTACTGAGTGATTACAAATGGCGCTGAGATCAAGATAATAAATCTAAAGAAAGGGCCAGTGTCTTTATAATTTCATACTAACAAATACAGAGAATATTTCGTTACTTGATTCATAGAGATGTATCACCACTCTAATTTCGTAACGTAAAGTGGACTAACCTGAACACGAAAAAATAGCACTACTGATATTATACATTAGAAAATAATTTGAGTCTTTAAAATTGTGTTAAGATTACGATTTACGATAATGATACCTTCCTGCCGTTTAATAATAAGTTAGTGTTTAAGTTGACGATGAAATAAATATACCACTTCATTTGGATTTTAATGAAGTACACTATATAATTTCAAAACCCTTTTCAGAATTGCATTTTTATTTAATATTACAACTTGTACTTGTGTAATATTATTTAATATTACAAACTGTACGCAACATCATTCGCTTAATATTCCACTATTGCTAATGAATTTGATGTAATTAATAATTTCCTCTATTCTTTTTTAGCCAGAAAGGCATGAGGCATTTTGATTTGAATAATGGAAAGATCAGGTATTCCAATATGGAGATAACAGAACAGAGTGAATTACATCTTTGGCATTATTGATTATTCTTGAACTCACTTGGAATAAAGAGAAAACTATTCTCTCTCCTTCATGAAAGCCAAGATTCTAGATTTCCCATAAAATGTCTTATAGAATTATTTCACCTAATTCCTCATAACATTAATATATTATGGTAAATAACAACTGGGTGAGCAAAACCTGTTAATTATAATGTATTAATGCCGTCATAAGTAACTACGAAGAAAACTACTGTCTCAAACTTTGTTCGCCATAATTACAATATAGTAAATTAGAGTAAAGATCGAATTATTCTTTTGCAACTCTTTTCTACTCAAGGGACACGCAAGTCAAGTACCCTTCAATTGTCCATTGGCTGTACTGCTGAGATTTGTGGAATACATTTCTCCTTGTATTACGAGGAAATCCAAAATTACTTACGTCAGAACTATATCCAGCCGGATATGCAGGAGGCCAAGGAAGTGTACGTGGCACTAGCAACGAACCCTCCAGTGCATTCCTAGCACAAACATCTGGAATTCGTGTGGACAGTACTGGGTTTTGAGACGGTAATAAGTCCATTCCCAGATGATGGTGTTGTGGTTGTTCAATTTGCACTCGACGTGAAGTCAGTTCCTATGAAAACGGAATAAATCTAGAAGTCACGGTTGAAGATGGACGATCGATCGTGCAGTTTTGTGGAAAAGATTGAAAATGAGAAATACGTGGGGATGAAGGCGGAATTGTTGTTGGGGCTCGGAGACGCCTTGGTTGTTGCAATGGCGGTGATATGTGTTGTGGTGCAAATGATTGTGTTCGCGAATGATTCTCCAATTTTCTTCGATTCTGAGCTTGCGATGATCCACAATGCGATCTAGGTCTGGTCATATCTGGTATGAAATCAGGCGGTACTTGTGGGGGAAAGTGTGGAGTCTGCAGTCTTGAATTTATCTCCCACATACGTTCACATTGTGCTCTTTGCATAGTATAATCGTATGATGGCGGTACGAACGGGGGAGCAAATATAGGTGGCGACGTTGGGGCTGATGGTGGTATTTGATACGTCAGACGTATGGAGACATCTTCCACTCGATGCTTGGTTGGTGTGGTTGTGAATGGTTCATTGGAGCTTTATGAACTGGAAAAAATGTTCGATTAAATGATAATTCTTCAGGACGTGGAATTTGCAGCGAACCAACTGCCAAATGGTCTCCGAGTGTTGGTTGTTGAATTGATAACGGAGGCAACATCTGTGAAGAGATTTGAACTAATGGCAGAGGTGGTGGTAGTGTACAATTTGCAAATGATGGATCCATCGTTGCACAAGCATTCAAAGTTCTGGAGAATTTATTTTTCCATTCGTTTGACGCTCTTATTACATTATTTATGGCTACATTTGGTGACAAAGTCTGTGTCATCAACAACCACAAACAACATTGTGATCATCAACCACAACGTTGGGAAGCAGTTAAAATACAGAAGATTGTTTCAGAATATGTGTAGCCAGTGAGATGCATTAAAATTCCTGAGAGTTTACCCATATCGCGCAGCTTGTAGAAATACTGAATTGTTCACTCGCTCATTACGCATTGAACAAGTTGGCATATTAAAATTAACTTCTGGAATTGCATTTTGATTGCAATTTAGTTGTTCCATGATCTTTACAGATTATGTGGATATCTGGAGTTGCATTTAGATACACTCGAGCGTTGATGAGTTTTAATTTTGATGATTGTAGATCTGGATAACAGAAAAATTAACTTCAATTTTAACAACAGTCGCTGTATTAAGCGCAAAGAGTTAAATAAACAGGGAAAGAAATGGCTTTACAAGAAATTAATAACCAATTTTGATATCTTGGTATACTTTGATTGTTTAATGTATTTTTAGTCCAAATGGGTCAAATGTATTAGAAGAAAATTCAGAAAGAACGATGTTCCAGAAAAACACTACGTATGTATTAATTTGATTTAGTAAATATCTGACTATAACTTAATAAAATGGCAAAGGTCACAACATAAGCGGAAATAAATGTATTGATACGTTTTGATTAGTAGAAATAGTTTTGTTTGGGACTTAAGTAATATCAAACGATTTTTTAATTAATGCATGTGCATTTGCAAATATTTAATTTTTAAAACCTTGATTTTTGGTTGAAAGGAAACTAATCGAAGTACTTGTACATAACCACAAAACATAAGAAAAATGACAATAATCCACAAACGAGAACGTACCTTACTTGAATTGATTCATTGTGAAAATTTTGGCCCTAAGAAATGGAACGGTCAGCATCCCTGTCATGATGTTCAACCATCAGGTAGTTACAGTAATAAATTTTAGATCACATCGCATTGAGACTACATCGCAAGTATCATCATACAAGCCAGGAAATTATTCTAAAAAATTGTTCGAAAATCAACAACAGAAAGGCGTCAAAAATAATGTTTAGTAGATCAAAATATGATTGGCATTTTGAATTTGACATTAAAGTATGGATGATTGGAAACGACCAAGTAGAACATTACAACAAAAAGGTTTATTTAATTTATGATGACGCATGAAAGGAATTTGTTACATTAACACTCTGAGACTCTTTGGAAGAAGGGTGATCTAAAAACTAGTAAATATTTTAGAAATTATCCAAATGCAACGTTATTTTGCAATTTTAGATATTATCCAAATGCAACAAATACAAATAATTCTGTTGCAACTTTCAAAATAAATAATTCACTTTTTGTTCTTGTCTGTTTGAAAATGATTGCGATAATTTATTAATGTTTTAAATAAGAATAAACTAACCAACTTCCAAAATCGTTCCGGATAACGCACTTTTGCCACATTTCCCGTTACCATGGTTATTAAAAATGTAAATAAACAGAACAGGCTCTAGATTCACAATTCATAGCGGTGTAATGTGCGTAAATGTGGAGCATTATATTTGGTAGTCGATGAAAGTAAGCACACATAATTTCAGGGTATCTGCTTCAAACCAATAGATCAAATGAACAAAACTCTGTATTTGCATTACGTTTTACGTAAAAAATCCTTGTATCAGAAAAAGTAACCCAAACGAAATCATTTGTACTGTCTATCTTTAATTTTTGTAATGTCTTCACCTTGGCTGACTCATAAATATTTCAACAACATTCAAGTTTTCCAGAAAACATGAATGAGATTTTGGTACATCGTGAGGAGATTCAGTACGTGAATAAAGATGATTGGACGTCCACTAAATAGAAATGGAGTTTCCACTTCTAATTCTTGGTCCACTCCAATCTCCATCCTCCTTTCCCTAGAGAGAGTTCACAATTTGTTACAGACGTACTCCTCAGAATCGAGTCACACGACATGCAGAAACTAAACTGAGAGGTTCCCTCATCATACAGTCAAATTTGAGAGTTTTACACTCAGCTTCCAGCTATCAATACCGAAATGGGTTGTCTTTAGTACAGTAAATTCACAATCCAACATTTAAAATAAGGACTACTAAACTTCTCTGTGATTCGTCAAACACCTGTTCTATTAAAAAGCATCACACATAAAGTATCACATTGACTGTCTTTATGCAACGATCTGTAGCCATCTAATAAAAGTATAAAATTTTCGTTACAATGAAATTTTTAATTCGCTGTTTAACGACAAGCACTGAGAGTTCAGGAGGGCTGTGAAGAAGGCAGCAGGAAGGCCTGCACTGAACTCGGAAGGTCGTCCAGAGGCTGCCGTCAGGTAGTGTTCTACTGTAGAGTCAGTTTTCCTGCGGATTCGTGCGTCTACGACGGCTAAACTCAAGGATGTTTTGTGTCAATTGCAGACGCCGAAGATTGAAGTCCCTCCGTCGACTTGTGCAAGTAAATGCTAATGTGAAGCGAGTAAAGTTGGCTCCCACAAAGTAGCGAGGCAGGTAGACAGGCCTCTACATTAATTACCATAGTTTTATAAATGAAATACAAACAAATCTTTGTTACAATACATTTTTTATTCGCCATTTTACAAAACGCTTCGCGGGCTTAAGAGATGTTTGGTGGAAGTGGAAGTAGGGGCTACAGTGGAGGTCCAAAGGTCGTCCAGGGGCTGACGTCAGGGAGTGGCCTAGGGCGCGGACAGGGCACGTGGGGCAGCGGGTGCCGGACTCCGTGCACCATCCACTGCCCCAGGCCCGTTGGCTTATCGGCGTCCTCGTCGTCATCGTCTGTGTTGTTCGTTGTTCTCCACCTATCCGGCGACGCCGTCAGAGTTTGCTGTCGAAATCGCAACTTTTATGCAAGCGTAAGGGTAAAAAAGAATTAGCTTACGATGTAGTAAATACCAGTGGCGGCCTTAGTTATGCGACATCGGTAAAAAAAATCGATGTTTAATAAAACGTTTACTAGAACTATCAATATTGACCCTGCCCTTTAATAAAACATCGATCAAAAACCGTCTATACTTTAACATATCAGTGAAAAGTTTTAAAACTGGGTTATTAATCTCTAAAATAAAATTTCTACAAAAAAATAAAAAATAGCATTTATTATTTATTGTATAAATTTCACATATTATGTAATATTTATAACCAATGTTTATTTTTATAATTTTTTTTTCAAAATCAAAAATACCTATGTCAGTAGAATGTTAGAGGTTACAATTTAAGTTTCTCCTCATGTTTCTTTCAAAGTAAAATAATGTTCGCACACTTGAAAGACAAATATTTTGTAGAACAAGTATTAATAAATATATTTAAAAAATGCGTGGGCAACAAAAGTGTTAATGAAGATTAAACTGAAAACAAACTGAAAATAATAAAAACAAATAAAAATACTCAGTCTGAAAATCTGGGCGCCCACAGTATCCTCATAATGTCTTAGCATCCTGAGTTTGCTGAAGAAGGACACGGGAAGAAGAGCCTTACGATCACAGCGTACGCCATCTCTCCACGTGCAAAACACAAGAGAGACGTACGAAATACCTGGGCATTGGGGTGGTCCTGAGCAAGAGAGAATCTCTCGGTGAAGATTGTGCCATTAGTGCACTCTATGGGTCAGAACGTAAACTACTGCGGCAGTTCTTTGGCGTCTCGTTCACAAGAGACGCAAACGAACCAACACAGGGTTAAATGGGTAGAGACTGTGCCAATCCGTAGGTGGCTCAGCGGTTTAGGAACAGGCTGGCTGATACAGAGAAATTCTAATAAGAACAAGTATTTTTGACAGCTAGTACTGGCAACATAACCGAAGGTTCTGTGGTCGTTGTGTTCTTGATCCCATTGAACTCTTTTTCCTCGATTAGTTCGTTTGCATTTAGCTAACTTGTAAATGGCTTCGACGCTTCCTTTTGTGATGTCCTCGTCCGACGGAAATAAAGTGCGCCACGAGAAATAATTGAAATTAGTAAGTACAGTGCTATGTGCTCTTCTGTAAAAAATTATTTTTTTATATACATGTTATATGGAATTTACTTTTCGAGTGATAAGTGTTATGTTTATTTTAAAACCGAGCCTTGAATGTAAGATGCGTACCGGTCCACGTGCATCCGGCTCCTGTGCTGTAAGGTGGCGAGCTGCGATTGTGAGCGTTTCGTGGATCTGTGCTTTGCGTTTTATATTAATTTTTTATATAATAACGTCATTGCGAATCACGGAACGTCAGAGTGATTACAGGGGGAATCCTCCTTGTTCATGCCATTCACGCCATTTCATTACAAAAATGCATAGGCCCTTCGCTGCACTGTGAAACTCACAGAAAAGGTATTTGAGCGTCCCCTGAAAAATATTTTTTCTTTCTATTTACATTTTTTCACAGTTTTCTTTTGCTTCACTTTGCTTTTTACTTCACTTTGCTTCACACACAGTTTTCTTTTACTTCATATGAGAGTATATTAAATTTTTCCACATGCGTAATTAAACTTCAATATTTCCTGGACGGAATATTACGTGCACATACATGAGCGAAACTCTTAGACTTCTGAATATATTTAGTTCTCTTCACGGGAGCCATAAACAATCCCTTTACGAAGAGATGTGGCTGAACAGCTGCCGCGGCGGAGGGATACTTCTCTGAATTACATGTGCTGTTCACTTGTTTAGCAAACTGTCACTTTGGCTTGTTCTTATGTGAATTCTTCTATAGAATTACGCACTGGGCGTTTGAAGAGAATTACTGATAGAGCATCGAAGGGCTAAACGCTCGTTCAAATGAATTATTGTAAAGAAAAATATTTTGAATAAACGATATTTTATACACATATTTCTGGTGAAAATTTTCTATTCTTTTCTTTTTGTTGGTGGCGTCTTGGCACACTGGCAGTACCCTACAAGTTGCCACTGTTAAATTCATTGGTTAGGTATTTGAAATTGAGTCCGCTTGTGCTACGTGCCCGCCTGACATGCCCCGCGCTCCTGCAAGCACAGACAACTTCACCTGACTTCGTTTCCTTTTCGCCTTCAAATCCAGAAAGAATTTTACGCCCAAGTTGAAGCGGTGCGAGGTGGCTTCACACGAAAATGTTTGAAGACTTGTTTTACCGATATTAACAACAGAGATTTGATTTATGATTACAATTATTTATTATTTATTACTACTTCATGTACGTTCTGTCTTTATAAACTTTTTGCTAGAGACAGGAATATGTGTGAATGGCCAATTATTTTACTTATAAGGGTAGTACCTTATAAGTAAACAAGGTAGGCTTAAAGACAGACAGCTCTAAACAGACAAGAGTCTTCGTGAGTTAAATCTCATAACGTAGGAAATTAATACAATTATTGCACTTTCAAGTAAACGGAATCAAGATACTTTCGATTTGAGTGACGCTCTCAATTGACAATTTGAAATCTGACTGATTAATTATTACATTTTTATTGGAGAATTTCTTTGCTTTTGTAGAGGAAATGAGAAATAATAAAGCTAAATTAGTAGCAATGACTGTCAACTTACTTCTTCAAAAGACAGTCATGAGCCCGTTATCTAGTGATATCCTACCACCCCGGAACAATTTGTAGAACCCTCACTTTTAAATCTCTCTTTAAATCTCAGTTGTTCTGGATGCAGTGCCTGCCTCCTCTAGTGAGCTACTAGTTACTTTGCTCGCAACCTTGACATGCCTGATGAAAAGAAAAAAAATATTATGCAGCTTCTAAGCCAGGGATGTCAAGCTCTCCTACTGTTGGCTGTGACACGCTTCGTGGCACCGTCGCATAGCTTCTCAGTGCAACTAGTGACGAGAAAGGAAACTATCAGTATTAACCCCGCCGTTTTCCAACTTGAGCGACTAGCAAGTAAAGAAGAGAATATGACAAGAAAATTAAAAGTAAACATAATAAAAAGTTATGTTCTTAAATTTTTTTTTATCTTAATCCCGTCTAATCGTATTTAATGTGTAAAGCGTAAAATCGTTCAGGGTGACTTTGAGTACCTAGTGCTCTCTTGTGGCGAGGTGATCAACTACGTGGAGGAGTAATTTCGTCATGCTACCTGTGGCACGGACTCCCGCTAGTGGCATCGACCTTGATATTACAGTTAAAAGCCAAAATAAGGGGGTGTTTCAAATATTGCATTTAAGAGGGCATGTTTTAGAGGGTGAAAATTTAATATAATTTTTTAATGAAATTTAAATATATTTACCCTACATAATTTACCTTGCCACTCCCGGCCATGGAAATGTCTTATAATTTCGTTTTTAACTTGAGTCATTGCGTTGAGCGTTGGCAAATAAATCCTTCATTTTAGGGGCTTAAAATAGTCTCTGTATAATGAGATGTTTTGTAATGAAATCAGGATTACACTCATGCAATGTGTAACGAAAAGATGTGTCAGTATTGTAAAGAATTATATTATTTACATCAAAGTGGCCAAATATCAATATTCAATGTTTATGTCCAAAATTCCACGCAACAAATGAGTGTTGTTTGTTTTTCTGGCTTAGTATATGGAGGCGTTATTTTAATAGTAGTATAACTCCACTCTTTTCAGAAATTGAGTTAACTCCATTTTAAGTCTGCGCACATTTATTCTGTAAGTGATAATCTCCAAATTCATGCTGTGGATGACATAGCGCCTCACAATAAAAGTGAATTACAGAAGATTATAATCTATGTATTATGATACCGATACAACTCCAGTGGTACGGATGGCTACGTGGTTTTCTACAAGTCTCGTGATGAGTGATTTTCGAGATATTTATAGTGTCGACAGCAATATGATGATAAAGAACATAATCCAGATTTGGTAATAGGAACAACAACAAAATATAATTATATCGCACTTTTTTATTTAACACAGAAATTAAACTTAATGGCCTATATGTTAAATGACCTTCAAAAGTGTGTAACAGTGAAGAAAAATGAACTAAATGGTGTCTGTAACTGGCGAAAAATTAGATGGATTAGATTTCTCAAACATAAGTCTTTTATAAATATGTGCAAGTAAACCTCAAGACATTGGTTTCTACACAGTAAACTTTCAAACCTCCAATAGATGAGGAAGAACTTAGATTTTCAAAAACATAAATATCCCGCTTCTACAACCACAGCAAAGAAAGGTTTATGAGAAGAAACAGGTTATGCTTGTTTTGTTTCCATTCATTTCAAGTATTACTCACGCTTATTTAACTGCTCTGCATGCAGAAACCGGACAATTTCAAGAATATGAAGAAAACTGAATGTGTCTCATCAGTAACATTAAATTAATATTTAATCTGTTTTAATAAATCGATATTGTCTTTATTCCGCCTCTTCATAACGTTTCAAGCAAATTACATCAAGCTGATTAAATCTCCATGTTTTTACTGACAGTCGTTAGAGATTTTCATTTCAGCAATTGTACCGTACTTAAATCTTATGACTAGGGGGCGGGTTTTATTGAAATGTCTTTTTTTCTTTTCACTTTAGAACAATGCATTTTAGTAAAACGTTCATTTTATATTACGACAAAAGGAAATGATTCATTTGTACATGCCATGCTTTTGAGTTTTTCATCGATTTAGACTAATAAGTTATTTTAGTTTCATGCCTTACGAATTCATTTTTACCTTTTTCCGATATTATTGGAGTATTTTTTTGATAATTTTATCGATTTTAATATAATTTTAATGGTACGTGCTTTAAATAATATTTACAAGATGCAACAATAGTTCTTCATAGAATTCATGTGTAGACTATTCGATTTCTTCGCTCATAAATTGTAATGTCAGCGGTTGTGAGAATGTAATAAGGTTTCTGAGGCACCTATCAGCACCACAGATTTTCGGCTCCAGTCCAAACCAAAAGTTCGCAAGCTGAGTTGACTTGAATGCAAGGAAGAAACCTTGATTATATCAGTAACATATACAGTAGCTTCAGTTGTTCATCTGAATTGGTTTTGATAAACTTTTTTACGTCATTTTTCTTTTATTTCATGATACTTTAAAAACCTTTTATTGATCATTTTTTATTTCGTTTGAAGCCATCAAAAACCACCCCCTAATGTTGAAACAAATCGGAGATATTTACCTGGTAGTACTCGTAGTTGGTAATATCAAGTAAGTTTGCACCTCTCCTTGGTAGGATGTACCTATAAAGCATGGAATGGAACATGATATTACATATAAGTATTTTTTATGAAGACAGAAGTAATTACAGGTAAATTATGTGTAAAGCATTAAACTAGCGTGTTCTATGTCGTGAGATGAAAATGTTTCTTATGTCATTTTATTGAGAAACATTTTGTTGTTGCATAGCAGTTCGTCTTCACTTTCTTGGGTATGAACATCGCGGTGCTTGTTCTTATAGTCACTCGAATTGTTAAGCACACTGACAAGTATCGCCAGGAGAGAAAAATCTTCTTTGTTCAGATAAAAAGTGAACAAAATGCTGTTATTTTAATAGTAGTATAACTCCACTCTTTTCAGAAATTGAGTTAACTCCATTTTAAGTCTGCGCACATTTATTCTGTAAGTGATAATCTCCAAATTCATGCTGTGGATGACATAGCGCCTCACAATAAAAGTGAATTACAGAAGATCCATTGGGCCCAAGATCCATTGGGCCGAAGAACAACAATCAATCCGATATGCAAAGAAGTGGTGTCAGTGTTTCCGAAGACCGAAGTTCTCTTCAATTAAATGTCGTTATAATGTGGGTGTAACAAATAAAAATGTTAGATATAATATTTTAATGTGACCGAAATTCAGTTCCTGCTTGTGGTTTTAGAGATAATATTGCTATATTTAATTGTAATTGAGATAGAGAAAATCAGAAATAGAGAATTGTTATTGTTAGATTATTCCTACGCAGGGGAATTTCTTTTGACAATGTGGGTGTAGATATTTTATTTATATATGTTGACATATGGGGTTGGGAATTAATAATAAATTATAGAACAATGATGTATTTATTTTATTTTGTGATTATTTTTCAGATTTTTAGATCTTGGGGATTTCCTTGAACTCTCGGCGTTTCGTTTCTCAAACAATCACTAACATTCCATTTCTCGGAAAAGTGTATTAGACCAGTTTTTTTCAATTGATGTTCTGATGAGATACAGGTTGCGATGAAATTCAAAATTCACTTAAAATTATTTCTATAGGAATTCGCTTCTCTGAGGACGAAAATGTAGAAAACATTAGAAAAAATACTCATGTGTTCTTTTACACAAAATTACATCCCCGTGTTGTGACACTGTTGCATTACGGATCATATTTACATTACACATTAAAAGTAATTGAAAATTTCTCAACCTCCTCCCCATTTAGTGTTAGTAAGTTAATGTTGGCATTCTAATGTTAATACATTAACGACAGTATAAATGTATGCCAATGTTACCAGATCAATGGTAGTATATTAATGTATACAAGGTGTCCCACCAACTATGGACCACCCCCATAACTTCTTAACGGTTCAGGATATCGAAATGCAGTTTTCGATTAACAATACGGAATCATTGGGCAAGTTACATGCCGTAGAGAAATTGTCTTTTTGAGAAATATACTGAACAGTTTAGAAGTTATGGGGGTGGTGCATAATTGCTGGGACACGTGTATATCAATGATAGTGTGCTAATGTTGTAATGTTAGTGTGTCATTGTTTGTATGTCACTGTTTTCATACCTTTGTTATTATGTTAATGGTAATAGACCAATATTCGATATATCAACGACAATTTGATAACATTAGTATGTTAACGTTACTCATTGTTAGTATGTAGATTAGTGATAGATCAAATTATTTTGGAAATACGTGATCAGACGGAAGAGCAGACCTTATGATCTAATTCTCGCCACTCAATCTTTGCCTTTGCAATTGCCTTTGCAATTTATTTCGCGAATTATTGTGTTAATATGAGCACATTTTAGAACTCGGGGAACATTGCTTCTGGATATTTTGAGATGCTAGTTACATCGGAAGTACTCCAGTTCAATATGATATTTACATTGGTAAAAAAGTGGTAGCGAGAAAGTAAAACTAGTAGGCCTAATTCAGAGTCGTCAATGCCACGAAGAAAGTGTAAATCAACATAGATATGTCTTAATGAAGATGTTGGTCCACGTTCAATGGACAGATTAAAAGAAATGTTTCATTAAAAAGCTAAATAATGTGTTTTTAACCTTATCTTATTTCTGTGTTTTTAACCTTGTCTTATTATTGTGTTTTAATGCGTCTTGTGTAAAAAGCTATTGGTATGTAAAAATTATTGTTCATTACCCTTATGACACGTATTTGTGTTTTATTTTCTGAATTTGAAACTATTGCTTTATCAAACAACTATTACAAACAAATATCCTACGTACCTCGCTTTGCCTGTGAACTGAGCACTTTCAACTGCTGTTCTTGAAGATTCTTCAGTGAGCTGCTGAAGTACCGATGCCAAAGAGAGAGGCAATGAAAAGGGAAATAGATCGCCCCCAAAGGCTCTGGGGACAAACAAAAACAAACAAAACAACGAGGACGTAGGCTTCTGTGGCCGGAGTGTGTGTGTATATGCACACACGCAAAATATGCAACGTACAAAAAAATGTCAAAGGCAAAAAACCGTATCTCCAATGGGGACATCTGTCAGACCTAAAATCAAACTTCCACTCTCGCCCCTTGAGGATGAGATGGGAGCCAACTTTGAAATATTAAATGGGAACCCTCACTTTTTATTCCAGATTCGGATACTACACTAAAAAAATACACGTTGTGTCTAAAACATTTTTTAATCGAGACGCGATTCGAATACTTGTATTCATGTACGTCAAGCGGCTTCAAATCGCCCGCGCTGACTTAGCCACATTAAATCAAATTCTTTAATGAAAAAATTAGGGTTTCCATTTAAGATTCCAAAGTTGCCTCCCCAACCCCTAGGAGGCGGGGGAGTGTGACTTGATTTTAGATGAGGCAGATTTTCCGATTTAGAGAGATTAATTTTTTGTCTGAAGCATGTCTCGATCTCTCTCGATCAAAAATATTTTAGACCAAACTTATGTACATTTTAGTGTAGAATCCGAATCTGCAATAAAAAGTGGGGTTCCCTTTTAAGATTTTAAAGCTGGCACCCGCCTCACTCGCAAGGGGCAAGCGGGGAAGTTCGATTTTAGGTCTGACTGATCAGTCCCTGGGAGACATTAATTTTTTGCCTTTGAATTTTTTTGTACGTTAAATATTTTTCGAGTTATTTTGATTTGTGAATTTAAATGGGACATTATATATATATATATATATATATATATATATATATATATATATATATATATATATCGCCACGTGCCCTAAGCATGACTGCAAATTATATAGAAAAACTAGTGGGGCTACAAAAGCACATCCTTTCCTGTATAATTGGAAGCAGCTAAGTAGAATTGAAATATTGCACTTTCTGCCCTACTAACAACTTAGCTATTATTTGAAAAACGTATAATATACGGGAAAGTAAGAAATCGAATCATATAGCATTCATTTAGAACCCTCTCATGCATAATGACCTCACATGTGGACGGCTACTTTTTTCATAATTGGCACTAAGTAAATAGTGTTACAATTGATATGTAGTTATCAATACTTCCATTAGGATCTCTAGTACCGATTACACTACTTATTGTAGTTCCACATTTTTATGTTAGATTGATTTAAACTGCAAATGGGTATAACCCGGTGGCAGCTAATTACAAAAACATAAAAATACACAGTCTCTCAGTAACATAGCACACCAATAATAATAATAATAATAATAATAATAATAATAATAGGGTAATATAACTAGCAAATTATATACTAATTATAGTAATAATAATAATGGTAAAATAATGATAATAATATAAAAACTGATTCATTAAACATTAAATTACATTAAGAGAGAAAAGAAAAGAAAAGAAAAAGAAAAAAAGAAAAGAAGAAAAGAAAAAGAAAAAAAGAAAGAAAAAAACCTTCTATACTTTAACTCCACACTGAATGTTTATACAATCAGGATCACACTGCACTTCACTTCACTAAGACCTGAAAACATTTCCTTCTTTATTTCTCTGCTATACACTGCACGACACTTCACTTCACAATAGAACACTTATGCATCACTATATAACCCACTATTCTCCCTCATTTACTTAATAATACCCTAAATTAATTTCCTAAACTGTTGAACGCTTTGAGGAAAGGGTTCAAAGGTTTTTGCAGGCAATCTATTCCATTCCGTAATCGTTCGATTTGTAAAAGAAAATTTCACGACATCCGTTCTCTGCTGTCTTAAATTTATTTTGTGCCTGTGATCCACTCTACTGATGTATATAGGAATACATAGCCGCCGATTAATTTCTTTCCAAGCTTGTTGACCATTATAAGCTTTATACAAGGCGCAGAGTCTTGCTACTGACCGCCTGTTTTGGAGTAAATCCCACCCTGCCACTTTCTTGTCCCTGAAAGTAAATTTAGCTGCCCTATGCTGAATCTTTTCCAATTGTTTACACTGCAAAATTTTGTGCGGATCCCAACAAATTGTTCCATATTCCATTATCGGACGAACAAGAGATAAATAAGCAATTTCCCTAGCGTTTGCGGTACTCTTTTTTTAGGATGTGCATTACAAAGTGGAGAGATCTTCAGGATCTACAACAAAATATACGTGTTTTTTCCAACTTAATTTACTATCGAAATGAATTCCTAGGTACTAGCACATTACATGTTAGGGGAATACTTTAGTTTGAATTGTGAAGGTGCATGGCAATGTTGAGTACTGACGAACGTCGAACTAAATACACAGAAAACGTGGATTTCTTTTTAAAATTAAGTCTCAGGCATTTTTTTACAATATGTTTAAACAATGTAGGACCAACATAAATTAGTTACGCCTAATTTCGAATGATATTGTGATATTTATGGAAAAATTTATATCCGTCCTCATACGAGGACATCATGCTTGAATTAAACTATTCGCGGTAAGGACTTTGTGTATGATTGATATTTATCATCATAATTTTTTGAACACGTTTTTTAATATAAAACATTTCTTAGTGTGTATTCTGTAAAATTCAAATATCTAAAACTGCCTGGCTCAAATGGCGCGCAATACAATATTTCGTGGAAAAAAATCAGTTCCTTTCCCTAGTAATACTATGATTATACCTTTATTTATTGGTACTCATGCTCTTGAAATTGTAAACTATATTGTTCGGAGTAATATTTGTTGTTCTCCCTTTACTATAAGGGATAGGACAATCCAGAAAGAAGGAATATTTGGAAGAATTTCAAATTGCAGATATTTTGAATTCTGGATTGAATGTAGAAATATATGCAGACAATTACTTTATCAGTATATCCCTTGTAATTAAACTAATAGATGTCCATATGGTACGTGATACGCAAGTACCTGCCGAGAAACTCGCATGCAGAAGCACAAAGTCCTTACCGCGAATAGTTTAATTTCTCACTAAATAAATGCTCACCTTCAAAAAATATTGAAAAAAATCTAAAATAATCCTCATGTTTCCAAAAAGATGGTGCAACATTAAAAATGGGACTGCAATGGGCAATGGGAACTTCATGCAATTGCATATTTTTACTGACTGTGCATATCGAAAGGAAATGTATATAACTTTAACTACCACGAAAAATACCACCAACAAATTTATCCATTTTTATTTTGCATGTGTGCAATTTTTGCTTTAACTGCGTATTTTAATGTATGCAGTATATTTAAGTGCAAATAGTTCAGGTTTTTGTGGAGAAGTGGATGGAAGTCAGATCTTTCGGGTATTACTCTTTCAACTTAGAAGTGGCTTAATTCTGACAACGCGGGCACGGGTATGGAAATTCAACCTCTTTAGTATCCTTCGCACGGATTCGGGATGCGCCGACATTGGAATTTCTTGCCAATGCCAATTTATAATTGTGGAGTAACTTTTGGTGCATTAATACGAGGGTCCTTCTTTATTATTTTCACAACAAAATTCTCTTCTGAAAGTCTTCGGACGTTCTCCTCCGGATTGCAGTTCAATCGCCTATTCACTGATGTACCATTAGATTAAGTCACTCACTGCTTTTTTCATTAATGGCATTTTGCAAAAGTTTGGGCATCATTAACCCTTTGCATGATGGTAAATATGCTGGTAAATGGTAACTGGTAAAAAATATGCAAGTAAATGGTAAAAATGCTTAGGCTGCTCAAAGTTCTTATTTCGCTTAAATGTTTAGGTTCCCACGTATCTGGTTCATCTACTCAAAGGTGACATTGATTTGTTTTATTTTTGGTGATAGGTCAAGTAATATTTTCATTTCCTTTCGATATGCAGTCAGTAAAAATATGCAACTGCATGAAGTTCCGCGGTAAGGACCAGTCTGTCCAAATTCGTCTCGTTTAGATTCGCATATTCGTTTAGGATAATCATAGTCATAGGAATCGTTTAGGATAATTATAATCATAGTCATAGTCGTCCCATCAAGTTTCGTCCCGTCAAGTTTCGTACCCGTCATGTTTCGTACCCGACAAGCCTCGTACCCGTCAAGTTTCGTACCCGTCAAGTTTCATACCCGTCAAGTATCGTACCCGTCAAGTTTCGTACCCGTCAAGTTTCGTAACCGTCACGTTTCGTACCCTTCACGTTTCGTACCCGCCAAGCTTCGTACCCGTCAGGCTTCGTACCCCTCAAGTTTCGTACCCATCAAGTTTCGTACTCGCCAAGTTTCGTACCCGTCAAGCTTCGTATCCGTCAAGTTGCGTACCAATCAAGTTTCGTACCCGTCAAGTCTCGTACCCGTCAAGCTTCGTACCCCTCAAGTTTCGTCCCCTTCAAGTTTCGTACCCGTCAAGGTCGTACCCGTACCCGCTTTCGTACCCGTCAAGTTTCGTACCCGTCAAGCTCCGTACCCGTCAAGTTTCGTACCCGTCAAGTTTCGTACCCGTCAAGCTTCGTACCCGTCAAGTTTCGTACCCATCAAGTTTCGTACCCGTCAAATTTCGTACCCGTCAAGCTCCGTACCCGTCAAGCTTCGTGCCCGTCAAGTTCCGTACCCGTCAAGCTTCGTACCCGTCAAGCTTCGTACCCGTCAAGTTTCGTACCCAAGTACGTTTCGTACCCAAGTTTCGTACGAAAGTACCCGTCAAGTTTCGTACCCATCAAGTTTCGTACCCGTCAAGCTTCGTACCCGTCACGTTTCGTACCCGTCAAGCTTCGTATCCGTCAAGTTTCGTACCAATCAAGTTTCGTACCCGTCAAGTCTCGTACCCGTCAAGCTTCGTACCCCTCAAGTTTCGTACCCATCAAGTTTCGTACCCGTCAAGCTTCGTACCCGTCAAGCTTCGTACCCGTCAAGTTTCGTACCCATCAAGTTTCGTACCCATCACGTTTCGTACCCGTCAAGCTTCGTACCCATCACGTTTCGTACCCGTCAAGCTTCGTACCCGTCAAGATTCGTACCCGTCAACCTCCATACCCGTCAAGTTCCGTACCCGTCAAGCTTCGTACCCGTCACATTTCGTACCCGTCAAGCTTCGTATCCATCAATTTTCGTACCCGTCAAGTTTTGTACCCGTCAAGCTTCGTACCCGTCAAGCTTCGTACCCGTCAAGTTTCGTACCCATCAAGTTTCGTACCTGTCAAGCTTCGTACCCATCAAGTTTCGTACCCGTCAAGTTTCGTACCCATCAAGTTTCGTACCCGTCAAGCTTCGTACCCGTCAAGTTTCGTACCCGTCAAGCTTCGTACCCGTCAAATTTTGTACCCGTCAAGCTTCGTACCCCTCATGTTTCGTACCCGTCAAGTATCGTACCCCTCACGTTTCGCACCCGTCAAGCTTCGTATCCCTCAAGTTTCGTACCCGTCAAGCTTCGTACCCGTCAAGTTTCGTATCCATCATTTTTCGTACCGGTCAAGTTTCGTACCTGTCACTTTTCGTACCCCTCAAGTTTCGTATCCGTCAAGTTTCGTACCCGTCAAGTTTCGTACCCCTTAAGTTTCGTACCCGTCAAGCTTCGTATCCCTCAAGTTTCGTACCCATCAAGCTTCGTACCCGTCAAGCTTCGTACCCGTCAAGTTTCGTACCCGTCAAGTTTCTTACCCGTGAAATTTCGTATTTGCCCTGTCCCGTCCAGTTTCGTACTCGGACGAGCGATTTCGTCCCGTTCAGTTTCGTACCCATATATGTGTTTCGTACCCGTATATACGTGTACTGTGAAACTGGACGTGACTGGACTGGACGTGTGAAACTGGACGGGACGAAACTGGACGGGTACCCGTCCCGTCCAGTTTCGTGCCGAATTATCATTCTGTTCAGTTTCTTCTCGTTTAGATTCGCTTATTCGTTTAGATTCGTTTAGGACGGGACAAGTTTTTTCCCGTCAAGTTTCGTCCCGTCCAGTTTTTCTCGTCTTGATCAGTTTCGTGTTGTCAAGTTTCGTCCCGTCCAGCTTCGTCCCGTCCAGTTTCGTGTCGTTAAAAAAATTGAAAGCTCTGAAGAAGGAAGGAGGATGTTCGTTGGCTTCTTCAGAAGTCATTACTGTATACATAAATATCACGTATATATAATACATAAATATCACATATATATCATACATTTATATATATATATATATATATATATATATATATATTGAATTGAATTGCCTTATTTTACGTGGCGAGACTCAGGCCATGAGGCCTGCTCTTCCGTCTGACCATGCAAATTTTATTACACTCCATTCACCAACTATCGGAAAGAAGGTATTACAGAGGCGATTATTAGGCTTGAGGATCTTTTACATGCAAGTAAATATACTAACATGGGACAGCCGGCTTTATTTCCCCTCCGAAGGAAGGCGTACGAAGGATTTTTTCGCCCCTAAAAATCCACGGTTTCGATATATATATCGTCGTGGAAATTGCCAAAACAAGAAGTTGTGCTCTGTATATATTATTATATAATATATTATATCCCGTCGCAGATTTCGGGGTAGGAGAACGGAGCTATTTTAGATGAAAGAAAGAGCAAGCACTTATTCTGTGCTTGGGCAGTCATTCTTTAACGTTTCATTCATAATCGTAGCAACTCATGTTTAGGAAAGAAGAATCGCTTCGAAAATGTTGACGAAGGATCAACGTGTATTTTTGGTGGAAGTTTACTTCGGCACTAAATCTTCCTTAGTCAGGAAATGTTTCAATAAAAATTTCCGGAAATGCCACTTTCGAACAAAAGGAGAAAGGAAAGGAGAAATTATTAGTAATTTAGAAATTCAGGTTTATTTTATTATTATTTATTAATTTCTTTAAGATTTCTCTATTTGTTTAATTTCCAGCTTGCAAATAACCTTTGTAGTTGATACGACATAAAATAAATAAATAAAAATAAAAGTAAATAATTTCCAGGTTCTATAATAAATAATTATTGTTATAAATAATGAACAGCTTGGCAGTGATGTTTCACGAGATGTCAGTGATTGCTCTGTGAGCCGACGTTCATTAAATAATAATTATTGTTACGTTGCTGTTAATAAATCGATAAATCAGTCAAAACTTCCCTCCCCATCTTCAGTGTTAAGGCCCATTCACAATGCAGACGTAAACATAAGCATAGCGTTAACATAAAGGTTAGGACAACGTTTATAAGCGGACTCATTCACAATGCATTCGCATAAGCATAATGCATAAGACGTTAACTTAAAAGCTTGCAAGCTTCAAGCTTCTGTGCTTATCCTTATGTCAGAAATAAGAAATGAACCAATCACAGTACGTTTAACTCAAAATCGAGTATCGAAATAGGATCGAAGTCGATAGATCGAACGAAAGACTTGTTTTTCCAAATTGCTTGGTTGATTTCCGACTGTTTCCTGCGTTGTTTTGTAGCGTACGATATTTTTGTAGTTTAGTTTCGTTGTAATATTCATAGTAGTACCATTTAGTTTGAATTTTTATTGAAATTAAAATACCTAACCAACCTAACCCAACTCACGGCCGCAAGGACGAGACACCGCTGGTAGGCCTTGGCTCGTAAAGAGCAGTTGTGCCACAGTACATACGTACATGTTTATATATGTACGTATGTTATATATGTACGTTTTTATATGTACGTTTATATATGTACGTACGTATGTACGTATGTTAAATAAACATGCAAACTTTAAACAAAATTTCAATATATATAAAATATAGATTCTCACACCCAACCAATAGTTACTAGAATGGCCCACAGAAAATAGAAAATCTTTGCTTATGCTTATGTTATACATTGTGAATGCTTCAGCCCATCACATATGTTTAAGTTTATGTCTATGCGTTACGCTTATGTTTACGTCTGCATTGTGAATGGGCCTTAACTGTTCTGTTTCTTCAGCATAGGAATAGTCGGAGATGTATAGTGTAAACCATTTAATCTGTATTCAGTAAGGATTTGCGACCAGGTCAATGATGTAAATTGTTATTAATGTGAAGATGTTTTTTTGTTTTTAATAAATCCTGTTTCTGTGATGATAGATTCTTTGAACTCAGATAATGATGATTAAAGTATCCCCCTTCAAAGAACCCCTGTGCCCAAATAAACAATCACAAAGTTTATGATATGTGCACCCATGAAACCGACGAGGGTAAAGTACGGTCACAAAATATATATATATATATATATATATATATATATATTGAAACGAATTATTAGTATCATTACAACAATGATAATAATACGTTTCTAAGAACGCAAGCGTTTGAATTGCGTGGTAGTGGAGGGTGCGCCGACTGAATTGGGCGCTGGAATCGAATCAGAGGGGAACCGAAACGCGAGTGACCCACAAGAAAGGTCGGCAGTGAAGAGATGGCTGGGTAATGGAAAGGACGTTTACAAGCGATGCGGAAACAAAAGGACGAATAGTGTTGAAATCCAGGCTCATCGAGAGTGGGAAGCGTAAGGAGGGACAATGTGGAGGAAAAAGGTATGCAGTGAGCTGAAATGGTTGTATTAGTGGAGTAAAGAAAAGATAATATCGGTGAATGAAAACAATCACGTGGGTAAATGTGGAGCGGCGGAGGCACGTGGAGTTCCGTGCGGCATCTGACTGATAATGTTTGGTGAATGTGTCTTAGTGATCATGTAGGAATAAGGAACTAATCGGAGTGATGGAAATTTCATCATTGAACTGTGCTAGACGGGGTGGAATCCGCGTTAACACGGCAAAGCATGGGGATGGACGCAAGGAGAATATAGAGTGAACCTAACTGTGTAGCATTGAACATCCGACACTGAGGTGTAGACGAATAGGTTTATTACGGACAGAGAACTAAGAAACGTTGGCGGGCGACGCGTGGCGAGTCCGCCATATCGGTGGTGTACGGCGAAATCGCGGCAGAAAGTGTTGTACTGGGAGTGACCGCGAGCAGCGACGGCGGGCAGCGGAACACATGGAGGGGAGCGTCCCCTCCCCTACTTCGGCGTCCAGCCACCCGATGATTCCCGAGCGCCGCCGGCGCTGCGCGAGGCATCGCTTCATCGGCTGATTGCAGTCACAGAGTGGCGTGGCCCTGGCCAGGAAGGGCGGTGTGGGTAAGAACAGACGTAAGAACATTGATAAAGGGGGTGGGGGGGGTAACAGGAATCAGTGATCTGTAGTAGAGGCCCTATAGTCATTAAAATTGTAAGCAATGAATGGAATTCCAGGACAATACGAAGTCAATAAATAAGAGGTTGTTTAGAATAGGAAGACAATAGAGAAGGTAAGGAAGAAAGGAAGGAAGAAAAACCACTAATTTTTGTAATCTACCATTCAATAAAGATTCATGTTTAGTCAGATTACCTACATGTTTCCATTGGTGAGGAAAATGGAACTCAGAGCCCATTCCCGAAAAAGAATCCCTGTCCCCATTAAGAAAAAAATTATTGTGAGAGGTCGAATTAACGACTCGTTTCAATATATATATATATATATATATATATATATATATATATATATATATATAGTGGTCAGGCTGATGTTTCAAAGAAAAGAGTTCGTCCATCAGGGAGCCCATCGCCAACTCAATAAAAAAAAGAGAAACTCAATGTGAATCAAAATACCATGAAAAATTGGTTTTCAAAAATGCAAATAGATGTAGAGCAAGTAGATGTACTGGGAAAAACAGTGTATTAGTAAAAAGTGCAAATATTCATTGTGTCCAGAAAGTTTTGAAAATTTTCATTTAGAATAAAACTTTTGAAACTATAAAATTTATTTTTAGTTTTTATTTACATGACCATGTACGGTGCACGTACATGGTCGTGTATTGTTATTAGCCAAAGCTAATTCGTGCATGGTGCCCACATATGAGGACGCCTATTTTTAACATTAACAATAAATATTCGGCCAACCTAACGCTGTAGTATGATAAAGAAATCCATTTTCTTGAAGTGTAACATAAAAAATTTTTGGGGGGATGGAAATTTAAAAATCATGCATGAAAGGGTTAAAGATCTCATTGTGCCACCGAAGACGCAATCCCATAGACTTTCAAAACTTCATTGACTCCGATCCAACAAGTTTACATAGGTGAAACAAAAAATTTTCTTATAACCTATGTACACAAGGGTATACGCAGTGTGTGATGTCCCGATCTTGAGAAATCAGAAGTGTACATCCATCAGTGAAGAAAAATGTCGCGCTCTCTAGAGACATTTTTGATTTCCACGTGTTTTAAGTGAAGACAAAAGGAAATGACCCAATTTTATACGTTTTTCTTTATTTTTTCGACGATTTAGACTAATAAATCATTTTTTAATTTTAACGTCATTTTTAAAGCATTTTTGCTGATTTCATCGATTTTTACACCATTTTAATGGTAATTGCTTCAAACAAAATTTAGAAATGTTCGGCACAGAATTTCTGAATGCCATACGATTTTTTCGCTCATAAACTGTACTGTTAGCCGTTGTGAGTACTATTTAATATAAGGTTCCTTTGATCCCTATTAACACCATTGTCAGTTCGGCGGATTTCGCGATAACTAAAGACAGAGATTTTCTTGCAAAGAACAGTCCAAACCAAAAGTTTGCAAGATGAGTTCACTTGAACAAAAGGAAGAAGCCTCGATTGCATCAGTAACATATCCAACACCTTGAGTTGTTCGCCTGAGGAAGTTTTGGTCAAATTTTTTACGTCATTTTTTTTCTTTTAGGTCGTGTTAAAAACATTTTACGAGCATTTTATTGATCATTTTCGATGATTTAGGTCATCAAAATCCGCCTCCTGGTGATACGTAAGGTCTTACGGCCAGATCAGCGAGAAGATCCTCTCCCAGCTCTTGCGTTGGGTCGTGTTGCTTCCTCGGCGTCTGAGATGGCTGCACGCAGTGACGAGATGAACTGTTAGTGAACTGGAAGAATAAGCTTGAATTAAACTGATTTTTTGAAAACGCGTTGAAAATTATTTTTTTCGCTTTTTCCTGAACAGTTGATTGGACCCCTAAACATTGACTTTTCATTTTAGAAGTATTTTTCAAATTCCCAGTGCCACAAGTCAATTCATCAGAGAATATGAATACCTGAAAATACGTGGTATTAGAGTTTGAGTTGTTCACAGCCAGTCTGACAATGCCAGGTTTATTAAGGTAAAAGGTATTTGTGGGAAAATGCGTGAAAATCCGAGTGAGTGAATGATTATTTACTTGTTCCGGGAGTGTCAACTGGACTGGTTCTGTAAATGTAGAGAATGTTATTTCCCAGGAGATACACTAAGTGATCAAATGTATCCGGACACGTGGCTGAAAATGATTTAAGAGTTTGTGGCGCCCTCGATCGGTAATGCTGGAATTCAATAGAGTGTTGGCTCACCCTTAGCCTTGATAAAAGCTTCCACTCTTGCAGGCTTACTTTCAATCAGATGCTCGAAGGTTTCTTGGGGAAAGCCAGCCCATTCTTCACGGATTGCTGCACTGAGGAGAGGTATTGATGTAGGTCGGTGAGGCCTGGCACGTAGTCGGTGTTCCAAAACATCCGAAAGGTGTTCGATAGGATGCAAGTCCGAACTCTGGGCAGGTCAGTTCATTACTAGGATGTTAGTCATGTAACCACTCCACCACAGGCCGCGCAGTACGAACAGGTACTCGATCGTGTTGAAAGATGCAATCGCCATACCCGAATTGCTCTTCAACAGTGGGAAGCAGCAAGATGTTTAAAGCATCAACGTAGGCCTGTGCCCTGATATTGCCACACAAAACAACAAGGGGTGCAAACCCTTTCCATAAAAAACACGACCACACCATAACACCACCGCCTCCGGATACTTTTGATCACGTAGTGTAGATGGGTTCTTCTCTCGCTGGATGGCGAGATCCGGAGCCGACTTACACGTTGCCTTGCGGTGATTTCCCCCTCCAGGCATCACCCCATCGGGGCACTGCCCCACGCGGGACAAGCTCTAAGCTCCCAACAGATATCCCGACATGTGTGGTAGTACAGTGCTTGTAACTATAAATGTAAGTAAATAAGGGGTGAGGATAGAACAAAGAAGAGGAAGGAAAGATCGTGCGCGGTCCGTGGCCCGTTTGTTAGGGTACTGCTCCGGCATTCGCCTGGTGTTGATGGGAGAAACCACAGAAATCTACCGACAGACTAACTAACCAGCCGGCCGCTAGAATTCTCATACAAAGGTGGGTGGATTTGATGGACTGATTGATTGATTGATTGGTGTTTTCGGGAACTATGCCCCGTAAGAGTAGTGCGTGTTATAGCACGGGAGGTGGGGTGTTCATCCTTCGCTAGAGCGTGAGATCCAGCGCTGACTCTCACGTCGCCTTGTGGGTCCCCCCTCCACGTATTACGGGGCACCGCCACGGCCGGGAAAAGCTCTAAGCTCCCAACAGATGTCCCGACATGTGATAGTGTAGTGCATGGAAGTATAAATGTAAGTAAGGGTGAAGATAGAAAAAGGAAGAGGAAGGAAAAATCGCATATGGTTCTTAGCCCGTTTGTTAAGATACTGCACTAACACTCGTTAAGTATTAATCAGAGAAACCACAAAATACTACAGATCAAAACAACGGGCCGCTTCTCCATCAGACAAGGCAACCAACCTTCTTCATCAGACAATGATTGAATTTCAAGAATAAAGAGGTATCAACCACAATAGTGGTCTAAAATTTTTTAATGTGTAGAAAATTCAGCCATACACGTGTTTCGGGAGTGTTTTTCTCATCATCAATGGCTCTATAATATTGAAAATTCAGTTAACAAGTTATCACATCAATAATTACAGAAGTACATAAATTTATTCAGTATTTAATCAGCACATTAATTATTTAATTACAATACTCATCCAAGTAACACAAATCAAACACATCTATAACCTATACTTAATGTGTATGTAATCAGTTTTAATGTGTGTGTAATCAGTGTAAGTACTGTAATTAAATAATTTTATGCTGAATCAATTTATGCGCTTCTGTCATTAGGAGACCTTGGATGTAATTAGGAATCAGAGGACCTTGCTTGAAGTGCGATCTATGGATATCTTTTTGAATTACGCTGTTCCCAAAGGACCTTGCTTGAAGTGCTATCTATGGATATCTTTCTGAATTACGCCGTTCCCAGAGGACCTTGCTTGAAGCAAATACTATAAAGACAATACAGGACACTTCGCGATATATCGAGAAACATGCATCTGGTGGCAGAACCTGGTAATATCTCTTACACACTAACCTCAGTGCTCTGTTGGTGTTTGTTGTCTGCTTGATTTCTTTTCATGATTGTCTTTCTGGTCGATTTCTGGAAAACATATTTTGCAATATTGTTCTTTCAATACTTTGTAACTTTATTCGTGAAAATAATGTTAATTATATGTTCATTAAATGTTCAATGTTCTCATGTCCATTATAATACATTGTACATTATAATTTTTCGTAATTTGAGCCCTTCAATATAATTAAATCACAGCGAGAGTAGGTAAAAATAAGTCTTATTTCGTTAGGTAGATTAAAAAATATTTGTTTCTTCCGTAAGAATCACATTGACATTTCTATTTGGCGCTACATTACCAGGTTCTGACACTAGGATCGCTAGTGGGAACTTGTTTCCATCGGTTGCGTGGAAGGACGGGGAACTGTCCTGTATTGTCTCTATAGTATTTGCTTGAAGTGCGATCTATGGATATCTTTTTGAATATGTCCATAGATCGCAGGCCTCTTAATATCGAATAATATGAAACTTGTGATCTAGAAAGCAGGAAGTCTGAACCAAATGCTCTCAGTGCACAGCGTTATTCAAACATTTGATTTGTAAAGTGTCTGTCTACAGTTGGCGCGTCAGCCCGATATGGGCCAGGGTTTACCAGCTGCCTCCCGAACTCGCGGCCATAGGTTAAGGGGTAGCACGAAGTGCTATGTGTGGTTAGCACGAACACAAATCCAACGCCGTATTCTGGTCTTCTCAACCTGAGAAGTGAATTTTCTCATTGTCACACAGCAACATATACTGGGACATTGCAAGGAAACGCACACTATAAATTTGTCCAACCTGGTATCGAACCCGGGTATCGCGTCATGGAAAGTGACCAATGAGCTACACCACGAGAGCGAGTTTTAAAGTATAGTGTAGTTAATACGTAGTCAAGTGCAGTTAATATGTAGTTAATCTTCTTTTAATAAATTTATTTCAAACTTCAATTGTATTTAGTTAATGCAGTGCAATAGTGAAGCATTGCCAGGTCCGCTAGTCATGAAATAAAAACAAGCGCAAATCTGTATAACATAGTAATACATTATCTTCGATATTGCGATGATGTCCTCCCCACTGATTGCATTGAGTGTTACATTATAAAATATCTGAGAAGCAAAGTTTGTACATCGTTACTTCGATATTCTTATAAAAATATTGTATCTATTCTTCCTTCTATATTACATCTTTATTCTAAACAAATGTATATCTAAAACATAAAATAATCGAATACAAATTTCATAATCAAAAATCATTTTAAATATTGAATGCTTTTGAAGTATTAGTATGCCTTTTCCGGCCTACATACTCGTTAGGTGTAATTTTATAGATCGCCCAGAGATGCAGGAGTATTTGTGTTTTTCGTCAATTATTCACAAAACGTTAGGTACTAGATTCATCCCTTTGTTTTCTTATGTATGCCTGAAATAAAAAAACAATTATGCCAATGTAATGTCGAAATACCTGATACAGAGATGGTTTGTCACGTACTGGAAGATCATTCGGTGGATCCGCAAAGAAGCTGCAAAAGATAAAATTTTTAATGTCACGTTTTTGTAATGGAATATCACTCAAACAGTGAATGGACTAGTAAATTATGAAAATAAAGTAAATATTGGTATTCCTTATGAAGCATCTTTTTCTCCACAGGGATACTATTGGTCTGCTTAAGTAACTTTTACAGTTCTGTTAGGTATATTAGATAACAAAGAAGATTTTACTTTAACTATTGCTAGTTTAATGTAATTGTTTGTATTAGTAGCAGTAGCCAGTAAGCTACACTAAAGTACTTATCGTAACATACGTCTAGCTTATCTGACTAGAGGAATTCGATTTTTCTCTTGTATTACATTACTTTTCCGCCACACGTCACAAAGTTCCTTCTGTTTTTTTGACGATAAAATAAAACAAAATATAAAAACAGGAAACTTTAATGTAATAAATAGTTCTTACGCGCTGTTAATAAAGAAAATATTTTCTCTTGGAACTTATTATACTTACGGAACGATGTCGACTGGTGAATCACAGATGTTCAAATTCGGTCTAGAAGGAGGTGGTGTCAGCTGTGGAAATTTAGCAAAAAATGTAGAAGAACTTCCATTAATATGTAATAATTGCGAGAATACACTGCGCTTATATGTAAGTTACATGTGTTCATCGTTGTTCTTTAAATATCAGAAAGTTTGATATATTCAGACATATGGAGAAAGAAGAACTTAAAACATAAACTAGTGGTGCTTCCAACGCACATACTTTCTCGCTCTGCTTCTATACGGTCCTTATTGTTATTCCACTACTCCATAAACCAGCAAAAGTGTACTATACCAGCAAACCATTTCGGTACCGAGACCCGACAAACGAAACTCAAATTCAACGAACCGGCACTTATACCACTACGTAAAACCAACATCACCTCTGTCGAACAGAGCCATAAAAGAATAGAACCGACCGAAATGCTCATAATTTACTTAAATTGGTTCATACAGATATATACTAGACAACTGTTCATTTGACATGTCATACGCTTCAGAAATCGAATAACAGAGTTGAAAAATTGTTTAAAAAACCCAGTTAGGGAAAACACAGACAAGTCCTGTCTATTTTTCTATATTGAACCTATTCGTGAGTAGAAGTACTTCAAATGATTTTCAATAAAGTATCTACACTCTTCAATGTTTTTTTCCTGCAACATCACATTCATCAAATTAAAATTCCCCTCGGGGGATCGAACTCGGTACCTTCCTTATTGAAGATCACAATCCGAAGGAGCATTAACCAACCGCGCTACGAAACCGCCTTGCAGAACAACTGCTTATATTTCAGTCAAAACGTACTTGTATCAGTTCTATCATTAAGAAGCCGGTAATTGTCAACATGCGAAAAACACGTCTTTCAAAAAACATGACCAAGAAAGGCAGCGGTGAACTGTTTACTCCACATAATTTATCGGATGATCGGCATTTGGAAAATAACTACTGCGAGAAAGTATGTGCCATTCCATAGCACCACTAGTTTATTTATATATTTACCTTCCCTTCTTACACACGTGCAGAAAATTTAAAGAAAAATTTGGAGCGGTTTTTGAGAAATATTTTTTTGTAAATTTGAATCGCAATTTACGCTAAAACTATTCGTTTTTCCAAAAAAGTGGTACATGACCTTATTTGAAGTGCTAATTTTGTACAACCGACTTTGTCTGAGGCGAAAATCTCTATCTTCAATTTTGCCGTTTTTAAACAGTTTTTTGCAATTTTCGAAAAATAGGGCCTATCAACGAAAATGATGTCTACGTCATTCTCTTCAACGTTCTTCGCACTATTCAACAACAAAATATAATTAAAAAAATTGGAGCCATTTTTTTAATTCATAAAATCTCAAAATGGGCTTCAAGTAAAGTATCCTCAAATACTAAGATATCGGTTTCAAATTCAAAAGGCCTTGAGACGAGTCAAAACCATCGGGGAATATCAATTTTGAAGAAATTCGACCGAACGGTTTAGGCGCTAGCGTTGACCACAGACGGACAGACGAACGGACGGACAGACGGACCGACGGACGGAATGCGGTCAATCGATTTTGAAGTATGAAGAAGCAACAAATCATTGATTTTGACTACACCACGAGATAGAGGATTATTTTTACTAAATTTAGCAACATGTTTTATCCACTTTTCTGTCACCAGACCCCTGCTATAAGAGATTTTCTGGCGAAAATTCTCCGTTTTCCGCCGCACGATTACATAACTTTCTCTTCTTACGAAGTATTCATAAGGCGTTAAAGTAAAAAGAAAGTGAAATAGACTATTCCAAAACCAACTTTTTTTTATTGATTTTGATTGGTTGATCGTTTTTTGACAGGTAAAAATCAACAACTTAATAGATAAATTGATTGTATTGAATCCATTATACTTGCTGTCATATTTTCTGTAATAATCACCCCCTGATTACCCGCTCATAATATTGTCTTGTACATAAATCTGTCAATGAGAAGGAGAAAAGTAATTTTCACACTAAAATGTTTATATTTCAATTAATCAAATAAGAACATCACGTTCCGACAAGCATAATTCTAAAGTTCTCCGTTCTCTTTTAAAAGTTAGATCTAGGTAAGTGATCAACGGGCGTTCGTGTGTGAAATTGGAACATATGTGATATTGCCATTTTATGAACAAGATTCCTCCTCCATAATGAGATTCCACAACATTTCTGCAGAATCATCCGATTTTCAATTTGTCTATTTTGTCAATCAATTAATAATCTTCATTTACTCTTGTAACTACTTCGTCGTATTGCTCATCACCAACTGGAACCCTCGTTTTTAGTGAACAAACATTCCTGGAAGCCTTTCGGCGGAAACCACGTTTGATCAACCCTCAGTACACGCTGACTGAATTTCTGCTACTAGGACAACTTAACGATATTCTGCATGAATAATACATTCCCTTCGAGAATCTAACTTAAATGTACGTAAATAAATTAGGAGAGTCATCAGAACTCGTTAATTTGCAGTTTGAAGCACGCTTCCCAACAAACGGTTTGCACAACATATTGTTAATTCATGATGTGTTATTTTTGTCTGTACGTCAATAATTAGAACCACTTGACTCTTAGAACTTGAAAACTGATCCTGAATATTAATATTGTGTTATAGTCGATGGATTGATTATTTAGGATTTCCTAGTGCATCAAAACAGTGGCGATTAGCCCCGTTAGTGTAGTGCATGTTATATCTCGGGAGGTGGCTACGTTCCTTCCGTCTGAAACGTGAAATCCAGCAGCAACACGTCTCTTTTTCGGTCACAGGTTTTCCTCTTCTTGGTATCTCCCTGAGGCATCGTTCCGGCCAGTATAAACTCTAAGCGGCCAACTGGACTCTCGCATTGTGTGGATTGTAGTGCATGTTTTTACCAGGGGAGGTGACTATTCTTCCTCCGTTGGATGGTGAGGTACAGCGCCGACTTACATAAGAGATAATAAGGGTCTTGCCCTAAACAGATATCTCCCACCCACGGGAGACTGCCCCAGGCGAGACAAGCTCAAATTTCCCGGGTGGTGTCCCGACATGTGTGACAATGTAGCGCATGTAAGTGAATGTGTGTGTAAAGGGGGAGGAGAAAATCGAGAGCACTCGTACCTCTGCGATATCCCAGTATGTCTTCAGATCGAGGTCGGAATCTCCCTCTCCGGTGAAGTCCACTCGGGTAAACGGACGAGAAGCTCCGGTACCCGTGCGAGTAGCTCCGGAACCCGGGAGAGTTGCTCCGGTACACGGGCGAGTAGCTCCGGTACCCGGGCGAGAACCCGAGTCTTCTGCCGAGTGGAAACTGGCCAAATCCATTTCGCTCTGGCCAACAAGCGAAACGATCTTCATTCAGTTATAACAATCAAATACGCAGGGAGAGTGATTTCATCATCTTTAGGGCGACAACTCAAGAAGAGTCAAGCCGACCGAGTGGGTCGCTCATTCTGTTTACTAGAGAGTGGGTCGCTCATTCTGTTTACACAGGTAATGTATGGTCAAAGAAAAGACTCACATTAACTCCTATGTCCATTTACTAGACCGAAAATGGCACCACGTTTAGGTAGCTCCTCTGTTTGTACTCACGTGGCTACCCCATTGGCCCATTCCAGATCCACTCCTAACGCAAAACGTTCCCAGGATCCCCGGGGAATCGAACCCAGGACCTCCTGATCTGGACCTCCTGATCTGGACCTCCAGATCGTAGTCGCAAGATCCTTGATCCATGACAGTTTCAACATTGACGGGGCGGATGAGTAGGTTAACGCTTAAAGAAACATCATCTAACACTCGTACCTTCCACAGGATTCTCAACCTTCCGTAGACCGGTTACTACTTTACTTACACTACCGCCTGTACCACTACCTTTCAAAGTCAGGTTTGACGCGTCTGCTCAGGGGGTTGAAAACGCGCCGGTTGTAAAACTGACGAGATCCATTGTGTGAACAATGGGGAATGTAATAGCGCCCATTCATTATCATCGACGCAATTCAGACTCGGCGAGCTTACCCGTGCATGCTTAGCTTAAAACGTCCAATTCACAGGCAAGCTAGACTTGACGTACCAGTGATATACCTTACACCACAGCTATCTGCTTCAAGATGTATTATTACAGTCATTTACTGTGTTCATTAGACCCATAAGCGTATTGAATGTTATATCTCGGGATGTGGCGGTATGCCTTCCTTGATGGAACGTGAAATCCAGTGTCGACTAAAGGGTGACCTTTGAAGCTTTCCTCGTGGTATCTCTCCCAGAGGGCTAGGTCCTGAAATGGGACATAGACTCCCGACTCTTCTCCCAAAATGTGTGATAATGTAGTGCATGTGACAGTGTATTTAAGGGGAGAGGAGGCTACAACAATGAGGAAGGAACTATCGAGCTAAGTCTGTTGGCGTTTGTTAAGGTACCGACATTCGCCTTGTACTGATAGGAGAAACCACGTTAACCATGAATCATATTTGCTGTGCGCTAGAATTCTCTGCCAGACAGAGCGAATTCGACCTACCTGCCTTTTTTAGTTTTACAATTAGCGCGTCATGTACTCGTCCAACGTGACTTGCGAATGAGAGGGGGAATCCGAGAGAGGTGGCTCAGGGCATAAACTGATGTCCCTGCAGTGCCTCTGACCGGGAGATTCTAGGTTCGAGACCCAACGGTGGAAAGATTTTCGATACTAGACAGATAGGTCGCGTTCAGTCGTCTGGATGAGAATTTTGGCGGCCGACTGGTTTGATCTGTAGTTTCCTTTGGTTTCTCCCATGCAAATGTCGGAGCAGTGCGTACCTTAACAAACGGGCCACGGACCGTGCGTGATCTTTTCTTCCCCTTCTTTGCCCTATCCTCTCTTCTTACTTACACACACACACACACTTATACACACCACCCTAATACACACATGCCGGGTCACCACTCGGGAGATTAGAACTTGTCCCGGCTGCAGCGGTGCCTCGCCGGTTGGGAGATGCTTGGGGAAAACCAGGCGAGCCGACAAGACTGGCACCGGATATCACCACCCCGCGGGAAAATATCACCGCCACCTCCCGAGGAAAAAAACATGCACAACTCTTGCGGAAATAATGACCTCAGTAGATGATCTTGGCTGTCCGGGTGACGCCGCGTCGAAGGCTGTGTTGCCGACGTTTCGACCATCTTATCGTGGTCTTCCTCAGAGCTGGAATTCCTGAGGAAGAAGAGGACGACCACGATAAGAGGGTCGAAACGTTGGCAACACAGCCTTCGACGCGGCGTCACCCGGACAGCCAAGATCATCCATATGACTCCGGTCGCGGAAGGCTACGACTTCATTCAATGACCTCAGTAGTGGACCCACCCTGACTCAATCAATAAAGTCAAGGAGGGGGACTTGTTATAGCAATGGCCCTCCAATCTAAGCGCGCCCACCGCGGAAGTGCTGTCCCAGTGGGAGCCCTCGTAGACGCCGTGGGTGGCGGTGGACAGGTCGCTCGCCAGGCTGTCGTCCCACACGTCGGACTGCGCCATCGAGAACATGTCCACGTCGGACGTCATGGAACTCGTGTCGTCGTCCCAGAAGTCTGTGCCCTACACACGCACACACGTCGTTTTCAGAAGTAAGGAGCGAGTTTGTGGGCTCTGATAACACAAGTCAACAATGAAATATTGTCAAAAATAAAACTATGTGTAATTTACTATGTATCACGCCCTGATTCCAAATACGTACTTACAATTTATCTATCACGTATCATTTTTGTGATAAGATGGTTTAAATATTGCGAATGTGCGAATTTTCCTCAGAATAATGACTTACCTAGTCAACATCAGAAAAGGAAATATGTAAGATTCACAAAGTGTCACATCACGATTCCAAATATGTGTTGAGATTTTCTCTAACGCGCATATTTTCTCAGATGATTTTCTTATGGTGACTGTGCAAACACACAAAGTCAAAGCCGTTCCTTCAGGAACTGCTATTTCTGAGGATCAAATGAGCTCTTGTTTTGGCCAGAGTATCTCAAAAGAGATAAAGAAGAGACAGAAATAGAAGAGTTTCTTATGAACCTGGAAAACACAGGGTTCTCAATGCTTCTCTCGTTGATCCCACCAAGATATTTTTCCTCCTCTTCTTATAAAGCTTGGATTTATTGATTGGTTAAGATGATGGATAAACTGTGGGGCATCCCAATATCTCTGTGAAACATTTCCAAAAATCAGCGCAGAAAAAATAAAGGAAGGAATCCGAGAGATTTTAAAGGATGATGCGTTCACACAAACGATGACTCCCGAAGACCAAGATGCATGGACTACTTTTCAGTGGATATGTAAACATTTCCTAGAGAAAAACAAATCTTCAGATTTGGTTAATGGAATAAAGAAACTTCAGTGTACATTTCAAAACCTGGGCTGTAGAGTGTCACTTAAGTTACACTTTCTACACTCCCATTTAGATTTCTTTCCTGATAACATCGATGACGTGAATGATGAACAAGGTTAGCGATTCCATCAAGACATCACGCATGACGTAATCGGAGCTACATTTAGTTTCGGGAGAGAGCAACCCCAGTAAAAAGATAGAATTTTATAAGAATTGAGCAAGCATTGACTGAACCTATTGACAAGAAAAACACTTTTACAACATAAGAAAAGAGGGGAATTATAATAAAATTATTACCTCATATTATGAAAAAGAATATGAATGTGATGAAAATGAATAAATAAACAATGCCACCAATGCTTTCACGACGCACAAAAACAGCAATGCTTTAACGATAAGGATATATTAAAGAGGGCTACAACATAAAAAAAATAACGTTAGAGGCCATTTGGATTGCTCCTAAATGTCGACGGTAGGTCAAAGTTTATGTTAAAGAGGGGCACGACTGTTTAAGCGACAAATGAGTAAGAGTCTCGGCGCGTTGGTAAATAATGGCAACGAATTCTGGCTCCTGAGAAGTATCTGGGTCAGTGTGAGCAAATGTATTTCTATTCGCTCACGAATGAGTAGAACTCAATATTTGATTTTTCTAGTTCAAAAAACTCAAATTAGCATTGTATTCACATTCCATTTCACTGTCACTAAAAGAAAATACGAAATAGATTATTAGGGTATGATGTTAAAACACTTTTTTAATTGCAGACAATGTAAAATGTCTCTGCGAGTTTCAAAAACTTCGCTATGTCTTATATCGTTTGTAAAACACTACAAGTACTTCCTAATGAAGATTCGATGTCTGTGATGGCCCCTTGTTTTTTCGGTACCGACAACGTGTTTTGGACCTTCCTAAGGCCACATAGTTCAGAGACTACAATCTCTAGACAACTACAATTATTCCACAAGACGAAACTGAGAATCTCTTTCAGTATTCAAGTTGGCAATTAAGTCGATTAGTTGATGAAACAACTGATCTGTATGGTAAAAAGATTTCAAGTACCTACCTGTGCGTTCTGTAAAATATATTCCATGACGAAGCTGGGAAGATGACAAGTGTCGGCGACAAATCTTCCTCAGATGTTAAATCTAAATAAAAAGTCAGTCAAGATTAAACTAGCTAATTGGTAACATACGTTTCTTCAACTGTCTTAGTCAGGTCTAGGGAAAGATTTATAATTCTTTAAAGAGTATACTATGTAAGTGCTGTACATCTTGTAAATCATTGTTGTTAAGAAAAATGTCAATATGTGAGAGAAATCTGTGAGGACGAACAGTCATCCAATACAGCTAAGTGTATTAAAAACCACGTAATGTATAGAAAGTGAATATGAAAGTCTAGAAATTTACTTAATTTTTTGCAATACGTCTAAATGATTGGAAAGAGATTCTGAAATACCTATATTTAGAAAAATGCATGCCTAACTTGGCACGGGAAATTGTTATGGTTGCAATATTATTGTCGCACTGCGCAAAAAGTTGTTCATAGAGCATTATTATTATACACATTAACTACTCCTACCACTAATATCCTGTCATTAAGTGGTAATTATGAAAACAAACTTTATATAATTACGGTGAAACAAAATAAACTCATAACTTAAACTACAAATTTCACTCACTGTAGACAATAAAATATAATGTCTTGAAATGTTTGTAAAATGGAAACCTACATTCAAAATTTTATTTGTTATATAATTATACAAAAAATAGTCAGAATTTAAATTGCAGAATGTTCTACCTTTATTTCCACACGATTGTGGGTTTTATCATTGTATCTTTTAAGTTTATACGAAGTGCATCTTGGGTGCTTTGAGGTCTCTCAGACCACTTCCTATGGTTCTAATGCATCACTGTACGGCGGCCCTAGCAGTTGTTGGGAGAAGACATGGTTTGTGAATGGATCAGCAGAACCGAAGTTGCCCTACACTCTTCAAAAGACGGTTGCCCCGCGACAGGAAACAATATTAATTTGAAAGATTTTATATGGATAGTAATGCAACGATAACGGGGTATCATTTACTTTACTGTCCACGTAACATCAAACAACTTTCGTTATCACCATTCATCCAATTTGCATAACCTTCTGCCTTCGCACGTAATGTTACGTATCAACATTACTTTCATACTCTTACCGACATATATAACAACATACTCTTACCGACTGATTGTATTGCTCAGTCGGTAAGAGTATTTGTCTGGGTAATAAAACGTTTTTGTATGGGTTTCCTGTCGATATTGCACTTGCTTTTTATAACTTATGACTTTCTATTTTTGGTTTCAAAGCAGCATGTCCTTTATACTAGGACGAACAAATTTTTCTTGGTCACCAGAAATAACGCTCTGAAAGCTCACATTTCAGACATCTAAGATACGTTCTGAGTAGGCGAAATTTCATATAAAGATTGTTTAAATTTAAATTAAAAGAGATTTTTACGTACATTTTATTTTTTTAACTTTTATATTAAAACATGAGAAAGCAACATTAAAGTAACAGAACAGCAATTTGAATACTAGAACATATATGTATTTTTTCTCATAATCATTTATACGTAGAAAATGATCTATTTCAACTCTTGTGACTGGTAGTATGACGTACTTCCATTGCATATTTTTTCATGACGAACACGGGTAATGAGCGGTGGGGTTGCTGTATTTGTCAGTAAAAAAATGGAAAAATACACTAGCTGAATGCTCCTTTGTAAATGAAAGAATTGTCACTTGTAACTTTAAAAAAGGTGGCAATAATAGTGATAATCATAATGAAAATATTGTGAAGACGGAACAGGGACATGTGCCTCCTCCTTGAAGTGAAGAAGACTTGTGCACTCTCACTTCCGGCAAGTGTGTTGTTACTTCGCGGTTCATCTCGCATTATCACGGGATATCACGAACATCAGAGAGTGCCTCTCTCCTGGAGCTTTACTCGTCTCACATACTATCCCCACGAGCTCTTACAGCTTCCCTCTTCTCCCTCCGCATCTCACACACCGAAGCTCTTCTCTCTCTCGGTGGACCCCCCCCCAAAAAAATCTTAACGCTTCTGCCCTTCCGTCTCTCAGGTCTAGATATTAATGATATTGATATTTATTTGATCAAAAAACAGTAAAAACTGTATATGACGTATGGGTGAGGAAATTATCTGCGCACATTTTCTTGAGGTCCAGAAAAAAGAGAGATTAGCAATATTATTTGAAAAACTAGACATTTTCGTTCCCGAGTTATAAAAAGCAATTGGTATGGTAAGCGAACTGCAGATGTGATTTTTCTGCATTGCTACCAAAGCGTAACTCACCCTCAGCTCTACTCCTACCACCAAAAGCAAAAGGAGTGCTCAACACAACGTGCGCATAGTGAAGCTACATTTACGTCCAGAAGCAAAACAATGGGCCATGTATGCATTTGCTTAATGGATCAGGGAAACTGGACAAAAAACTGATCGAGATGAGAGATGTTCACCTGTTTAATTATAAAAAAGTTCCAAATAATTATGGACAGTCATAAACAAAATATATTTGTTATCTTGACAACGTTTCTGAGACTATTTATGTCTCCATCATCAGGTCATTAATTTTATTACATCACAATCTATAAGATAAAATAAAATTACAAATAATAAATCTTCAAATATCTACAAATTTGCGTTAATTTTAAAAACTTTTTGTGTTTTTTAATGTTTTCTAAGAGTTATGATTCTATATTAACCAAATTTAATAAAAAATACAAAAGTTTTTCAATAGATATTTCAAATAAAGTTATTCTCAATACGCAACAACCTTCATGTCCGTATTTTTTACGTAGTAAACGTGGACTTGTTTAATAATTTATTTTATAATCTACAAATTCATGTGAGTATTAAATTTTTTTACTACGTACTTTCCTTCAATTAATTATTTTTTAGTTTAAAGTTTTTAAAATTAATGCAAATTTGTAGATATTTGAAGATTTATTATTTGTAATTTTATTTTATCTTATAGATTGTGATGTAATAAAATTAATGACCTGATGATGGAGACATAAATAGTCTCAGAAACGTTGTCAAGATAACAAATATATTTTGTTTATGACTGTCTATAATTATTTGGAACTTTTTTATAATTCAACAAATCAATAGAGACAGTCTATAGTTGAAATAGATGTTCAACTGCCCTCACCACTCCCCTTCTTGTCCCGTTTTTCGTCATGTGAATCTGATTGGTTATCGTCTCGTGTAGTCGGTGTGATTTGTCGAATTTACTCAGGTGCAAGATGAATCCCGGAAATTGTCGGTGGACTCCCCAGAATGCCTTGCGTCATTCTAGCCTCTTTCTGTGATTCCCACGTGCGTCCGTCACGTCATCCACGGGGTTTCACATTTGCATTTGTAAATGTGTCGTGCGGGAAGTCACCTCTATGTTTGTCAATGTCTCCGATGGGGAATCTCTTTCACGTTTGCAAATGGCGCGTCGCAGACGGGGACTATCTGTTCGCGCCTAAAACTTGTGCGAACAGCCGCACTTCAGTTGATTCACCATTTAACCTCTATTCCAGCTTCGATTTTTTTGACTGATTGAATAGTGATTCCGGAAGCGTCAACTGCTAAGGTCATTAGTCCTATAAGCGTATGCATATTTTTGCTCATGAGATGGCTGTAATCTGGTGGATGGTGAGATCCGGCGCCTACCTACCGCCGGCTAGCGGGTGTTTTCCTAACTAATCGTCTCTCACCAGCCCAAGCAGAACACCGCCCCACCCGGGGCAAGCTCCCGGTCGGTCTTTCGTCATGTGTGATAATGAGGTGCATATGTGTAAGTAAGGGGTGGAGTAAAGGCAAGTTCGAGGAAGGAAAGATCACACGCGGTCCATGGCCCATTTGTTAGCATCTGCTCCGGCATTCGTCTGGTATTAATAGGAGAAACCAAGGAATACTACCGATCAGAACACCATCGCACAATGGGGTCAGAGGGAGGGAAAGTTGTCAAAAAGTCAAAATGTGCTCCTGAGGCTCTATTTCACATGAAAAGAGAAGTAAAATGTCTCCTCCATCGTTTCCCGATCGGTTTAGGATGGGGAATCTCGCCACTCCTTACTGTGCAAGTTTGAACTTGCGCAAGCAGTGTGCGGCGCACTTCTTCGCTCGCGCAGTACGGAGAGATGTGATTTTGATTGCACATAGTTTTGATCTCGTGTGTAGCAGAATTGAATGTACCATGGATGTGATACCTGAAGATATGTACTTTAATTCTGTATTAGTAAAATACATATTACTTTAAGTAGAATTTAGTAATGTCGGGTACAAACCTCACGTGTCACAACGAAATAAAAGTTTTAAATCGTTTTTTTCATCCTGTCTTTTAGTTACCTTCCGGGCTATTATATTAATTGAATCGGATTCTGGAATTCTCTAGTTTTCAAAGCAGTAATCAAAGTTTGCCCACGTTTGCCCCATTTTGCGTGATGACACATTGTTTATAATCATGCGCACCTCGTTTTATTAGCTTTTATATTAATATTATCTTTACTTTCCCGTATACGTACGTATACACGGAGTGATATACGTAGTATAGGGAAAGTTATGTAATGCTGCGCGAAAAAATGGCCAATTTTCGGCGGAAAAAAATTAATTGCCGGGCCGTGAAAACGAATAAGTGGATAAAACCAGTTGCTAAATTAAGAAAAGAAATCCCCTAACACGTGGTGTGGTCAAAATCCATGATTTGTTGCTTCTTTATACTTAAAAATCGATTGACGGCATTCCGTCCATCTGTCCGTCTGTCCGTCTGTCCGTCTGTCCGTCTGTCCGTCTGTCCGTCTGTCCGTCTGTCCGTCTGTCCGTCTGTCCGTCTGTCCGTCCGTCTGTCCGTCCGTCCGTCTGTCCGTCCGTCCGTCTGTCCGTCCGTCCGTCTGTCCGTCCGTCCGTCTGTCCGTCTGTCCGTCTGTCCGTCTGTCCGTCTGTCCGTCTGTCCGTCTGTCCGTCTGTCCGTCTGTCCGTCTGTCCGTCTGTCCGTCTGTCCGTCTGTCCGTCTGTGGTCAACGCTAGCGCCTAAACCGTTCGGTCGATTTTCTTCAAAATTGATATTCCCCAGTCGATCTGATTCTAGTCGAAGCTTTGTGATTTTGAAAAAGATTCTTTAAAATTTGGGGGTACTTTATATTAAATCCCCCGGGGATTTTCAACATTTTCGCAAAAACGGCTCCAAATTGTTTTTAAATTTCTTGTATGAATAGAGGAAAATACACTTTTTAACATGGCAGACGTCCGATTTTCACGTACAACTCTGAATTTTCGAAAATTGTGAAAGTTTGAATTTTTTTCGGCGTCTTTCTCCAACTACAAAATTGAAGATAGAGATTTTTTCTTCACATAAAATTTGTTCTGCATATTGAGTTCTTTAATAAAGGTCATGTAAATGTTTTTCACAATTTTGGTAGTTTTCGTGCAATATTGCGTGCAATATGTGCAATTTTAAAAAATTACAAAAACAAGATTTTCTCAAAAACGGCTCCAAATTTTTTCTTTAAACTTTTGGTAGGGATAGTGGTAAATGTACTCTATCAATGACATAAAACCCATTTTGGTCTATCGGTTGGTTTTTTCAAAAACTACCAAAATGTAAATTTTTTTACTTTTCCCTCACGTCGTTAATATTTACATTATCGGCGATTTTTTTACATTATTATATTTACGAGTATATATGCTTTAAATAATGTCAAGTAAAGTTTCTCGAAAACACTACCGTTTTCTGTGAAAAGTAGCTCAAATTTCGGCATTTTCAGAAATGCTCAAACGTCATTTTCTCGTATATGGCTGCAATTTGTTTCTTGAAACTTTTGTAACGGATAGTGCTAATTACACTCATTAGTATAGCGTGAAGTTTATTTTGAGTTTTTTTGTTTTTTTCAAAAATTATATAAATGTAAATTTTTTGAAAGATCTCTCACATCTTTAATATGCACATTATCCGCAATTTGTAAAGATGATTATATTTGTGAGTGTAAGTGCTTCAAATAACTTCAAATAAAGTATTTTGAAAACTCAAAAATTTTCTATGAAAATGAGCTTCAAATTTTGCATTTTTAGTAATGCTAAAACGCAATTTTCTTTAAAACAGCACATTTTTAAAAGAAAATTGCCATTTACGGCTAGGTTTTTGTGTTCTTTAATATTTTAAAATTAATATTTCTGTTCTACCAATAGGAAACCGAAAAATTAAGAAAATGACAAAAAAATGTACTTTTGGCGATGATAGATGGTAGCTTGCAAGAAAGAGTATGTGGCAATTCCGAATATTGACAAATAAATAAATAAAATAAATACGGTCATGCTTAATTTTTTCAAAATACGGGTAGTTTTTCTTTAATTTTGTGACAAACGTAATAGGCCGCTGTAAATTTACTGCGCTTTGGACAGCTGGATGCGTCGTAAATTAGAATGTGCAATTTTGTATATTATTTCTTTCTTCGTTTCTTACATTCGAACTTTGTTATAGACTTACACATTAATATTTTAGAAATTGTTTATTTTGAAATATTTGAAATAAGTAAAAAGAATTAATAGCTCTCTGAATAGCGACAATGCAGGGTCTGCAACAATGGAATTCACTTTGCGCTCGGGAATATCTGTGAATTTGTGTAATTGTTGTGACCTAATGGAGCTGTATGAAAAGGAGTTATAATTGTCTAATTTATGTTGATATTTGCAGGCAAATATTTAGTTTTGCACCAAATGCTGTACCATTTGTAGTGAGTAGAGAATTTGTTGCATGGTTTTAAAATACTCTTCCCTAATCATGGCCCAATGGAAGGCATTTCTATATTTCCAGGGTATCAGGCTTCTTTTTCCAATACAGGGTTACAAAACTTTTGCATTCTATTTTTGTGAAGTTGTAGAATTCACATAGTTCTGACAACACTGCAATGGAAATAGTGAGTTCCAAGCGAAGATGTTAGTAGCGCATAAAGTGCAATATTACAGTACTACTTAGCTGTTTCCTCTAATACGGGAAAGTAAGTGCTGTTGTAGCACCACTAGTTTTATTATTATATTATTATTGACAATATTATTTATTTCTCCTTCAGGATCTGGCACTGGTAGCTCTGAATTAACAAGGAGGGATCTGTATGATGACATTAAACACCCAGAAAAGAAAAAAAACGAAAAAATAGATTTTGAAGGAATTCTTGGAAAAACGTACTAAGTGGTCCAAACACGGAAGGTCGGATTTAAATAAAATGATTTAATGATTAATGGTTGTAAATGTAATTATCTGTGTAGTTGATAATTAGAAATGAACCATGGTGCGTGAGTGGCTAATCTTAAGTATTTGTTTTGCATTATTTGAATTTTATAGATGTTTGTGTGTGAAGAGTTCGTCCAGATGGGGCAAGCATACAGCATTAGAGGTATGATTATTGTCTTGTACGGGGCAATGGCATTGTTTAAGGAGAGACTGCTTTTGTGATTTAGTAGTGGTTTTAAATGAATTAATTTGATTTTGGTTTGTTGAATTTTTGTTGCTATGTGAGATTTCCAGGTTAATTTTGTATCGAAGTTTAGTCCTAAGTATTTAACAGTTAGGTTGTGCGGGGTCCAGGGAATTGTGTTGTTGTTAATTTGGAGTGGGGTGAGTGTGGCGAATGTTCTGAGAGAGAATATTTTGGCTGTTGATTTTGACGGATAAAGCTTGATTTTCCATTTTAGACACCAATCTCCTATGTTTTTCAGATGCAGTTGAATTTTATTGCAAATGTGACTTACTGAATGGTGAGACATGAAGATGGCAGTATCGTCAACAAATTGTGCAATATGTGTGTAGGGAGAGGTAGGTAAATCAGATGTGTGGAGGTTGAAAAGTGTGGGTGAAAGGGGGGAACCTTGGGGAAGTTCTGCTTTTATTTTGCGGGGATTAGAGACATGCTTTTCGACTGTTACTGTAAATGTTCTATCTTTTATGACACTTTGAATGATTTGTAGTAGATAATTTCGAGTTCCTATAGTTTTTAGCTTATATATTGGGCCTGGATGCCAAACTCTGTCGAAAACCTGTGAAATATCCAGGAAGGTGGGTGCTGTGTGTTGTTTGCTCTGGAAGGCAGTGTGGATGTGTTCGAATATTCTAAGTAGCTGGTGTGAGGTGGATAATTTATTGATGAAACCAAATTGATGTTTCGGTATGATCTGGGTTATGTTTAGATGGTTCTTAAATCTTTTTATAATTTCTAATAATTATTTTTTCTAAAATTTTGGATAGAGATGGGAGGAGACTGATTGGCCTTTAGCTTCCAGTATTGTTATGATTTTTATGAGGATTGGGTATGGGGATTATGTTGGAATTTTTCCATATTATTGGATAGTATCCTGTTCCCAGAATTGAATTGTAAATATTGTTAATGTAGGCTATTGTGGGGTTAGGCAAGTTTTTTTTAATATAACATTACTAATGTTATCATTGCCAGGTACTTTTTTAAGAGGGAGATTTTTTATTACGTTTTTGATTTCATTGGGGAACTGTATTTTATTCTATGTGGGATGTTATAATTGGTGTTGATGCTGATTGTGTTATATCCACGTGATCGGAATGTGTGGGAGTACTGTTAGGGGTGAATTATTGCTCAAAGTGATCAGCTAAGTATTCTGCTGTCTCTGCTGGTGCATATTTTTTGCCTGTTGGTGTGTTTAGCGATGGTATACTTGTTTTCTTTTTTAGAACATTTTTGGTGAACTGCCAAAGCGAATTGTTTCTTATGCTGTGTGATTGAATTAGTTTATTATACGTTAAGTAGTTAAAATCTATTATTGCTCTTTTAGTTATTGTAGTGAGTAAGTTCAATTCTTTTTTAACTTTAGTCGATATTGTTATATTCCATAATCTTCTGATTTTATTTTTAATTTGAATTAAGATTAGTATGGTCTTGGGTAGTTTTGTATTGGGTGTTTTTGTGATATATGGAGGCTTATTGTCTTGCGGGGATTTGATTGTGTTGATAATTATGTTATTTAAGTGTGTGATTGATTGTTCGATTTCCAGTGGGGTATTTAACGTTTTAAATAGTGGCGTTTTATTAATGATTATTTTTAAATGCTTTCCAATTAATTCGTGTGTTTAATGAGTGGTGGGGTTATGAGACGGGGAAAGTTACTAGGTTTAAACGATAACAGGAAGAACAGGAACAGAATTTCCATTATTTGTAATACAATGTCTATGCTCTGCAGCTATCACTGGGATAGGAATGTTATCTTTGTGCAGTCTTGTAACACTGATTAGCGAAGGGCACTTTTCTTTGACGTCATCGTAGATTTTTCTCTAGTGATAATGATTGATGAACATTTTAAAATACTATAGAGAAGTTTTTATTAGCGAGGTCTTTATAGGTGTGAAAACTTATTTTAGTATTTAAGTGATATTTAATTTTTTTTTCTGAAGTCAGGTACTGTTTTCAACATTAGCTTTATCTTTATTATATTCGAATTGAATTGAATTGCCTTATTTTACGTGGCGAGACTCAGGCCATGAGGCCTGCTCTTCCGTCTGACCACGCAAATTTTGTTACACTCCTTTCACCAACTAGCGGAAAGAAGGTATTACTGAGGCGACGAAACCGGCGATTTGAATTTAGCTCAGAGGCGTCATTTAGGCTTGAGGATCTTTTACATGCAAGTAAATCTACTAACATGGGACAGCCGGCTTTACTTCCCCTCCGAAGGAAGGCGTACGAAGGATTTTTTCGCCCCTAAAAATCCACGGCTTCGATCGGGTTTGAACCCGCGAACTTGGGTATAGCAGTCCGTGACGCTAACCACTACGCCACCGCCGCCGCAAATATTCGAGGTGAATTGATTAGAAAAATTGTTTTTGATTTCTCTATTAAACTCTGATAAGTTTGTAATTCACATAAATTGGTGGAATCTTCACATTTTCGTCTTGGATTGGGGTGATTTTTATATAATTAAACCTGGGATCAGGGTCTTTTAGCTTTTTTAAGGGAGCATATATATTACTGGCACCGCATAAACACTGTTAGTACTGTTGACTGGTTTTTTAGGGGGATTTTAATCAGAGTCATTGAATGATCTCTTGCCGCTATTTGCTGCACTGTCTGCGGTTTCTTTGTTTTCATTCACTTTATTAGCTACGCCTTGGGCTGCATCGCTGGCAGTTTGTTGAGTACTGACCTTAGTAGCGTCGCTAGTCATTAGTTCCTGAATTTCTGGAACTGCTGTTTTCTGTACTCCCTCGTGCGGTGGATGTTGGTTGAGATTAACATACTGAATAGTAATGTTGCCTTGCTGAGCAGCACCGATTTTATGTTCATCATGGGATGGTGGTGTCGAGATGAATGTGGTGTCCATGGATCCATGTGGTGTCCAATATAGAGTGGACATGGCCCCGGCTATGCTTTGCCTTAAGCCAGGGCAGCTGGGTGATGGTTCACGTGCAATGGTTAATGTGTGTAGTGCTGCAATTAGTAGCACTAATAATTGCCACTCCAGTTACTAAAATCGTTATAAAGTTTGCACATCGGTTTACTTAAACAAGCCTTAACGGCAGACACTTCACTGTTCGGATCAGAGCTGAGCGCGATATGAACTCCACAACGTCTCGAAGCGAACTGTTTCCCCTCTCTGGCCAGTACGCCGTACCCTGGGCCGCTAGAATTCTCCTCCAGGAAGCGACTGAATACGACCTGTCTATCTAGTGCCGAAAATCCAGCCACCGTCAGGAATCGAACCTGTGACTTCCTTGTCAGGGGCACTGCAGAGACATCAGTTGATGCCTTGAGACATGTCTCCTGTTGGGAATAATTCGAAAACCTCTCACGAGTGAAAGAATTTTGCTCAATTTATGCAAAAACTACGCTCTTAAACTTGGGCCTGAATTACTTTTCGGTTATGCAAACTTTTTAACTTTATAATACATTTTTAGGGGATTTTTAGGACAGTTTCAAGGACTTATATTTGATAAAAAAGGTTTAAGAATATCAGAGTGTTCATTCATACGTTTTACCATACACGAGTATCTAATGTCACGTATAGATCGGGAAAGCCTTTTGAAGTTGAATTTCATTATAACGGTATTTTCACTTTTAAAAGAATTTACTCAGTGAGAAAGGTTTGTATAGGTACACTTAGAAAAGAAAATTTTATATTTTCGTTTAAATTTTATTAATGATTTTCGTGTAAAAGAGCATCACAGAAGTTGTTTAACACTCGCTGGAAATTCCAGCAGATAGTTTTTCCCAAAACATTGTCAGCAGAACCACCCATAGTTATCTTCTACTTCTTCCATATCATATTCACGCTGTAACAGAAAAGTTTCATACAATCGTATTACTCACACTGTCCGAAATTTGGAGCACTTCAACTTTACTACCTCTAGTAATGTACCAAAACAGGGAAATAAATTCCTGTAAACGGTTTTTAAGATTTTACAATTTGACTAAACTGACGTCATTATCAGCATGTATGGCAATCAATTGTTGTGCCGTTCAATAAAAACTGTTTCATTTCACTGATGGAAAAAAAGGTATGTGTGCAAGCGTCAGACCATTGGATTATCGGAGTTGGCCTTCATTTTCATAATATTAAGCGCAATAGTAAGAATATCAGTGGTGCAGGTAGTAACGGAAATAGTGAAAAAGGAGTTATAGTACATGTAATAGCAGAAATAGATAACATATTTGGGGTAAAACTGATAAATTTAGTGAGGGTAGTTGTAATATTATTATTAACAAAATAGTAGTACTATAATGGAAATTAGTAGTAAGTGTTGTGATGATGATCTTAACTGATCGAGCGAATCGAGGTCTTGATTTTAACTCGACCGTTCAGCATTTATTTTGTGTATATGTAAATTTGTTTGTTAAGCAATAGTGCCCAAACGCGTAGTTCTCCTAATTTGGCATTGTTTCTTCAAGTCTTGGAAACAATTTACATTTCAATTATTTCATTTATTAATTCGTTTTAACATGGTAGTATTTTTAATGACTACGCATTTAATATTCAGCTTGTTAAAAGTAAATCTACATTAAATACTAGTAATTTAAACTTTAATTATTGTATGTCGATTTTCGTATATTGTTACAGTAGAGGCGTTAAAGTTGACTTTCTTTTGGTCTGTCCTTGAAATGTACATTGAGTAATAGTGAGGATTAGGTGTAAGTAACAAAACAATTACTTACTTTCTCATAGTTTTCAAAACGAAGCTCAATAATATTTTAGTTTTTTTTACAATATCGCTACCTGGGTCGTCCATGGCCCCGACGATTTCACAATGACGAAATACCAGTGCAAGAAATGGTTTACCAGAGACGGAACCATGCAATATTTCAGGAGCGGGAACAATATTTCAGTTCGAACCCATATAATTATTTTCGAAATATATTTAAATGCTGAGATTTAAATAAAAATCGTACGAGTATATTCACAACGGAAATACGGTGTTGAATGCGATGATATCTATACATTTTTGTAAATTGAGTGAAAATACAATTATTGGCTGTGATGGAAGGCATTCGGCGCATCTGAATCAATCTCAGATATCTGCGTTTTACACCATCACCTCCTCTCTAACCTCAAGTCCTCGAGTTAGACTGTAATATCAAAGATATTGGTACATGACAAATGTGTCTCGGTTAAGACAGAATTGCCAACTCATACCACCTTTATCTTCAGGAAGTGTCAAGTGCTCCACTACAATGCGAATTGCGTCTTTTAAAGAAAAAGAAGAGTATAAAGTAATACGTAGAGTTATTTGCGTGGCCTTTTATTATATTTTAAACAAATCTTTTAATTGATTGATTCTGACAGAAAACAATTAGAGAACTGCAGTGCTCCTTCTCTTAGTCGCTTTGACTTGGTGTATAACTTGACGATATTTCGTTTACAACTCCACATAAATAAACGAAAGTAGTATCACCAACGAATAACTTTTACCTCTAATTAATTTTTAACCCCAATTGCTTCTATTTAGTTGTCTTCCTCTCATGTATATTCATTGCCAAGCACCTACAAAACCAGTAACCTGTTATGTTACAGATGGCAACAACGGTTGACTACTTCATCTAACCCCAAGGAACGTTTAAGGTTGTTAGATCGCAATCAGGTTAGTAAAACAAGAACAAAGAGGTTCGTTTCGTGGTATTCTAGATTAGAGTTAACCCGGGAGTGCTCGCAATAGATCTGTGAGATCCAAGCCAGGGCAATTTTGTGTTCCTGAATTATTGCGATGCATTAGGCATTTGATATTTCACGTATTCCTTCATTGTACTTTTCTGAAAACGCTTGACCTTCTATTTTTATTTATTCGATGAGTCATTTCCCGTGGGAATGCTGAAACTGCATTGTGAGCTCCTGGAGTAACAGGTACGTATCATGATATTATTTTCAGACGTATCTAAGACAAGTACGATTTATTAACAATTGCATTGAGAGACAAACCAAATAAAATACATATTTCAGTTAATAGAGCTTCAGATCATTCCCATTCACGAAAAGTTACAGCTATATCTGAAAGATACATTGTGGGCACTTGCGTGAGTCTACCTATTGCAGGCACTCCCGGATTATAAGAATGTCAACGTCAGTTTACATCCAGCTACTTGCATATCGTGTAATCTATTCATAAGAACGTGCCAGTCGTTCTTCTTGATCGAGGTCGGCGACGAATTCACTCCATTGGTGAGGTCCTTGTGCGAGAGGAGGGCGAAGGATGTTGGTGACAGATCCCGACTCCTCAGCCACTTCTTCTTCCGGCTGGGGAATTCAGTGTATTCACAATTCAAGTGTATCTCGTTTAGATGGATAAGATGAGAGGTTCAGAATAAATGTTACAAACTTCCGAGGCATGTAGAAGGATCATACGTTTTCATTTCTTACTTTCTCGCCCTTCGTAAGGAGAGAAAGCACGTATTGTAATCTTGCGGTGGAAAACGGAGAATTTTCGAAATAACTCTCATTACCGGACCCTGGTAACGAAAAACTAGATAAATTCTGTTACTATATACAGTAAATTACTTCCTCTAAAACAATGTGTAGTCAGAACTCATGTTTTGGGGTTCTTGATTCGGAAAAATCGTTTAATGGCAAAACGTCTGTCTGAGCGTCTGTCTTTCCGTCTGTGGTCAACGCTAGCGCGTCTTTTTTCAGCCGATTTTCTCCAAAATTGATATTCTCCAATCGATTTGAAGCAACTTGAGACTTTGCGAGTTTGAAATTTGTGTTTTGTATATTTTGTTTTTTAAGAGTACTTTACGTGAAGTCTCAACATCTTCAAAATGTTCTCAAAAATGGCTTCACATTTTTTATTAAACTTAACTTCGGATAGCTTAATGAACGCTTAAGAGAATGGTAAAGGTCTCATAGTTTGTTGAAATTCGTGAATTTTCGAAAATTGAAAAAGTGTAATTTTTTGGGGGCGTTATACTACAACTATAATATTGAAGATGTAGTAGTTGAGAAATAGTTCATATACCTGCCCTTATATACGATAGGCAGGATGAGTTGCCCATCTATCATGGCATGATGTGTTACTTCATCATATGAGATTTCCCACCGATATTTATTGACAAAAGGGGATTGTCTTTTACACCTTACATACCGATTACAGAAGTTTGTGATATTTATTCCGAATCATCCTTTAAAAGTAACACTTTACAAAGTATATCGAAGATGAAGGTTCATTTCATTTGCAAACTATTATTATTAATGCCCACTATTTTTATTTTATTTGTATTTTTAACAATTGTCACATTCTCATGATTAATTGTATAGATTACTCGTATAAAATAAAGTCGAAATTAATTTACAATTTAAAATTTTATTTAATAAATTAGAATATATTGTGACATATCAAAAATTATGTACATTTATTTGGGCAAATAAAGAACGAAATACTGTAGATATCACCAAAAGACTTGGGTTTCTATGATGCAGGTACGCAGGTGGCACCGTAGAATCGTAAATAACGCGAGTTCATTCTGAGACAGGTGCGGGATACACCATAGTTACTGCAAGAGCTGGGTTGCTAGGGTGCAAACACGCAGTGTGACACCGCAGCAACAAGTGCGGGGAGTGTTTGTTAAGTGATTAGAAGTTTCGACTTGGTCTTGGATCCTCATGGACTTCAGCAAGAATGAAGATTGGACTACAGCGACAAGATTCTACGTGGTGACGACGAACGTGAAGCGTCGTGCGCGCGAAGAAGGACGAACGGATAAAGGTTCTATTATGCTGTTATTGCAATAACAAAAAGATGGTCTTGGCCTAATGCTTATTTGTAACAATCCATTGCAATTAAAATAATTTATCTTGCATGCTTAATAAACTATAATTCATAGTTGAAAGAATGCTGATTCTCATTTGCTATTACGTGCTATCTTAGAGTAGATATTTCAGATTCCTCGCCACTTCGTATGAATGGCAGATTGAGTAATTGGTTGCGGAGTAAGAGGCAACAATTATTTCATAACAATCCAATCGACCCATCTAGCAGGATTTTTATTTATGAGAGTTAATAATAAAGTTATGTGTAATTAAAAACTAGTTACGTGTAATATATTTTGAAGCTGAATTTTAAAGATAGGTGAAACGTGGTGGAAAATCCTACACATGCTAATAGCGGGAGCGTTTCAACATAAGAATTTCTCAGTCAAATTTGATAAAAAATTTTAACAACTGCTTCATGTCGTTATTTGTACTCAATATCACATACATGCGTTAATCCCGAATTAATACATTCCATTAATTCTACTGGAAAGCAACCATATCTATAGTACTCTTTTTCCAACTTTAACTATTTGCTTCAAATAACTACGTCTCGGGATAAGTTTGTCATGAATGGCCAACATAAACCCTTCAGTTATTTTTATATTCAATCTAATAATCGATAGTGTTATCATAGTCTCATAAATAGTAGAAGTACTAGTAACATTAGTATTCAAGATCTCACAAAAAAGACTGGCTAGCGTGATTTCGGAGAGTCAGTTATTGAACTCCATTTTCTGGAATCAAATTGCATTTGTTGGATACCTGTTCTGTAGCCACTTTATGATTTATCATTTCATGTCACAAATCACCCACCAAAATGTATACACTAGGTATTTATGAATCACTAAAATATTCATTTCCAACAGAGCATTCACAGCAAACATATACTTTCCATACCATTCTAAACGTGCAATTAGCAAAACCTACTTCTCCATACCTGAGTGTCCAAACTTGAACAAGACGAGTTAAGCACATTTGAACGACATGTTTGATCTTTGGGGTAGAACTTGGGGTCCATGATGAAATAGGTACTTTTGGATGAATCTGCAACTTCCTCGTCATTGGATTGCGACGGTACCTGCAAAACCACAAGAAAAAAAAACGTGCTAATATTTTTATAATGAAGATAGAAAAAATACATAGTACGAGTGGTAGTTTCGGAGATGAAGTGAACGTATATGAAAATTGAAATATTGCCTTTAATCTCATTTGAATGAATATAACCTTTCTTTGGATGCAAAGTGACTGTCAATACGTGACTACGTACCAAAATATATGCATATATTTTAGAATCATTCAAAATATTTCTTTCTAACCGAATATTCGCAGTAAAGTATGATTTCCATTGCATGCTAACTCATGCTATAATCACAAATTGGTACCGTTGTGCAGTAAAACCTAAGACGGGACATCTATAAGATGGAAAACCTGCCATCCTGGACAAAAAGTCTCAGAACAGATCGATTTCATACGTGAAAATGGCCACTATAATCCGGAAAGTTATCTAAGGCGGAAACGGAATGGTTATCAGAGAACGTAAAGTGATTATTACTTTTATAAGAATTAATGAATTTTATTTTTAAATTTCCGGTAGTCTTTTGAATGGCACATAGCGAAGGATCACGTCCTCGGATAATAGAGTGAACAGCAAGTTTTCCCTCTCATGCCTGCTGTCAGGGAATCTTTGTTGAACTTGGAGACTGTTTCTCTGCATCTTTCTCACTCTTTGGTGTGATTTTCGAAATCATAACAATCGTGATTTTGTCGCTGTCGCTCCGAGTCCATAATGTTAGTCGCCCGCATCCCGTTCAGTTCTGTAAAGCGTCACCACGTTTCCATCATGGAATTCCGGGAAAGTTGTAGTTTTACAACCCATTCAATTTAGTAAACGCTGGAAGTATAGTGTAGGAAAGCGTGTCAAAAATTTTTCACAAGTGTACGTGCAAAATCCTTCCGCTACAAAAGAAAATGCGGAAATGCGGAAATTTTTTATATGTTTCCCTTTGTTTCTACTGACTTTTTTATTTCCTACAATGTTTTCATTGATAAATTACGCTCTATTTTCATTACTTTGTTTCATCTTTCTCTATTTTGTCGAAAATACTGTCCTTGAAGTGAATGTGTCTTTAAAATACTGTACTTACGGTGAATGTTTGGCAAACCTCTATGAGACGGAAACCTACAAATCGGATCTTTTTGAAGGTGTCGTCAAGTTCCGTCTTAGATTTTACTGTAGTGACACAACACAACCAATCGGCCAAACTATGAGGGCAAATAACCTCTATTAAAAACAATTGAAACAAATCAAGTGTTTTATTTGGCAGCTCCTATTCAGAGAAGAGTTACTCGTTTTTATGAAAAGAATGGTAAAAGTGACCTTTTAATTTACGAGTAGAAAATGTTGCCACAAGGCCTACAGACCTAACGGCGCAATCCTTTCAGCAAAACAAAAAAACTTTTTCCACATCGATCATACACTATTTTTTAGACTGGCTAACTGACTCTCATTTTATTTTTATTGAAGTATACAAATCACTTAATGATACATTAAGGTTAATGGTAGCTGATACAGTCAAATTAAGACTTAAGACTTTTCTTTGTTGCATTCACAGATTTACTTGAACACTTGATCATCGTCTCTCTATGAGCATGAGTGCTAAAAATTGAACTTTTATCACGCTACGGATGCCCAGTAAAAACTGCATTAGTGACTGTATAAAAAGAGTATCTTTTACACCCAAGGAACTTTCTGATATGAAAATGGCATAATGAAAGTATGGATCGACACACAATCGATAACACAGATAACGAAGTTGTTTGATTATAAACCTCAGATTTTCTTCGGTTTACAAACTTCAACAACGACCACAAATTGCTCTATTTCGGCTTAATGACTATAATACAAGATCGTTTGCCATAATTATTAATATTTGCCCAGTTTAATTTCAAATTTAATTCTACATGTGTGGAATAGGAAAAAAAGAAATGTGGTGGAATAAAACTGTAGAGGAGTTAGTATATAGGAAGAAAATGGCATATAATAAGTGGCTCGCTACAAAATGTGACGAAAACCTTCAAATATATATAGATAGGAGGAAAGAATCTCAAAGAGCAGTTACTGCAAAAAAAAAACGAGATATGGCAAAATATAGGGGAGGATATACAGAAATGTTTTGGAAACACTAGGGAAAATAAAACATGGGGTGTACTGAAGTCAATAAGAAAACAAAATAATGACTGTGCAGGTATTATCCCAATAAGCATGGAAGATTGGAGGAAATATTATAAGGCACTGCTTACGGAAGATAGACCAAATTTGCTGGACATGGTAAATGAGAATAGTACAAATGAAGAAAATGTACACATCCCCCCGGTAACGATTCAAGAAGTAATCAGAGCTGTAAAATTAAGTAAGAACGACCGAGCACCTGGTCCCGGTAATATATATATATATATATATATATATATATATATATATATATATATATATATATATATATATATATTAATCTGAAAGGGGATACCGTACCTCGGGAGTGGAAAACTGCAATAATCACTTCTCTGTATAAGAAAGGTAATAGGAAAGAGTGTTCCAACTCTCGTGGAATCAGTGTAATGCCGTCTTTAGCTAGGCTTTACGGCCGTATCTTGAAAGAAAGAATAGAGAGGGAAGTGCAGGATTCTGAAGAACGAAATGGATTTAGACCAAGGTGTTCATGTATAGATGGGATATTTACACTACGAAACCTGATGGAAAAAAGAGTTTAACAACTCATCTAACTTTTGTAGATCTACAGAAGGGTTACGACACTGTCCCACAAAACAAGTTGTGGACTAGTTTATTTAAGAATGGAGTGTTGACAACTTTGGTTAGTGCCTAAAAGACTTTTACAGCAACTGTATGGGCATGGTCAAAATTGTCAATAATGTTTCTTGAGAATTCCTGGTTACGAAGGGACTTCGACAGGGCTGTACTATGGCACTGACATTTTTTAAGATCTATTTAGAGGAAGCCCTAGGAGAGTGGAAGAGGAAATGGAGTGGTAACGGCGTTCCAGTCAGTGGTGAAATTATGTATACCCTATTCTTTGCCGACGATCAGGTCATCGTGGCCGGGGATATGGATGACTTGACTTATATGCTCCGTAGGTTCAAAGACGAATATGAAAAATGGGGCCTAAATATTAATATGTCTAAAACTGAGTATTTGAAAGGGGGAGATGACGAGCCGGAAGATATAGATACAGAGACTGAAAAATTAAAAGTTGTAAAACTATTTAACATTTAGGGGTCACTTTATGAACTAATGCTAAAATCAGTGATGACATAAATAATAAAATTGGACAAGTTAAACGAGCGATGCGGCTACTAAACCCCATTCTGTGGAATGAGAAAATAAAAAAAAAGAACATAGCATATCATTTACTCCTCAGTGGTTGAATGTATTACTACCTATGGTGCAGAAGTTTGGGAACTGAATAAAAGCAGCGAGACAGCGAGAACGAGACATTTTTTAGAAAGTTTTACTAAGCGCGCGCGCGCGCGCGCGTGTGTGTGTGTCAGTTGGGTGCTCAGCCTGACGAGGGAGTCTGTCAGAGTGACTAGGCCTAGAAAAGATATTTTTAGAGAGTTTTCCTAAGCGTGTGTGTGTGTGCGTGTCAGTTGGGTGCTCAGCCTGACGAGGGAGTTTGTCAGAGTGACTAAGTCTCGAAAACAATTTTTAGAGAGTTTTCCTAAGCGCGCGTGTGTGTGTGTGTGTGTGTGGTGCTCACCCCGACGAGGGAGTCTGTCAGAGTGACTAGGTCTAGAGAACAATTTTTAGAAACTTTTACTAGTGTGTGTGCGTGTGTGTGTGTGTGTGCGTGTGTGTGTGTGTGCGTGTGTGTGTGGTGCTCACCCCGACGAGGGAGTCTGTCAGAGTGACTAGGTCTAGAGAACAATTTTTAGAAAGTTTTTCTAGTGTGTGTGCGTGTGTGTGTGTGTGTGTGTGTGTGTGCGCGTGTGTGTGTGTGTGTGTGTGGTGCTCACCCCGACGAGGGAGTCTGTCAGAGTGACTAGGTCTAGAAAACATATTTTTAGAGAGTTTTCCTAAGCGCGCGCGTGTGTGTGTGTGGTGCTCACCCCGACGAGCGAGTCGGAGAAGGTGACGTGCACGTGCGTGGGGCGGTCGCCCACGCCCTCCACCACCATGCCCACGGCGCGCGTGCCCGTCAGCGGGTCGCTGAACTCGCGCCGCTCCGAGTAGGTGAAGGGCGTCTCCGCGTACTCCTCCGGCGTCAGGCCGCGGAAGTACTCCGACTCCGGCGCCAGCGCCCCTGCTGCGCGACACGCCAGCCCTCAGCGAGATTACCTTCACCCAAGGCTGTCGAACGGAGCATGTACGGGCTCGGAGCACGCTTGCGCTCTGCAAGGGCACGCAGTGCCCGCGAAAAAATCCCCCCCAAAATCAGAAAAATTAAATATCTCACGGAATAAGTTCCCAGTAAACGCAATAACTGAAGGAACGATTCGGTACCAAAAACAAATAATAATAAAATAATAGTGACTTTATTTATGTGGGTTAACCCAAGGCTGTCGAACGGAGCACGTAAGGGCTCGGAGCACGCTTGCGCTCTGCAAGGGCACGCAGTGCCCGCGAAAAAAATCCCCCCAAAAATCAGAAAAATTAAATATCTCACGGAATAAGTTCCTAGTAAACGCAATAACTGAAAGAATGATTCAGTACCAAAAACCAATAATAATAAAATAATAGTGACTTTATTTATGTGGCTTAACCCAAGGCTGTCGAACGGAGCACGTACGGGCTTGCGCTTTGCAAGGGCACGCAGTGCTCGCGAAAAAATCCCCCAAAAATCTGAAAAATTAAATATCTCGCAGAATAAGTACCCAGTGAACGCAGTAACTGAAGGAACGATTCAGTACCAAAAACAATGATGCTACTAAAAATCTGGTGAGCTTACAGTAATAATAAAGATTAAAAAATTAATTTTTTTTTCTCTCTGGGTCCAGGTGTCCCAGAGTAGCAACGAAAGGTTAGAGATTTCGTGGCCATAACGACTGTCTTTATATTGTGAATTTCAATGCTCTTAAAGAGCATGTTAAGAATTAAGAGTTAATGCCTTATTTTTCGTGGCGAGACTGGGGCCATCAGGCCCGCTCTTCCGTCTGACCAAGCAAATTTCGTTACGCTCCTCCTTTCACCATTTAGCGAAGAAAGAAAGTATTATCTCGAGCGACGAAACAGGCAATTTGAATTTCGCTCAGAGGCTTAATTTAGGCTTGAGGATCTTTTACATGCAGTAAATCTACTATAGGACAGCCAGCTTTACTTCCCCTCCGAAGGAAGACGTGCAAAGGACTTCTTCGCCCTTAAAAAACCACGGCTTCTATGGGGTTTGAACCAGCAATCTTGAGTACAAAAATCCGATACGAAGTAAAGAATCCCATAGTAAAGCTGGCTGTCCCATGTAGTAGATTTACTGCATGTAAAAGATCCTCAAACCTAAATGAAGCTTGTGAGCGAAATTCAAATAGCCCTTTTTGTCGCCCGAGATACACTGACCGTTATACCATCGAATCCACAGCTTGTCAGATAGGTCGAATTCAGTCGCTGTCTGGAGGAGAATTCTAGTGGCCAGCTGCTCTGATCGGTAGTTTTCGGTGGTTTCTCCCGTCAACACCAGGCGAATGCTGGAGCAGTAACCTAACAAACGGGCCACAGACCACGCGCGATCTTTCCTTCCTCTTTCTTGTCCTATCCTCTCCTCTTACACACACACACTAACACGCACTACACTACCACACATGCCTGGAGACTGGTCGGGAGCTAACAGCTTGTCCCGGCTGGGGCGGTGCCTTGCTGGTGGGAGATACCTGGTTGAGGGGAAAACTCCACTAGTCGACGGTAGGTCGGCGCCAGATCTCACCAGCGGGGAAAAAGTCGTCGTCACCTCCCGAGAAAAACACGCACTACACTGACGGGACTAATGACCAAAGTAGTTGACGCGCCCGGAAACACGAATTAATCAATCGAACCCACATATTGTCGAACGGAAAGTAATAAATTAAAGAAAGCACAAGTGAGCGTGGGCGCACCCGAGTAGTCCCCGAGCGGCTGTTCGGCGCCGAGTGGCCTGCTGCCGGCGCCGTTGGCCGGCGCGGCCCAGCGCTCGGCGCGGGTGCCCAGCAGCCCCCACACGCGGTGCCAGAGACCGCGTGGCGGCGACGGCAGGCGCGCGCACAGCTGCTGGCGCGACGGCAGCGCCACGGCGGCGGCTGCCGCGGCCACCGAGCGGCGCGGCGGTGGTGGAGGCGGTGGTGGCGGCGGCTGCTGCGGCGGCTGCAGCGGCGGCGCCGGCGGGGACGTCGACGAGCACGGCACTGGAACCGGATTCGTTGCTGCGAGTTTCCGGGCGAGTCGTCTGCTATGGTCATTATCCCGGTAAGTGAAGTGTATAGTTGGGGTAGCCTAACAGGCTACACTAGATGCCCATTTTGCAGCCGTTGACGGCTTAATTATTAGCGAAAGAAAAAGTGGGAAAAAGCAGTTATGTATTAAATCTGCCGTGCAATTCATTACGAATATCCGTTTCTTTCAATGTTGCAGGTCGGGATGAAAACCTTGGGTTCATAACTCGGCGTTGACAGCTGTAGCCTAACAGGCTACACTAGATGCCCATTTTGCCGGCGTTGACGGCTGTCTGCCAGTACCGCCAACTTTGAGATACAGGCTGTGTCATCTGCTATAGTCATTATCCCGGTAAGTGAAGTGTATACTTGGAGTGGCCTTGTCCTCCCGGCCCGCAACATTCAAAGAAACGTATATTCGGAATGAATTGCACTGCAGTTTTAATACGCAAGTGCTTTTTTTCCACTCTTTCTCTACTACAAGTATATTTTAATTTCTAATTTTACGAGTATATTTTTAGTGGTTTGTCATTTCATTTACTACGCAATTAACTGTACATGTTTTAAATTCATCTGCTTTTCTAATCAGAGTTTTATGAAATAATTATATTTGGTGGAAATTATCAGAAGTTTAACTTGTTAGTTATGTCTATTACGGTGCCCGCAGTGTTTGTATGAACGGGATGTGGCGGTGATCTTCCCCGGTGGTTGATGAGTTTCGGCGCCGAATTACACGCCGGCTCGGGGTTTTTTATCCGACCAGGAATCTCCCAACAGTGGAGCACTGCCCCTGCCGGGCCAAGCTCCAAGCTCGCGACATGTCTCCGGTATGTGTCGTAGTGTATGGTTCGATTAAAATAAGTTGGTGATTGACAATTGTGCGTCTGAAGCTGTAGCTTCGTACAATATGAGTGTATGGTTTGGTTACATTAATAAGTATTTATTTCAAGTGTTTATTTTCGAGTCCCGGGGACATGTGCTCATTGGTACGCAACCTGTCAACGTCGCTCCTTCCCATTTGCAACTATCAATCACCAACTTATTTTAATTGGACCATATACTGCGATTTTTCTAAGAGCGACCCTCAAGGCCACTCAAATCCCATCTTCGCGATGGAATATGTCACGGCATTTCGCGTCTTTTCTCGGTCTTGCTGGTAGAAGTCGCATGATTGCAAGCACTACTTCCTACGGTCACGATTGTGCGAAATCTAGCGGAACGCCTGAGAAAGACGCGAAATGCCGTGACATATTCCATCGCGAAGATGGGATTTGAGTGGCCTTGAGGGTCGCTCCTAGAAAAATCGCAGTATAGTTGTGGTGTGCGGAAGTGATAGCGAGTGCGCTGGTGAACGACGAGGCTGTTAATTGGTATTCTCTCTCTGGACTTAGGACGACTTTGCAGTGTAATTGGTACATCTCACGGACACACGGAACTTGGCTTTGTATACTGTACTTGGATTTGGCTTTGTGGAATAAATTACTTGATTAAGAACTGTTATTTGCTACCCCTGGCTCCCTTATACTAACAAAAGCCATTTGGTTATACATTGTCACAACAGTGCGTATACGTAGATGTACTGTGAGTGAATAAAAATATTTTAAATAAGTATATTTGAAGTGGTAATGCACCCTCATTTCTTGTGCTTATAGTGAGATTTCTTCGGCATATTGTTAGGGTTTTGATGCATATTTCACTGATTTTGGGTACATAAATGCATGCATATTTTGACGATTTTAAGTGCATATAAGTCTGCCCTCTAATAACAAGAAAGAATGTTCGATGTCTAAGACTTAAAACATCTTTGTTTGCCCTTTAAAACTTGAAGGTCCTGGTCATCGAACATTTTTTTCTCCCCAGTTTTCAGTTTTACACTCCCTTCGGGGTTTCACTAGTCGCTTGGTGCGAGTGAGTACCTGCGGTGGTGGGGCGGTGGTGCGGGGGCGCCAGCAGCGGGCGCAGGCGGAGGCGAAGGGCGGACGCCGACAGGTTGCGGAAGGAGCCCGCCCTGGGCGGCGGCGCGGGGGCGGCGGGCGGCGGCGGCGGCGTGCGGGGAGGGCTCGGGTACAGCGCCTGCCAAACATCATTCGGCTTCATACAAGGAAGTCCCGGTAGACGTTGTTCTGCCCTTCATCTCCCTCTTTTCCCTCCCGTCTCCGTGTCCCCCTGTCTCTCCCTCCCTCCCTCACCCTGACCCTGTCTGTCTCTGCCGCACTCTGTCCCTCTCATTCACATTTACTTGCAGATTCTGCACGTCTCTGAGTAGGTGAGGTAATATCGGGAAACGCTGGACCACCAAAAATTAATAGAATGTTCGAGAAGAGCTCATTCTGTAGATTACGGTGTGAGAAACGTTTCTTTGAGGCCTTTGGTCTCAAAAGTTGCGTTTTTAAGCCCTAGAACGCATAGTTTAGGTGTTATTTCACTATATAGATTCAAAATCCTGCCGATTATGTTGCGGATTGCGTTTGACGTGTGGCATTAAATAACGTGTGGCATTAATTAACGAGGCATTAATTAACGTGTGTCATTATGGGGATAAACCTTTTTTTCAGATATATCTCTTGGTAAGACAAAATTGTTACGCCTTGAATTATAGATAGGATGATGATGAGGGATCACGGGATCCTTCGGTCCAAGACCGTCAGGGCACTGCTATATTAGCGATCTTGGCTTCCCGGATCGGCTATTATTATTATTATTATTATTATTATTATTATTATTATTATTATTATTATTATTATTATTATCTGGGACTGTCCCAGGAACGGGCATCCGCTCCGGCGCGCAACGGTTATCGTATCGGACCGTTATATCCACATTCGCGGGTTCAAAGATCGAAGCCGACAATTTTTTAAGGGTGAAAATCTTTTTCGTACGCCTTCCTTCAGAGGAGAAGTAAAGTCTGATCTCCAATGTTATAGATTTACTGCGACTTACGCGGTCGATCTCTACGTCGCCGAAGAGCTCCCGCTGCTCGTGAGGCGACAGTCGGCGCTCTTTGTCCCCGGCCGCGCTTCTTCTGGAGGAGAAAGGCCTCTTGTTCTGCGCGGAGGAGGACGTGCAACAAACGAGAAAAGCGGGATCAAGAGACGCTCTCACAACGCGTGTTAACGTGGAATATCAGAATAGAAGAAAGTTGAAATTCTACAAGCATACATAAAAAAACAAATTTTCATATATTAAGGGTGTAAAATGTTTGTTCAGTCAAGATTGAGAGATTTCTTTGGTGGTAGCAAAAGGTCGAGGGAAGAAATGCAATCAAGATTGAGCAAGAAACAATAATTTTGCTCAAGTGAAAACGAAGTTGTTTTAGACAGAAACTAGTAAAAGTGGTTCTAGCAGGGCATGCATATCGTGCTAAATGTTCAATTTTTAGCACAAGTGCTTACAATGAGACGATGCTCAAAGTGTTCAGAGAAAACTGTGAATGCAACAAAGAAAACAGCACACTTCTGCCTGACTGCATCATCTACTACTGACCTTAAGGTACCGTCAAGTGATTCGTTTAGTTATATGTATATTTGAATTATAATAAATTGAAAGTCGGTAAGACTGTCTAAAAATAGTATAATATATGTGGTGTAAGTGTTTTTATTTTGCTCGTGAAATTGCGTCAGTCGGAATATCGGCGTCATACTGTAACCTTTCCTACTAGCAAAATAAAATGTCACTTTTACCACTCGTATCTTAAACAACTATTTTACATCTAGTATAAAAATTATTCTAACATGAAACATGTTTTCTTTCATCTCTTCTCTTTGTGATTTTCGAAACGAAGCATCATCTTTTTTTGGCATTTTAGTGATAAAATGCCATTTTCAAAGGGCGACGTGACGTCAGCGTTTTTTTAAATTTTTTGCACGGTACGTCACAGGTTTGAGACGTGTGAAATAATTCACACGAGATGGTAAGTTAAGTCTCTCACTTTTATGTGATCGTAGAAAAATAGTATTTTATTATAGAAGAATCAAAATGTACTCTCAATTGCAAGGCTGAAGAATAAATCGTTAGCCGAGTCGACTGACCAACCCAGTAATTAAACACACTTAGATTCTGAGACTAAAATAATGTTTTATATAATTTTCAACCGTTGAAATCCTTAAAGTAAAAAAATATATTTCACAATATTTTTACATTCGTCGACCGTCATATTGTATGGTTACTAATGCGGAGTAAATGAATACACTGAAAGCAATAGAGATTATTGAAATGCAACTGAAATTTCGTTGAAAATTAATAAAAAAATTGACATATTCCTTATAAATAGAAAAAATTCTGAACAATCCAGAGCACGAATGATTCGAAACGTACGAAAAACCTATCGCGAGTGGAAAGAATATTGACTTATTATTATCATAATTTCTGTTTTCCTTGTTAAAAATACATGAAAACATTAAATGAATAATTTCCAAATATGTTTTTCAGCATTATTGCTCTTCATTTTCGTAAAAATCAGACGGTTATTGAACGATTTCTAAAATCTATACCCGAGTAATCACATTGCACCTTTTAACGCGAATAGATACCATTTTTATCCACCTTGCAAATAATTCAATGTTTAGACATCTTTTTGCAACGAACCTAAATTAGATTTTATCATGCGAAATTAAATATTCAACAACAAACAATCGTAATTTTATCGCCATGTTTTGCCTCTCTTTCGTCAACACTGCCGCGCCAAAAAAGCATTCTGCTGCTGCTGGTACCAAATGTGCCTGCTGTACTTTCACCCTTACAGGTCGAAACAAGATTTAGAAACTGCTCGCCAACTTGAAGTCATAGACTTCCGTGGCCAGTCATGCAAATGTTCTTGGCTGTCTGGATGACGCAGCGTCGAAGTCTGTAATGCTGACATTTTGACCATCTTGTCGTGTTTTCCTCAGCCCGAACCCTGAGTCAGACCAGCCGTGAGGAAGACCACGACAAGATGGTCGAAACGTCGGCACCACAGCCTTGGATGCGGCGAGACTCCGACAGCCAAGGTTATTTGCATATTCGCTACATTACTTGCGATGACTTGCTGGAGGCGACCTGCTTTCGACTCTCCGTCCTGCTTCCGACTTTCACACTTGCAGGTCGAATCAGAAACTACTAGGAAAACCCGACAGACGTTGTTCTGCCCTTCATCTCTCTCTTTACCCTCCCATCACCCTCTTACTGTCTCTCCCTTCCTCACCCTGTCCCACCCTTCCTCAACCTGTCCCTGCGTATCTCTCTCTGCCCTTCTCATTCATATTTAATTGCAGATTCTGTACATCTTTGAGCAAGTGAGGTAATATCGAGAAGCGCCGGACCAGCAAAAATATAATAGAATGTTTAAGAATGTTTCATCCCTGAGATTGCGCTGTTTCTATGAGGTCTTTGGCCTGAACATTTTAGCTTTTAAGGCCATAGAACGCATTGTTTAGGAGTTATTTAACGGTGTAGATTCAATATGCTGCCGAATGTGTTGCGGGTTGCATTTGACGTAATATTTAGTTTTGTTCTACAGCGCCATGTACTCGTAGTGGAGTTACAATAGATTTAACAGCACATAAACCTTCTCGGCGAAAAAACATGTAGAAGAGCCTACTTTCATGGAGAGTGGTCTCACGGTGTCGGAGATTAGCTCTTATATACAGCGACATTCACTTTTACATATAGTATACAGACTCGCTAACTTACTTCACTTGACTTGCTGGAGAGATTCCTCGACCTGCTTCCGAAACTGTCCGGCATTCTGCTGGTCGTTCTGGCTGGCGGCAGTACAGCAATCACTTCCTGGACGCCATTACAAGGCCAGCAGCATAGATGTCATAGCTGCCTTGCCTGGTTCTGAGCACAACACAACCCCGTTGAGGTACATCTACATCACCATAATAGTATTGAGGTGGTACTGGGTAAACAATGGGCGCGATGAAGATCTGGTGAGATACGAGGAACCAATAAATTTCTTTGAAGTAATTGACTAAAATTACAACAATAAAAATGTTGACTAAAGAAAGTGCAGATCTCGTGTACTACCCCTTTCTTGAATCCACCACGTGGCACAGGCCCTGAAATAGTAATTTTGACGTTGTGTTCCACAACAATTTGCTGCTCCTGTAAAGATTATTATTTATCCCTTTATACGCTACAGAAAGCTGGCTGGTTTATTTCTTTTATAAAACGTGACAAAGTTTACACAAAAGTCTCGAATTATGTTACTGTTTAACAGATAATTAATCCACAGAGGTAAATCAGAGATTTAAGGCAAAAAATATTTCGTAAATTACGCTACAAAAATATTGCATAATGTAATGCAATTTTCTGAGACCACAACCTATGAAATGCGAACTTTGTAAACTTTTTTTGGTTCAATTTTTCTGATATACTATTAAGTAAAAATTAATGGTCATTAACTCTCAAAAGGGAAGGTGATATTTGAAGACTCATACGTTAAGGTGGCTCGGATGCGACCCAAAAGGTTGTTTATTTTGAATGGTAAATATGACCAATTATGTTGCATACATATGTTTCATTTTTACAACAATAAAAAATAAAAAAAATATCATATACATTTTGCTGAATTTTTATCCTTTTAGATGAACCATTTCTAAATATTCTGGGTAGATAAGCTTTACCAATATAAGAATGAACAAAAATACTGAAACGTTTCGAACCAGGTCTTTTTGTGACAGAAAAACATAGATTTACCCATTTTCAGACCATTCATTCCCTTTCTTTCCCCTTCTTATAAAAAAACTTTTTTACATTTTCCCCCTACAAAACTTAAAAGTTTGGATTATTTTGGGAGAGTGGATAATAATTTCAACTCTATTGCAGAATAAACTAATGGTGCTACAGAATGGCACTTTCCCGTGTTAAGTTTTGTTCCTTGGGTCTGGGCAAGCTATTCAGAATTATAGCACACTCATGCCAGTTGCCATACAACGCCGCCTAAAGTACATTTTTTTACTTTTTCTTAATTTTTTCTATTTCTTAATGGTAGAACGGAAATATTAATTTTAAAATATGAAATAACAGTAAAAATTCCTCCCAAATGGCAATTTTCTTTGAAAAATTTGGATGCGTTTTTAAACCTAGTGGTGCTACAGAATGGCACAGACTTTCCCGTATTAGTTTTCTGTATCCTTGTGTTTGGGCTAGCTATTCGGAATTGCCAAATACTCATGTCAGCTGCCATCTATCGCCGCCCAAAGTACATTCTTTAGACATTTTCTTGAATTTTCGGTTTCCAAATGGTGGAACGGAAATATTAATTTTAATACTAAAGAACACTAAAACTTCTTTTTAAATGACAATTATCTTCCAAAAACTTTTAGCCGTTTTTAAGAAAATGGCGTTTAAGCGCTACTAAAAATGCGAATTTTGAAGCTCTTTTCCACAGACAGTTTTTGTGTTTTCGACAAACTTTATTTAAAGTAATTTGAAGAACATTAACTTACAAATACAATATGTTTACAAGTTGCTGGAAATGTTCATATTAACAATATGAGATATCTTTCAAAAAAATTACATTAATGTAATTATTAATTTTATTAATGTAATAAAAATTATGTTTATGTAATTTTTGCAAAAACAAAAAAATACCACAAATTGAACTTTACGTCATATTACAGAATGCAATTAGCACTATCCATTCGGAAAGTTTGAAGGAAAAAATTGGTGCCATTTATAAGAAAATGGCATTTGAGCGTTTCTGAAAACGCGGGATTTTGAAGTCACAGAAGTCACTAATTGCATAACTGCATTAGTTAAAGCACATGTACTCGTTAATATAATAATGTGAACAAATCGCCGCTATTGTAAATATTAACGTCGTGAGACACAAATAAAAAAATTTCATTTTTGTAATTTTTGAAAAACGAAAGAATAGAGTAACGTGACGTTTATGTCATCTCATGGAGTACATTAGGCACTATCCCTACCAAAAGTTTAAAGAAACAATTTGGAATCGTTTTTGAAAACATCTTGTATACGTATTTTTTTAATTGCACATATTGCACGCAATATTGCGCGAAAACTACTAAACGTTAAAAAAAAGTACATGACCTTAAGGAAAGAACCCATTTTGGAGAAGAAATTTTAATTTTCAATTTTGTAGTTGGAGGAAGATGCCGAAAAACTTTCAAACTTAAGCAATTTTAGAATTCAGAGTTAACCGTGAAAATCGGACCTACGCCACCTTAATAAGTGTATTTTATTCGATTCTTACAACAAATTGAAAGAAAAATTTGGAGCCGTTTTTGAGAAAATTTTGAAAATGGCCTTCATGTAAAGTATCCCCAAATTTTGAAGAAATTTTTTCAAAATCTCAAAGCTTCGACTAGAGCCAGATGGTCAGGGGTTTCTTCAATTTGGAAAAAATTCTACGAGTGGTTTAGGCGCTTGAGGTGTTCACACACAGACGGACAGATGGACGTTTTCCTTTCCATTAGTTTTTCGGTATCAAGGACTTACAAAACAGGTATTCCGACTACACTACATGTTACGGGATTTTTTCCCTTAATATAACAACTGGGTTTTTCCACTTTTTCGTTGTCAGGACACGGCAATAAATTTTTTTCTGCCGAAAATATGCTGTTTTTTCACGCAGCATTACATAATTTTCCCTATACTACGTATATTACTCCGTATATACGTGTGTATACGGGAAAGTGAAAAATACTTGTGCAACATCCAGCTACTATCATTATTTCCTAATAATGTACTTAAATCAAATCCCGGCTAAATCAAATGTTCATAGCCCCGGAGTGCGAATAGATGTCTTAGCGCTCTCATCCACTCACCCAGTTTCACATAAAATACATTTATTTCACCCTGACTGTTTGTTCTGAGGTGGATAAATTAGTTTAATGATCAATATTGTGTTCAGTAATGGATAAATAAGAAAAAACAATATAACTACATGAAATTAGTGAGTCGATAAGAGTAAGGTGGGTGGAATGCGATATAATCAGACGTGTGTTCTAACGAAAACCGTTTCTATTAGATTATAACTATCTAAATGCGGCAGCCACAGGACAGTATGATTAAAGAAAGGATTCCCAAGATCTCAAGATTCTGATAGGGAAAGGGAATTTTACGTTCGTTCGTGTGGCATCCGACCCGGTCCTTACCGTTTGAGGGTTAATTATGAGACTCTTCAGACACTGGAGGACTGAATTGCACCGACGTTTTAAGGTGAATGGAACCTAGCAGTCGCTGATACGCAAATGAAAAGTCAAGACACTTCGCGGGACACTTGACCGGGAGAGATGGCTCAGAGCATCAACTGATGTCACTGCAGTCCCTCTCACCTGGAGGTTCTGGGTTCTAGTCCCGACGGCGGCAGGATTTCCGACACTAGCTTGTCAGCTAGGTCGAGTTCAGTCGCTGTCCGGTAGAGAATTCTAGCGGCCGGCTGCTCTGCTCGGTAGTTTTCCGTACTTTCTCTGATCAACACCAGGCGAATACCGGAGCAATGCCCTAACAAACGAGCCACGTACCGCGCGCGATCTTTCCTTCCTCTTCCTGGTCCTATCCTCACCTCTTACACACACACACACACACTACCAAGCACTACACTAACCCACATGCCGGGAGACCGGTCGGAAGCTTACACCTTGTCCCGGCTGGGGCGGCGGTGCCCCGCTGGTGGGAATACCTGGTTGGGGAGAAACCCAGCTAGTGGACGGTACATCGGCGCCGGATCTCGCCATCGAACGGGGAAAAGATCACCGCCACCTCCCGAGGAAAACGTACGGGACTAAAGACCTCTGTAGTTGACTCGCCCTAAATCACGAATCAATCAATCAAAAAGCGAGACACTTGCTACTATTGAGACCGTCATGGGAGATATAGCGTCAATCGGGGTTGGAGAGCCCAATATCACTAAAAAAAACAGTGTCTTGAATGCTGCGAATGTTTTCATGGTCCAACGAATTCAAAACAGTTCACACAAATTGTGATATTCGCACAAAAATCAAGTTTGACTTTTAAATCTGATCATAAGGTGAGCAAATTGAAACATTCATGGAGGAATTAAATAGTTTGTAGATTATCTCTTGGATTTGATTCACAAATTTTTAATTTTTAACAAATTTTTATGTTGGCGCAAAATGTTCGTTTTCAATAGAAGGTTAGAATCTCCATGAGTTCAGTGGAAAGGAAGTATACCACACCTTCACTTCCTCTTCATGGTTTCATGTTGTCCAGATCCCCAAAACTTGCGGGAAGGTCCATAGGGCCTTTTTCTTGCAAAGTCTGACCCCCAACAGCATGGGCCTGCTTCGGTGCGGCCGCACCTAGGCCACAACGTTGCCAGGTAACTGAATTGCAATCATTTGGATGTTATTGTTGAAAGTCCACCTCGTATACAGTAACAAGAGGGGTCCATGATAAGAATATTATTCCCTCGACATAAAATGGAAAAGAAAACCAGCGTGTCTACAACAGCGCATACGTTCTTGCATTATTTGTAACTTTTAGAATTTTCAAAAATTTAGAGAGTAAAACGAAACTCGGACCTACCATTTGTACTTTGCTCTATCCGGGAAAAAATTACAGGTGAATTTAAAGCCTTTAAAAAAACTTTTTTAAAAGTGCATTTACTTCAAATAAAGAATGCGAAATTTTTTAAAACATAATTCAATGAGGAAAAATCTCTCAGCAATATTGTACCTTTGCAATGTTAAGCTTGTAATATAAGTTCCAGCATAGATATATCTTTTGCTTTCTCATTCAAATTCAAATTCAACTATTGACGCTACCAAAGCACGTTGCATTGTTTCTAAATGCCCCGCAATATTATACTTCTACATAAAACAGCAACAGTGTTTTCAAACAGCAATTTTTTTTTCCTTTCCGAGACCCAAAATCTGATCCTCAAAGGTAACGTGCCGGCACTTATTCCACTACGCCTCACTAGCACCGTATGGGTCGAATAGAGCCATAAAATGAATCGAACCGAGCCATAAAATTGTAAATGCATGGTAGGAAAACAAATATGATACGTTTTACCAAGAAGAGATGTGAAAATTGTTAAAAAGTTAAAAATTTTAAAATTACATACAGACACTTCCAGTTAATTTATCTTAATTATAAATATTTGTGATTGCAATCGCTTCATATGGTTATCAATAAAGTTTCTAGAATTCTCATTTATTTCCTATGACAACAAAGAATTTTGACAAATAATTCCCCGACCAGGACTCGAACTAGCGAAGCTTCCCTCATACGAGCTGTGCAATGCTCACTATTTAACGATTTCGACCCCCTTGGCTATGCATGGCATTTACACTTATACAATAATAATAAGTGGATGGTGGTTTCAGTTCATTTCTAGCATTAGAAAGCCGAAAAATCAAGTGAATGTGAAAAAATGTCCTTTGGGCACCCAAAGAATGTATCTGAGAAGATCATTCATAACAGAAAAAACATGTTCAAACTATAGAAATTAGAAAACTAATTTCTGCGAGAAAGTCTGTACCATTTTATAGCACAACTAGTTTATTTATTTGCCGGGCTTCCGTGACGCAAAAGTGGATAAATCCTGTTGTCCAGGCCATCCGGGATGAGCCGCATCGTCGATTCGCTGGCTGACGTTTCGGCCAACATATTGTGGCCTTCCTCAGAGCGTACTGCTGGATAAATCCTGTGGCTAGATTTAGAAAAATGATACCTCTAACTCGTGGTGTTCCCAGAATCCACGTTTTGATGACTCTTGATACCGAAAAATCGATGGATGGCAAAACGTCCCTCCGTCTGTCTGTCCGTCTGTGGTCAACGCTCGCGCCTAAATCGTTCAGCCGATTTTCTTCAAAATTGATATTCCCCAATCGTTCTTACTGTTGTCGAGGCTCCTGAAATTTGAAACCGGTATTTTAATTTTGGAGGGTACTTTACATGAAGCCTTTACTTAAAGACAGACATTTTCAAAGTTTTCAAAAAAATGGCTCCAATTTTTTAATTAAATGTTGTTGTTGAATAGCGCGATGGACATTTAAGAGGATGGTGTAAGTATTATTTTCGCTGATATCCCCAATTGTTCGAAAATTGCAGAAAATAATTTCAAAACTGCAAAATTGAAGATAGAGATTTTTGCGTCAATGTCGGTTGTACAACATTAGCACATTAAATAAGGTCATGTACAATTTGTTGAAAAAACGACTAGCTTTCGAGTAATTTGCGGTTCAAATTTACCAACATTTTGTTTCTCAAAAACCGCTCCTAATTTTTTCTTTGTTTTCTTCACTTTTGTAAAAAAATTGGTGGTAGTCCTATTTTCGGATATCGATAGATTTTTCGAAAATCGCAAAAAATTAAAACAACGATATTGTAGATAGAGATTTTTCCCTCAAACAAAGTCTGTTGTTCAAAATTATCTTTTAACCGTTAACTGGTGATCTGTCTTCAAAGGTCTATGAGACCCCATGTGTTTTTGGCAGATTATTTTCGGTGTTCCTTTTCATGTTAACTAGACAATTTTTTTAACGTTAACAATGCTATAATAATCAACAAAATAAAAGGATTTGTTGTAAATATGTAAAATGAAAATAATATAATTATTTATTCCTCGCCAAGTAAATTTCTGGCTATAATTTGTTCCATACTGTTTCTTCACTATCAATATTATCTTAAGAACTCCTAGAAAGGTTTCAAATATTATTTACTACATTCAGAAACCTTCCTTTGAAATACGATAATGCATTTTTACACGAAAAGTATTCATTAATAAAAATTTGCAATACACATTTACTGTGTGAAGAGAAGTCCCACTACTGGTGATGTGAGGTCTGCGAGACCACTCCAACACCAACTGGCCCTCAAAGGCGGACCACTATCACTGGATCCGCTGCCCCGCGTGTGAGTGTAGTTTAGAAAGAGAGGACAGTACTGTAAAGACTACAGGAACTACTGTAGGAACAGGAAGGTACTTGTACTACTGTAGGAAGAAAGAAAAACTTGTTGCGATGTACCAGAAAGGAGGGCTACGTGTTTATTTTCCCTCAATAGTCTGGGAGACCGCACGTCACCAGTTAAGGGTTAAAGAAAGGTCATGTATAAATTTCTGAGAAACCTAGTAGTTTTTGCGTAAATTACACTTAAAATTTACTAATTTTTTTTCTCAAAAACCACTCCAAGTTTCTTCGTTAAATTTTCTCCGCATATGTAATAAGTAAGCTGAGGATTTTGGCCTATTTGCCTATTTTTTTCCTTCAATGAGAAAAGCAATATTTTAGGTTACTTATTCATATTGACGCATTAGGAGTATTATATGCGAAATTTATAGTGCCTATAAATATCTATTTCACTAATAAATGCCTATTTTGCCTAAATGTTTAAATGTTTGCCTAAATGTTTTGTTTAAATGCCTAAATGTTGCCTATTCTCGTAATTCTTGTTCAAAATTCAATTATCCTTAATCAAAATTTAATTTTTTTTGTTTTTATCCTGCAGATTACAGAGAAACTGAACGACTATCGATAAATCTATTTTCCGTTTTATTGCCACCACTGTGCGGGTATTTCGTTTTATGAAACACATGCAAAATCGCTGGTGGTAGTCATGTGAACATTTTTACTACGAATTTTTAAATAATTTTTTACTCGAAAACGGTTCCAAGTGTTTTTTAAAATGATGTTCTCGAATGAATCAAAGGACGATACAAAAATTGGTGACAGTTATACTTTTCGCGAACATTGTATTTTTGAAAATTGTAAAAATGTAACATTGCAAAAGTACAGTATTGGATAGAAAGCTTTCTGTTCATTCAAATTATAAAAATAATTCTCAAAAATCATTACAAATATTTGCTTCAACTTTTTCCATGCATACTTAATGGAATGGACACTTAAAAAAGTGGCGAAGGTCTCATTTTTGTTGAAGTTTCTGAATTTTTGAAAATTGAAAATTTTGAAATTTTTAGATATAATGCGAAAAAGTATGTTCTGTTATAACACTACTAGTTACATTTGTGTTATGCTTGGCGATTAAACAAATCGTATAATATTTTCACTTATGTTCAAATTAAATGTGAGAAAGCTCATACTGTGCAGCATTTGTAAAATTAATGTAAAGCAAAAAGGTAGCTACTGCGATTCAGCCTTTTTTTCGAATTGCCCAACAATGCAAGAATGGATTTCTATGGAATAATGATGAAAGCAAACATTCCATGAAGATAGCTATATTATGATTCCTTCAGAAGCTTTCTACTCAAGAACGTAAATAAGGATAAGAAAAATATATAATGCCTTTTTAATTGCCTATTTTGAACTTTTAAATGCCTATTTTACATTTTTCAATGTATACTTTACATTTTTAGTGCCTATTTTGCCTGCCTATTTCTACATACTATATTTCGTGCCTATAAATCCGCAGCTTACTAATAAGGGACGATTAAGTGGTGCTAATCTCAGTTTTGGATACAGGTCTAATGTTTCGAAAATGTCAAAAGAACGTAGACATTTCAAAACTACAAAATTGGAGATAGCAATGTTGCTTTAAACTAAGTCTGTTGTAAATAAATCAGCCGTTTGTAAAATGTCATGAACAATTTGTTGAAAAAATAAGCTGATTTATTGCTTATTTAGCGTCAGAAATGTTCGTAATTTCAAAAAATATTATTTTCTGAAAATCCGCACGAAATATTTTCATTTTAGTTTCTCCTCGTATGTAATAGTATTTAGAAATAAACTAGTGGTACTATAGAATGGCACTTACTTTCTCGCAATACATAGTTTTTTAATCTCTCTAGTTAGTCTGAAATAGGTTTTCAGTGGTGAATGTCTCTTTTCCCAGATACCTTCTTTGGACGCCCAAGGACATTTTGTTCACAATCTCTCTATTTTTCGGCTTCCTAATGCTAGAAATGAAACCAACAAACATTAATTACTATTATATAAGTGTATTCCCATGGTGCTTATTGGCGATCACAGACTCAGCTTTTCGGAGAGAAGTTTCGCCGGTTCCAGTCTTTGTCGGGGAGAATTATGTTACAAATTTCTTTAGTTCCGGGAAATAATTGAGAATTCTAGAAACTTTATTAAAAACCATTTGAAGCAATTCTAATGGTTTTTATATAATATCACAAATATTATTAATTACGATAAATAAACTGGAAGTGTCTGTATGTGGTTTTCGAATTTTCAACTTTTTAACAATTTTTCACATCTCTTCTTGGATTTGTAAAACGTGTGTACCATCATATCAATTGTCTTCCTATCAAACATTTACCATTTTCTGCCTCTCCTCGATTTCAACCCACACGGCGCCTGTAGTTGCTGTAATTGGTTCTTTTCTGTGATTTCTCCTATCAATGTCGAAGATTATTTTATAAAAATACCTTGGTACGATCTGAATATTCCCGGGAATTTCAATAATTCTTTCTTGCCATATGTCATACAGAGCATAAAAAAATAGTCAAGAACATATTCCCGACTGTCTTGCAATCACTCGAATAAGCTATAACAAGAGATATGTTTGTTATCTCCAATGTGAATCATCCAAACATTTAAATTCGATAGTGCACTTGTGTTCACAACAGCAACTTTCCTCGAAATATCATTTGGATGAATCACAAAGAATTTTTCTTGTTTATTCTAAATTGTATTACTTGAGATGTTTTGTTTACTTGCAATCATAACATAAGATACATTTATTGATTTCTTTAATCAACTACAGATATTTGAAGTTTAATGAAGTGTTGACACAAAAGATAGACTTTATAACATTTTAACTTGACAAGCCGTTAAACATGAAATTCCATATAATGTATAAATTCAATATCTCACTATAAATTTCAGAACCAATACGCAACTTTTCAATCAAGTGACGAAAGAATCGCTCATGAATGAAATCAGAAATGAAGTATTCTGAAGATGCGCTCAGTACTGAGATCCGATAAAACTATGCGTTCTTTTATCTCAGCGGGTGTGTGCTGCAAAGGCATCACTATCTTCTTTACTTATCGTTGTCCGTCAACCAATCGGCGATCGCCTCCCAACCAGTCCCGTCCTTATTGCGGAGAGATCTTATCAGGGGAACACATCGATTGCAGACGACCTACGTTATCATTTTGTCCGCGACGGAAGAAGAGAACCCTACATCCAACACCCACCGGCCCGAAGAATTGCACGATTCATCACTTTGCCGAAAGGTAACAACAATTTTCATTATATTTTGCAAAAATATTACGAAATTAGTGCATCGCTAGACGGGTGTTGAACGTAATTCAGTATTCCATGTGTTTTCATGCGATAATTTCCTATGCTAGATATTGAACTTAAAAGATGAAATTACATTAGTGTTAATATAAATTATCACAGTTTATTTTTGTGTACTATTTATATTGATAGTTAATTGAAAACAGTAATTCTCAAGGTGTTAACTAAGTATCAAAGCTTCAGCTTTATGAAGAAAATATAATGTAAAGAAATAGTTTTAGGGATTCTGAATAGTTTTCGTGACTCGGAACAATGTCGTTAACACATGCCTTATTACATATGTGATAAAATAATAATTTTTTTTGCTCGTAAATAGGCCGACTCGGACCACGCGTACATGCATACTGCCTTTACCAGGTCTCATATTTCAGTGAGGGGATGAAAGGACTACACACATATAGTCATACACAAAAACACCCATGTCCGAGGCGGGACTCGAGCCCGCGACTCTGCGGTCCGGATCGCCACGACACTTTTGCTTTAGCGATCTCGGCCACGGGGCGGACTCATAATAATAATTATTACTAATATTATTATTTTCGTTTAGCCCATTACTGATCACGCTACACGTTCTCTTCCGAGGTCCACTCGTATTCCACCCTGCAGAGAGATTAACGTGTGTCATTATGGGGATCAGCTTTTCGACTGTACCTCGTGCTAAGACAAGATTGCTAGGCCTTGAATTATGAGATAATAGGATGATGATGAGCCTCGCAGCTAGCTCTTGGTCAGCATGCTCGCTTTCCTCTATACGGTGCCGGATCGATTACCAAGGCAAGACTATAGTGTGCGTTTTCCTTACAATGTCCCGGTATATGTATCTATGTGACGATGAGAAAATTCACTTCTCAGGTTGAGAAGACTACAATACGTCGTGGAGGTTTCTAAGGGCTAACCACACGTACCCTTTTAACCCAGGGCCGCGAGGCAGGGACGTCGCCGGTAGGCCTGAGCGCGTTGGGCTCAAGTAGGCTCAGGCGCTGTAGTGCTGTATTGCTGTAGTGCTGTAGGCCCGTTGGGCTCAGGCGCTGTAGTGTGGGTTTCAAACCCACACTACAGCGCAGGCACGGTCACATTGCATCCGACAAGTTCTGGCGAACACGGCCGACTTTTGAAGTCAGCAGACGGATATCAAATGAATTTGATATAATCGGCCGATCTGAACTGTGGGAGATGGATGTTGAAAAGTTGGTTTCACTTGTACACGAACGAGATGCTCTGTGGAAGACAGAGGATTCCAGATACCACAACAGGGGAAAAAGCAGGAAATTATGAAATGAAATGAGCGAAAGTAGTACCAAACGTATTGCAAACAGGTGACATAACCTCTCACATCTGTGGTTATGAACAGTCGTTCCTCTGCAATAATGCATTTTCTAAAGAATTCGAACTTTTTTCAATGTCATCTCTAATTGCTTCAAATATGTAAAAAGAGTATTAGGAGACATTATTTTGTGTTCGAAAAATTTCAGTGTTTGTTTCAGCAATTGGTAATATAAGATATGAAATCCACCAAATATTTTCACTATCGGCGAAAATAGGGTTCACCCAGTAATCTTTTTGGTTGTCAAGCAGAAGAAATTTAAGAGCAGAGCTCTTAGTGAGCGATTGTAATCTTCTCGCTTCCATGAGATACCACTTATACTCAATATTTCACAAATAGATGTCTATTGTAGTCGGATGCAGTGTGACCACATAGGTCGGCAGAATCCGTCGGCCGTTCTCGCGCCAACTTTTCTACGTCCGAAAACGGATCCACTCTGACCGTACCCTTAATGGCAAGGCTTAACGAACATAAAACCTGCACCATTCTCTAAAGCTTTCTTATGCTAAGATACTAATTTAATAAAAAAAAATGTTCTGCGGTTTTTGAGACAAAATTGTTTAAAGAAAATGAAAAGTTGCCTGTTTGACACAAAATTTCGCAAAAAATACTCATGTTTTTGAAAAATTGAATATGAATTTATTCGAAGATCTGTTCTTATGACCTGTTCTTATCTGACCTTATTTGAAGTTCTTTTTCACAGAAAATTTTTGAGTTCTCTAAACACTTAATTTGAAGTCATTTGAAGTAGTTTAACTCACAAATAAAATAGTGTTTACAAATTGCTGGTAATGTGCATATTAAAGGTGTGAGAGATCTTTCAAATATATTACATTTGTGTAATTTTTGAAAAAACAAAAAATACTCAAAAATGAACTTTGCGTCATATTAAAGAGTGTAATTTGCACTATCCGTTTGCAAAGTTTGAAGACAAAATTTTTATCCATTTATGAGTAAATTGGCGTTTGGGCGTTTCTGAAAATGCGGAATTTTGAGCTACTATTCACAGAAAACGGTTGAGTTATCGAGAGACTTTGTATGACATTATTTAAAGCACATGTATTCGTAAATATAATAATGTGAATAAATCGCCTCTAATGCAAATATTAACGACGTGAGATACAAGTAAAAAAATAATGTTTGTAATTTTTTTCAAAAACAAAAGAATAGAGAATACGGCGTTTATGTCATCTCATCTTTTAGTACTATCCCTACCAAAAGTTTAAAGAAAAAAATTGAAGCCGTTTTTGAGAAAATATTGTTTTGTAATTTTTTAAAATTTCACATATTGCACGCAACATTGTTCAAAAACTACTAAAATTTTCACAAAAATGTACTCACTTTGAAAAACAAATTTTATTTGGAGGAAAAATTTGTATCTTCAATGTTGTAGTTGTAGGACGCCGACAAAAATTCAAACTTTTGCTATTATCGAAAATTCAATCTTCAACCAACACAAGACCTGCGGCATTCTCTTAAATGACCTTCAGACTATACAACAAAATTTAGTCAAAATAGTTGGAGCCATTTTTTTTAAATTTTGAAGATGTCCCAGAAGATTCATGTAAAGAATTAAAATATCAGTTTCAAATTCATGAGGCCACGAGATCGGTCAGATCGATCGGGGAGTATTAATTTTGGAGAAAATGGGCTGAACTGTTCAGTCGCTAGCGTTGTTCATAGAGAGACAGACGGACAGACGGACAGACGGACAGACGGACAGACGGACAGACGGACAGACGGACAGACGGACAGACAGACAGACGGACAGACGTGTTGCTTTCAATTAGCTTTTTGGTATAAAGGACCCACAAAACAGGGATTCTGGCTGCACCACGCGGTAGAAGCTTTTTTTTTCTTAAATTAGCAACAGGATTTATCCCCTTTTTCATTACCAGGGCCCTGTGATAAGAGTTTTTCTGCCGAATATGCGCCGTTTTTTTCGCGCAGCATTACATCACTTTCCTTATATATTCGTATAGTATATGGGAAAGTAAAGAAAAGTTTCTATGGTCCATATAATGCAAGAACAAGACGTTTTTCGTGATATTACACGTATCATCAGACGTATAACTATATAACTAAATTTTTGGTATTAATCTGCTCCCTCTTTGTTCATATTGCCTCCTCCTCAAAGTGAGAATGTATGAATTGATATTGGGAAATGTTTCCCTTGTTTGTGCTTTTTGGAATTATCCTTTTAATTTTTTATACTGTTCTATAAGTTTTAAACTAGTGGTGCTACAGATTGGCACAGACTTTCCCGTATTAGTTTTCTATTTTCTTGGGTCTTCGCTAGCTATTCGGAATTGCCACATACTCTTTCTTGCCAGCTACTATCACCGCCAAAAGTACATTTTTTGTCATTTTCTCAATTTTTCGGTTTCCTATTGGTAGAACGAAAATTTTAACTATAGAATATTAAAGAACACAAAAACCTAGCTGTAAATGACAATTTTCTTTTAAAAATTATGTGCCGTTTAAGAGAAAATGGCGTTTTAAGCACTACTAAAAATGCGAAATTTGAAGCTCATTTTCACAGAAAATTTTTGAGTTTTCAAAATACTTTATTTGAAGTTATTTGAAGCACTTACACTCACAAATATAATAATCTTTACAAATTGCGGATAATGTGCATATTAAAGATGTGAGAGATCTTTCAAAAAATTTATATTTATATAATTTTTTAAAAAAACAAAAAAACTCAAAATAAACTTTACGTCATATTAAAGAGTGTAATTATCACTATCTGTTACAAAAATTTCAAGAAAAAATTTGCAGCCATATGTGAGAAAATGGCGTTTGAGCATTTCTGAAACTGCCGAAATTTGAGCTACTTTTCACAGAAAACGGTAGTGTTTTCGAGAAACTTTATTTCACCTTATTTAAAGCATATACTCGTATACTCGTAAATATAATAATGTGAAAAAATCGCCGATACTGTAAATATTAACGACGTGAGACAAGTAAATAAATTTACATTTTTGTAATTTTTGAAAAAACCAACCGATATACCAATATGGCTTTTATGTCATCTGATAGAGTAAGTTTACCACTATTCTTACCAAAAGTTTAAAGAAAATATTTGGAGCCGTTTTTGAGAAAATCTTGTTTTTGTAATTTTTTAATGTTGCACATATTGCACGCAATATTGCGCGAAAAATACTAAAATTTTGAGAAACATTTACATGACCTTTATGAAAGAACTCAATATGCAGAACAAATTTTATTTGAGGAAAAAAATCTCTATCTTCAATTTTGTAGCTGGAGAAAGACGCCGAAAAAAATTCAAAGTTTCAAAATTTTCGAAAATTCAGAGTTATCCGTGAAAATCGGACCTATGCCATATAAGAGTATTTTACTCTATTCATACAAGAAATTTAAAGAAAAAAATTGGAGCCGTTTTTGAGAAAATTTTGAAAATCCCCGCTTCGTATAAAGTACCCCCAAATTTTGAAGAATCTTTTTCAAAATCTCAAAGCATCGACTAGAATCAGGTCGACCGAGGAATATCCATTTTGGAAGAAATCGTACGTATGGTTTAGGCGTTAGCAGTGTTCACAGACGGACAGACGGACGTTTTCCTTTCAATTGGGTTTTCGGTATCAATGACCAAGAAAACAGGGTTTCTGGCTACACCACGTGTTAGGGGAATTTTTTTTCTTAATTTAGCAACTGGTTTTATCCACTTATTCGTTTTCACGGCCCGGCAATTAATTTTTTCCGCCGAAAATTGGCCATTTTTTCGCGTAGCATTACATAACTTTCCCTATACTACGTATATCACTCCGTGTACACATACGTATACGGGAAAGTAAAAATGCTTAATTTAATTTTTTGGTATGTTGTCCCCCATCTATCTATACATTTTGCACATTAGTAGCATCAGAATTCCAGTATGATATTCTTCGTGTCTTGCATAGTTTTCTTCGCAACGCTTTTTGCTTCACGAACAATGCCTGTGTTACCTATTCTTCGGTCAGATTTTATGACATGCCTCATAAGTGAGTGGGTCATCTTGATAGCTGACTACATATTATTATTATTATTATTATTATTATTATTATTATTATTATTATTATTATTGTTGTTGTTGTTGTTGTTATTATTGTTGTTGTATTCTTCAAGAATGCGTGTCTTTTCTTCGCAAAAACGTCATTTATAGATATCCAATCACTGAGTCATTATCGGTCGTTGGCGTTTGTACACGTCACCCAAGGAAGGAAGTTATCTCCCGTGAGGTGACGAGCGCTTGCCCCCTCTGCGAAACAATCTTTTGAGACGACCTGTCGCCATTGTGTCGAGACAATCGTCTCAGGACACACTCGTCTCAGGACACACAGCTATAGCAGAGATATTTCCTCGCTCCCAGGACACCCCTTACTCACACGCCCTTACTCCAACATGCACTACACTATTACACATGCCGAGGGGACCGGTCAGGAGCTCAGAACTTGTCCCGGCTGGGGAGGTGCCTCGCTGGTAAGAGAAACCTGGTTGGAGAAAACATGCATTACACTTACGGGACTAATGACCTTAGCAGCTGACGCGGCCGGAATCTCTATCAATCAATCAATCAATCGAAGAATGGCACGTCTTTCGTATACAGAGTGCAACAAAATTAAACAGCGAAACTTCAGAAATGGATTCCGCACACAAAGAGAGGTTATTTAAAACATGGAACGGGAAATGTTTAACTACACAGTTATCTAACTTACTAGTTCACGTACGTTCACGTATCACAAGAAATTTTAGAAGTGAATTTAACCACCCTGAAACAGGCGTCCTAGCGTTCGTCTTTGCGCTGACAACTGCTCACCTCCAAAATTGCTTGGTGCAGCGGATACTTTCTGACAGGCGGTCACTACGTGTGCTGGATGGATTTGTTCAACATGAGGTAAATTTCGTTTAACAGTCGCACACACCACAGACGTGTATCCCTCAGTCTTTGGTGGGCGTGTAAAACTCCCATGAACGGATAGGCAACAATGGAGTTCTTCAAATATCATTCGGTTTGGCATCCTGCGAGGTGGATATCGTTCCTAATAAAAGCGCTCTTGCGCATTGCCATCGCTCAAATCGCTCTTAAAGCATGCGCTCTTAAAGCATTGCTATCCTTCAAATCCAACTTTTAATGCATGCTTGCAAGTTGTGTGTCTCAAGAATCGTCGTTTGCGTTTATTGTAGTTAATTGAAAATCACAAAAGTTTCTTACAAGCCTTATTATTAAGACGCGGATTTTGATGATCTTAAACATCACCAAAAATAATTAATAAAATGCTCTCAAAATGTTTTTAAAAAGTCCTAAAAGCAAAGAAAAATGAAGTAAAAAATTTGATCAAAACCAGTTCAGATGCAGAATTCGAGTTGTTGGATATGTTACTGAGTAATAGAGGCTTCTTCCTGTCGTTCAAGTGAACTCAGCTGGCAAACTTTTGGTTCGAACTGGACCAGAAAATCTTTGTCTTTAAATTATCGTGAAATCCACCGAGCAGACAATGTGCTGAAGGCGTTACAGGAATCTTAGATTACATACAACTGCCGACGTTGCCTGAGCGAAGAAATTGAATAGGCTACTCGGAAATTCTGTAGATAACATTTGTTGCATTCTGTAAATATCTTTGAAGCAAGAACCATTAAAAAGACATTAAAATCCAGAAAAATAATTTAAAAATTAAGAAAAAAGGTAAAAAATGATAAAAGTCGTAATAAAAGAAAAATGCCAAAAAGTTCTAAAAATGGGTTATTTCCTTTTGTTAAAACTTAAATGAAATTCCGAACGGCATTGTTTTAAAGTGAAAAGAAAACTTGTGGTGCTACAGAATGACACAGACTTTCCCGTATTAGTTTTCTGTTTCGTTTGCTCTCGGCTAGCTATTCGGACTTGCCAATACTCTTGACAGCTGCCATCTACCGCCACCCAAACCACATTTTTTTGACATTTTATTAATTTTTCGGTTTCCCATTAGAAGAACAAAACTATTATTTTAAGAATATTAAAAAACAGTTAAACCTTGCCCTAAATTGCGATTTTCGTTGAAAAATTGCCGGAAATGTGCATTTTATCCATATGAGAGATCTTTCAAAAAATTACATTTTTGTAATTTTTGAAAAAACAAAAAAATACCCCCAAATTAACTTTACGTCATATTAAAGAGTGCAATTAGCATTATCCGTTCGACAAGTTTGAACAAAAAAATTTGAAATCATTTTTTAGAAAATTGCATTTGAGCGTTTCTGAAAATGCGCAATTTTAAGCTAGTTTTCACAGAAAACTATTCAATTTTCGAGAATCTTTATTTGACATTCTTTAAAGCACGTGTACTCATTAATATAATAATGCAAACAAATCGCCCTACTGTAAATATTAACGACGTGAGAGACAAGTAAAAAATCTACATTTTTTCAATTTTTGAAAGAACAAAAGATTAGGTTGTTATTACTATTGTAAGATAATTGGAAATGTAATTGTTATAATTTTCTACTGTTGTATTGTAATTGTAACTGCATTATAATTATATTGTAACTGTATTATAACTGTAACAGGAAGTCGCTAATAACCGCGATGTTAATGCGACTAAAAATAAAAATAATTTTAAAAAAAGAATAGAGGAATATGGCGCTAATTTCATCTCATAGAGCACATTTAGCACTATCCCTACAAAAAGTTTAAAGAAAAACTTTGAAGCCGTTTTTGAGAAAATTGATTTTTGTAATTTTTTAAAATTTCAAACATTGCGTGCAATATTGCGCAAAAACTACTAAAATGTTCAAAAAAAATGTACATGACTTTAATGAAAGAACTCACTTTGGACAACAAAATTTATTTGAAGGAACAATCTCTATCTTCAATTTTGTAGTTCTAGGAAGACGCCGAAAAAATTTCAAACTTTGGCAATTTTCGGAAATTCAGAGTTAACGTGAAAATGGGACCTATGCCACCTCAATAAATGTATTTTACTCTATTCTTACAAGAAATTTAAAGAAAAAATTTGGAGCCGGTTTTAAAAAAATTTTGAAAATGTTCGGGGGGCTTCATTTAAAGTACCCTCAAATTTTGAAGAAAGTTTTTTTTAAATCGAGGTGCCTTGAGCGGACGCAGATAGACCGGGGAATATCCGTCTTGGAAGAAATCGCACGTATGGTTTACGCGCTAGTGTTGTTCACAGACGGACAGACAGACACGGACGGACGGACGGACGGACGGACGGACGTTTTGAAAAGACTTTTTCGGTATCAGTGGTCCCCAAAATGTGTATTTCCGCTGAAATCTCGAAATCGATTTTCCGCAGCATTACATAACTTTCCCTATACTACGTATATTACTCCGTATATAAGTACGTATACGGGGAAGTAAAAGTGGCATTTCATTAATATCCGCCCCCTACTTATTAAAATAGATTGAAAACCACAAAAATATCGACAGACTAACAAACTTATCTTATACGGCTAGGTCTAAAGAATGCGGGAAATCATTTGCGCGTGTCCAGAGGTATTTAGGTTGGCAATAATTCCATTCGCAACCTGATGATTCATGTGTCAGTATTGTAGATAGAGTCTCTAAAATTAGCCAGCCATCAAATCATATACTGACATTAAAACCCGTTTCTCTGCATAAGGAATGTATACATTCGTTGAAATTTTGCCATAGGTTTTTTTACATTTTGTATTATGCTATGTTATACTTTCCATGTATTTGAAATTGAAATATTTTACATAAATAATTAAAATTATAAAACCAAACTCAAAATATTGTGAGGTCAATAGTCCCCATTGTCGCATTAAATTAATGTTTTTGAGACCGATGCAATATCGACATTTGGCGACCTCTTAAACATTGCTTCTCACAATATTTGTTTTAACTTTAAATTAATACTGTGATTAATTCTGGTCGTTCACATTTATACACGAAAAAAATATGTTCTTTAATAAAAAGAAAAACTTATTCTAAAATGATCATTTTCAATTTATATTGGATTTATTCAAAATATGTAGGCTAATTAATTTCAAAAGATAATGAAAGTATTTTAACTTAATTTTTTACCATTCTAACAAATAAAAGACATTACTCAAATTATTACGCATTTATAAATATCAGTTTAAGTAATTTCATATAAATCTAAGCGGGTTTTATGTTGTTACTTAGTAAAATGCGAACTTATAGGCTACATGCCATCAAAATGAACAAAGCACGCTCCACTCTCTGGCACGCTATACTCTCTGGCACGCTATTTCACATTGTTCAATGATTCGGTAAAAAATGCAGATATAGCAAAGCAAAATAGAAATTAAAATGTTGACTAACAATGCAAAAAGGAATTTTCTTGTCTCCTTTTTTTTCACCAAAATTTCCTTCTCGATTTTTATGCTTTTTCTAGCGAGATCATAACATAAAGCATCTGAACTTCATCGACACACTTTTGGATATGATTCTTGGGCGAACGTGAGATAAAAAAACAGGAAAACAGAATTTACTGTAACCCGAATACCAAGTTTTGCGAGAAAGTGGGATTCCAAACACTTTCCAGCATTGGAACACTCGTACACTGTACGAGTATAAAGAGGACAATGCTGTGAGCGTCATTCGACTTCATCAGTTATGAAAACAATTCCCTTACTTGTTTGGTCACGAAAACCTTTGAAAAACACTTTTCGTCCGCGGATTCACAAGATTGATCTGCTTTTTCGTTACCACGGCCCGGCAATAAGAGTTTTTCTATTGAAAATTCGCCGTTTTCCGTTGCGTGTGTGTTTTTTTGTTTGTTGTTTTTTTGCACGATTTCAATACTTTCTCTAGTGAGAGAAAGTGGTTTCTCAAGTGGGAGAAACTGAAAAACGGTGGAATTATTTTTGTTCGTTAATGCAATAACTTTGCCATCGTGATTACTTTTTATAATCACGTCAAACACACACTTAGTTCCACAGCAAAGCACCATGTAGAAAACAAATTAATTTCGTAATCAAAGCAGCAGGCGTCAAAATATTTGGAGTAAACTTATGTGTTTAGGGTGTGACGATATAAACTCTTTGGGTGTGACATTGCTATTAAATCATTGAAATAATGACACTTTTCTACAAAACAGCATTCCCCTTAATAATTAAAAATATTATTCATGTCAAATCTTCTTTCATGCACATTTTAATATTACAAATTTTGAAATTGCCGCAGGCTACGAAATTATTTCACATGATACGAACATGAGTAATTTACGTAAAGAAGATACTTTTCTTATTTATTTTTATGCATTTTTTCATTCTAAAATAGGACAGAATACTTGATTATTTTACTACTATTGATAGGACGATAAAATTATTATCACAATAATATCTTTTACACCTCGAACATTTCTTTCGCTTTGCTTCGCTTTTCTTTCGCTTCGCTTTTAAGATTTCTACTTATTTCAGCTGCAAATCAAACTGCACCTCGCAAACTCTGTTTCCTCCGAAATGTCGCCTAGCACGAAAATATTGTTTTATGCTATGTTTATTTCGAAATTCTCCGACTTTTCTGTAAATAACCAATGCTTTCAATTGTTGGACCACAGAAAAAGCCACCAAATGAGGAGACTTTACCTTAAAAAGGATACTGATTATTAATTTCTTTAAAGTGATAATTACATAATGTTTATTTTGAAATTTTATTTTAAAATGATAATTTCCGACTTCTTAACTTTTCGGACCCTTCTTTAAAGAGTAAGAGGACTAAAAACATAAATAACTGTAATATTCACTATAGAAGTTTCGATTACGAGTATCCAAGAAGGCGAATACTAACTTCAGGTTTTCAAACAATTACAATATTTAATATTAAACCACATGCACAATTTCAAAGTCCATAATTACAAAAAAATTAACTGATAAAGATTAATAATTATTGCATTCAGCAATAAACCAAAAATTCACAATAAAAAATCAGATATTGTTTCACTGTTACATCTTGTCTGTACATGTGGAATATTGTATTAGAGGTGTAATTGGTTTTAAAGTATGTTGTACATAAAATATAATCTACAAATCTCATATATATATATATATATATATATATATATATATATATATATATATATAATGTATAGTCTTAAAAAGTTAATTAAACGAACTAAAATATATGGTATTAAAATTGCAATAATTGTTATTTTTAACATTTCAGCATCATGTCGCAAGAAATGGCGGCAGTTGCTGGCGATCGAGTTGCGGAACACAGCGCCGAAGCTCTCGGCAAAGCACTTCAAATGATGGCGCAACAACTGGCAAACAAGCAGGACACCATGCGGGAACAGACGAAGGCGGACATGCATGAACAGATCCAGAAGGCCATGGGCCAACACGAGGAACGCTCTCAGCAGAAGTTACAAGAGGCGCTTCGAATGCAGGAAGACCAGTCGGTCAGAAAATTCCAGGAGGCCGTGAGCGAGATGACGTGGAAAATGGAGGAGAAGAGCGAGGCGATTCGCGCCCTGGAGTGGAGGTTGGAAGAACACATGCGACAAGTGGAGTCGAAGTTGGAGCTGGTGGAAGCGCGATTGACTTTGTTTCGAGAAGGTGGTAAAGTCGAAGCCGCGGTCGACCGTGGTCCGTTGGAGCAACTGGAGTTCCGGATGAAGAAACTGGAGGCGAACGTCCAAAAAGCACTGGAGTTTGTTTTCATTCGGATGAAGATTCTCGAGGGCCAACAGGAAGAGCTGTCATCGCATGTGGCTGCCATCGTATTCAATGAGAACTCTCATTCACCAACCAACGAGGACTCAACCTCTCGCAATAGTTCTTCGAACGTATCTCAGACCGAAACCTGCCCTTCTCAGCAACCGGAGTCCATTTCTAGTACTGCTTCTTCTCAATCTAGTACAGCTTCCACGTTCTCTAAACTTTCCTCCAATATCTCATCTATGTTCAATAATATGTACTCGTCTTCCAACGCCACCACAAATGCTTCTTCTGCTTCTGATCCTCCATCAACTCTCCACTCTTCTTCTCATTCCTCTTCGCATAATCCTTCTGCCACCAACTCCTCTGGCAATTCGTCAATTCCCTCCAATACCTCTACATCTATCACCTCTTCCTCTTCTACATTTTCTTTCCCGAAAATTTCGTCTAAAGTCTCTTCAATTTTTAATATGGGCTCCAATTCAAACTCATCCGCCAATTCCTCTTCAGCTCCAAATCCTCCGCAGTCTGCAAACTCTGACACCAAAGACTCTCCCATTACTCGGCATCGTTCACCTACCAAGACTTCCTCCTCTCTTCCCGCTACTCCTTCAACCCCTCCATCCAAACCTCCTCGCATTCTTCATCCTCCAAACCTCCCTCTGATAACTCGCTGCATTCCACGATTCCATCCTTTACTGCTCGTCAGTCTGACTCTTCTTCACCCCTTCAAACCCTTTCCCAAACAAGCTCTCCCTCGACTTCCTCCTTACCCCGAAATTCTCCAACAACCACCACGACCACTTCTCGCTTCAGCTCCTCCTCTATTCCCGATCACTCATCCACCACCGTTTCTCCGCCCAATTCTCTTCCTCCCCAAAACTCTTCGTCACCCAACACTCCCCTCAACCCTTCTCCATTGCGGCCCTCGTCTCTCTCTATCTCTTCTCCAGCTAGCCTCCCACCTTTCAACCCTTCCACCAGTTCTTCCTATGAAACTCCTCCGGGTCCTGCACAGCCGGCCGCCATTACGTCATCTCACCACTCTTCCACCGGCGGCGTCCCGCCAGTTCCCCCTTCATCTCTCGCCGTCCCTCCAGCTACCCTCCCACCTTACAACCCTCCTACCAGTTCTTCCTTTCGAGCTCCTCCGCGCCCTGCACAGCCGGCCACCGTCAACACGTCATCTCACCACTCTTCCACCGGCGGCGTCCCGCCAGTTCCCCCTTCGTCTCTCGCCGTCCCTCCAGCTAGCCTCCCACCTTACAACCCTCCTACCAGTCCTTCCTTTCGAGCTCCTCCGCGCCCTGCACAGCCGGCCACCGTCAACACGTCATCTCACCACACTTCCACCGGGGGCGTCCCGCCAGTTCCCCCTTCGTCTCTCGCCGTCTCTCCAGCTAGCCTCCCACCTTCCAACCCTCCCACCAGCTCTTCCTGTGGAGCTCCTCCGCGTCCCCCCCAGCCGGCCGTCATTACGCCGTCTCACCACACATCCGCCGGCGGCGTCCCACCCCACTCCCGTTCGTGGCCGGCGTCTCCCGTGGAGTACCCGCGTCGAAACCCGGCGCCGCTTCCGACGGTGCCCATTTCCCCCGAGCGACGCGAAGCTCTGGGCAAATCCCTGCGGGACGCGGCGCGAGCTGGCAACGTGGACTCGGCGCTGTGGCTGCTGAACGCGGGCGCCGACGTCAACTTCACCACGTCGCACGGGTGGACGCCGCTTATGGACGCCGCGTACAACGCCCACGCCGAGGTCGTGTCCTTACTGCTGGAGCGAGGGGCCGACATCCGCGCCAAGACCCAGGTACGACGGTATACCGACGCTTTCGAATATTATATTATATTATATGATATTATTATTATTATTATTATTATTATTCATTTCTCCATCAATTTTCATACTTTTTGTCATATTTTTATCATTATGATCCCATACATGCTTGCAGTCGTCTCAAAGATATTTTTCATATCTCCTAATTGTTATCTAATTTGTTACAATTTTTGTCGAATATAATTGTCTGTCTTTTCTATAAATATATATGCGTTTGAATTAGGAGGGTATGTATATAGACGGATAAATAGACGGAGAAAAAAGAAAGCGTAGAGACCACAAGATGCGAAGGAAGTGTTAGTTAAGTTTTTGTCAGGTTTTGTGCTAAGGTCAACCGCTTCTGTAAAATTTATTTAATGACTTTAGTAAGTAAAACTATCTTCACGCGGAGCCAAAGGAGAAGAGGTTAATTTTGAGCATGTTAGATTTTAAAAGTATATTTTAAATATAGTAGTTACGTAAACAGCGGAAAAATTTGATGGTTTCGAAAATGCAAACAAAATTTTTATCATATTTATGGTCATATTTTCATATTTTTAGGTCATAAATGCTTTCATATTTCTAACAGGGTTAGGTCATAAACAGTCGGACCCTAATTATAATACTTCAGCGTGAAGCCCAGGTAGGGTGCGATAGTATTTAAAGGCTTGCTGAGGAAGGTAAAGGGCTTATGCATCAGCACGAGAGTTCGTAGTTTTGCTAGGTGCGCTGTGTAGATGCACAGTTCAGGTCCAATTGTATTTTAAAACATTTCACCTATCCACACCAAGGGAGGGCATCACATTTAACCAGACGTACAGTTGAGGTTCACCTGTATTTTAAAACATTTCACCTATATACCCCGAGGGAGCGCCCAACACTTCTACTGACGTACAGTCCAGATGCACTTGCATTTTAAAGCTTTCGATAGCCACCCCGATGGGGCACAAGGCACTTCAACTGACATACACTTCAGGACCACCTGTATTTTGCTGCATTGTGCCATCTCATCCACCGGGAGAGGTCGCTCAGGGCATCAACTGATGTCACTCCAGGGCCTCTGACAGGTTAGAGTCCCGACTGTGGCAGAATTTTCGATACTATCTCAACAGCTAGGTCGAATTCGTCGCTGTCTGGAGGTGAATTCTAACGGCCAGCTGCTCTGGGTTGGTAGTTTTCCATGGTTTCTCTGATCAATACCACGCGAATGCTTAACAAACGGGCCACGAGCCTCGCGAGATCTTTCCTTCCTCTTCCTTGTCCTATCTTCCCTTTACTTACACACACTTGCATGCACTACTCCATCACACATATTGGGAGACTAGTCAGTAGCTTAGAGCTTCTGTCGGCTGGGGCGATGATCCGCTGGTGGGAGATACCTGGTCGGGGAAAACCTCGCTAGCCGACGATAGGTCGGCAACGGATCTCACCATCCAACGAGTGAAGGTCACCGCCACCTCCCGAACAAAAACATGAACTACATTTAAGGAACTAATGACCTTAGCAGTTGACGCGCCCGGAAACACCAATCAATCAGCCATCTCATTCCCAATGGCGAGTGCATGATAGGGTAATTGGTTCACTGGTTCACTCTACATTTTCTAATACACTGAAGAGCCAAAAACACTGGTACACCTGCCTATACTTCGGTTTTTCTTTTTTGGCGTGTGGAGGTGTGTCATCAAAACGGAATATCTCACGGTATTTCGCGTCGTTCTCGATTGTGCCACTAGGATTCGCATGATCGCGACTGTATCGAGCAGTGCGGGTGATCCTGCGACTCCTAGCTGCACAACGGAGAACGACCTGAAATACCGTGAGATATTCCATTTTGATGACACAACCCCACGCGCCACGAAAGAAAAACCGAAATCGTGTAGAGCCCCCTCGAGCACGCAGAAGTGCCGCAACACGACGTGGCATTGACTCAATGTCTAAAGTAGTGCTAGACATAACTGACACCATGAATTCTGCAGGGCTGTCCATAAACTCGTAAGAGTACGAGGGGGTGGAGATCTCTTCTGAACAGCACGTTGCAAAACATTCCAGATGTGCTCAATAATGTTCATGTCAGGGGAATTTGGTGGCCAGTGGAAGTGTTTAAATTCAATGGTGTTCCTGGAGCTACTCTGTAGCCATTCTAGACATGTAGGCTGTCACATTGTCCTGCTGGAATTGCCTAAGTTCGTCGGGATGCACAATAGACGTGAATGGGTGCAGGTGATCAGACAGGATGCTTACATACGTGTCACCTGTCAGTCGTACCCAGACGTATCAGGGGTCCCGTATCACTCCAACTGCACACATACCATCACAGAGCCTCGACCAGCTTGAACAGTCCCCGTTGACATGCAAGGTCCATGGATTCACGAGGTTGTCGCCATACTCGCACACGTCCATCCACTCGAAACAATGTGAAACGAGACTCGTCAGACCAGCCAACGTGTTCCCAGTCATCAACAGTCCAGTGTCGGTGTTGACGGTTCCAGGCGAGGAGTAAACCTTTGTGTCGTGCAGTCGTCAAGAGTACACGAGTGGGCCTTCGGCTTCGAAACCCCATATCGATGTCTCGTTGAATGGCTTGCACGCTGACACTTGTTGATGGCCCATCATTAAAATCTGCAGCAATTTGCGAAAGGTTTACACTTGCCACGTGTCTTGATTTTTCTCAGTCGTCGTCGGCCACGCTCTTGCACGATCTTTTTGCGGTCGCAGCGATGTCGGAGGTTTGATGTTTTACCGGATCCCCGATATTCACGGTACACTCGTCAAATGGTCGTAGGAAAATCCAAATTTCATCGCCACCTCGGATATGCTTTGCCCCATCTTTCTTGCGCCGACTTTAACACCACGTTCAAACTCACATAAATCGTTATAACCTGCCATTGTAGCAGCAGTAACCGATCTAACAACTGTGCCACTCTGGTTGTCTTATTAGATCCAGATCTCTTTATTTCAATACGCACGGCAATACCTTTTTTTATTTATTTGTTTGTTTCTTTGTTTGTTTGTTTCTCTCTTTCTTTATTTCTGTATTTGTTTGTTTGTTTATTTATTTATTTGGCTCTTCAGTGTATTTTGTTTCTTGCACTTTTCCCCAGGGCGCGCGCACGGCGCTGCACCTGGCGGCGTGCCACGACCGTCGCGGCCGCTGCGTGTTCCTGCTGCTGAACGCCGGGTCTCCCGTGGACGCGAAAGACGCCGACGGCGACACGCCGCTGCACTGCGCGGCGCGGCTGGACACGGAGGCTGCGGCGCGGGCGCTCCTGGCGGCTGGGGCCAACACCTCGGCGAGGAACAAGAGAAACCAGAGGCCTGGGGACATTGCCGGGCCGGACATGCGCGCGCTGCTACGCGCGTGAAGACAAGAGATCGGTCAAGAGTTGCTCAAAACAGTGGCGGATCCAGGAGGGGAGGTATGGGGACCATCCTCCCCAGACGTTTGTTACTTTCCTTTATTTGACAAAATTGATGTACAATTGATGAACAATTTTGTAACTCTTTAAAAAAATAATGTTATAGTATCATATACACACAAAAAAATCATACAATATAATAAAACGTAATGTTTTATTATACATTTTTATGTGTATTTTATGTATATAATAAGTCGTAACATATTATGTTTATTATTTAAGAAAAATCTATAATCCTCCCTTCATCGGCTGGATCCGTCCCTGGCTCAGAAGTGCCCCGGCCAGGAAAATTAAGATTTTGTTAAGAGACATTAGCAAATGATCTTTGGCAAATGATCGCGAGGCTACATTTGTAATTTAAGTTAAACTTTTGTTTGTTATACTATTTTTCGTATTTTTTTCTGAATAAGAACACTGTTATTTCAAAATGTTTATTTGAATATGGTATGAATGACATTTAACTTTAATGTAAGGAATTTAAATCTACCCGTGTTCTGCCTGATTAAAATTGGGAAAAGATACGTCTTTTTACGTACGAATATCTTTTTAAATTTCTCCATTGATATTCATAATGAGTCATTTCGCAGTCGTAACACTAGTGAATCATTATTTGACAATAGTATTTGACTTTGAAAATAGTGTATTGCCTTTGGGATTTTCTGCGTGGTGAACATTCTTTCTGTCACTCATAACAGCAGTGCTCGCGCGGACTTCAATTGTAGCCCAGCCTACTTTAAGACTCTCGGATAACAACGTGTTTGAAAAGCTGGGAAGCAGACTAGATGCTATGTGTAACGTGTTATCTGAAGGTACTCCCCCTTCCGTAGAAGAACATCCGCGCCAGCAAAAATAAGATGGCTGGACTACAACAGTAGTCCGCTCGAGTACTCCAGGGTTACCGCCTTTTGCCATGAAGAAGGTTACAGTTTGATGTGCGAATTACTTGCAACCATATCTTCGTTGCGGTATCTCACAATCAGTCAACATTCGATTCTTCAGTAAACGGAACATGTAATGTAGAATAAGGTGAGTGACAAATGTCCCAGGGTGAAGACTTGTATATATCCTTAGAAACTAGAGCCATTGAAGACTCCGCTACCGAGACACTAATACAACTTTAGAAACTAGAATTATTTAAGACTTCACCATAAAGACTTTATTACGGCTTTAGAATCTAGGGCCTTTAGAAACTTCGCCAAGTCATGTTTTACTCACGTTGTTCCACCTTACATGTTCCATTTCCTCGAGAATGAAATGTTGTCTGACTGACAGACGCAGCTTCCAAGAAAATGTTTTCAACGATTCGCGCGTCAAACTGCGACCTTCATCTCCTGTTGAAGTCGTAGGCTTCCGCGGCCGGAGTCCCGTGAATGATCTTGGCTGTCCGGGTGACGCCGCGTCGAAGGCTGTGTTGCCAACGTTTCTATCTTCTTATCGTGGTCTTCCTCAGGGCTGGTCTGGGTCGAGGGTAAGATGGTCGAAACGTCGGCAACACAGTCTTCATCTCCTGTTGTCTACACTTTACATACAGCGGCACAGGGTATCAGGGAGTTTCAGTTTCCTCTCCCCAGAAACCAATGATGCATATTCATGAATAAAATTTAAATATAATAAAATTTAAATTGAATACATTATAAATGTCTATAAATAAAAAATACAGTTTATATTCAATATAAATTAAAAATTATGCATAAGAAAATAGCAACTTGGGTGGACATTACCAAGTATGGCTCCCCCTTACAGAAATTCTTGTTGCACCGATGAGTATTAAAAATTTTCTATCTCACAGATGTACAGTCAATTTGAAAGCATTTCTCATGTGATGCATCTTACAAAAGGAAACTATACGGCAGAGGCTTAGCCAGAGGGAAGCTTCTAAAATAATGAAAAGTGATTAGTTCATTGTGATTTTTTCTTGCTGAATATACTAGGTGTGCCAAAAATATTTACAATCTACAAACAACAAATAACATCGTACTCTAACATCTCATTGATGTTAAGATGAAAATATGTAAATATTTTGTCATGTGATTTTATGAAAAAATTCAATAGAATAGTTCACAAGTCGCCCAAAACAAAATTCAAGCTGCATCCAATCCAACTAAAACATAATATATTCTACAAATATTTCAGTTGATATTATATTTGTTTAGCTTATGAATGAGAGAAAAATCATCATACCGTAAATAATAAAGGGAAAGGTTAAGTTGTACAAGGAAATGACAGTGTCAGAGAATTTTGTGGAAAGGTACAATAAGTTTTTATTTGACAAGAACCATGAAATTAAGAACCAAATGGATTGAAAAGAATCTCTAGAAGATGCAAAAACATCTTAAACATTTTAAAATAAAATTTTCAAACAAATTTGTACTGGTTTGTGCAAATGTTTTAAAAAAATTCAATAATTTTGTGATATAAATGATATTCTATTACTGTGATTTTGTAAAACTGTGTTTGTTGTACCTCAATTTTAAAACAAGAAATATAACTTAATTGTAGCAAGTAAGAAAACATTTCATATTAAGGCTTTCTACATTAATACTGACTTTTATTATTTTGACTTTAATGTAATTAATTAAATATACTATTCTTTAATTTATTCTGAATTATTTTAAATTGTAGTATAACCTTTTTCCCTTCTTCCGAAAGACACATAGGGGCATATACGGTTTTTCCTGTTTTTTCATCTAATAAAAAAAAATTAAACCTTCAACTTCATAAGTTGCAATTAGACACAGGTGTTGCAATGATTCAAGAAGTTCATTAATAAAGACATTTGCGAGAATTTATTCAGATATTAAACACATGTCTTTCAACATGAGAGTAATTATGTCAATTTTACAGGATATGCTACAAGATTGGGTGCAGGACCAAATCAGGTATCAACAGCACACAATAGAAAACAATTTTTATCTTGAATAGAATATCAGTCAAAATATATTTTATTGAAATTACTGATTTAATTAAAAAGTCAACATTTTTAAATAAAAATTTATAACATTCTCATGCGATTAAATTGATTTGAATTAATACAAGGAACAGCAAATTGTGTTACTTTTTCATACGTTCATCAACTGCAAGATAAATACAAATGAAAAACATGATATATATTTTTAATTTAATATTAATTAGAAAATATATCCAAATTAAGTCAATACGTTATGACAAAATAGAATTAGTTATGTTAAAAGTTACATTATGTTACGTTACATTACATTACGTTTAAGTCAATATATTATGATAAAATATTGCATATTACACTTGGCAAAAATACCATTAAGTGCTCATTAATAATTAATTATCAACTTGCACAAACACTCACTTGAATAATCAACTTGAACATAATGGTCTCTTTTACACACATTATCTTCAAACAAAATTCATGTACGAAGATAGCAGTTGACTTAGACTTCAGAGATGATGATTCCTTTTCATGAGGATGTTGTTATTATTTAAATTTATTAAAAATAATTTATACAAAGTTTAAACAAACCACCGCAATTTTCAAAAAATGGGCCAAATTTCAATGATCATAGCTAACATAATTATCATGTAATTATTTTCTATTTGTCATTAACATTTATTTTCTATTTTTTTTTTTGAGATGGAAGGTCTCTCTTTTTAATGGTTTAGACAAAAATATAATTCACCTTTCCTGCAGCCTTCAAGTCATCACAAAAGTACGAAGTTTTTAATTCAAACAATTGTGTGCTTCAAAGCTCAGCATGGGCCTGATTTCCCAAAAATTCATTAAATCTGTTGACAAGCTTTGAAAGCCTGGGCATTATACTTCAGAAAGAATTGAAGTCATTAAAAATTGATGATTTTTTTAAGTAAATTTTACTTGTGTTAAAATGAAATTTGTGTTTAAGAATTCTGTAGTCACAGGGTAAAAGTTCTTAAGTCAATTTTTGGCGAAATTGGGTTAATTACTGGAACTACAAGTTAAGTATCAATATTTTATTTTAGTAAAACGACTTAATACAAATGTTGCCTCAATGAGAAAAAAGCATTGGGAAATAGCTTTGAGCATAGGAAAAAGCTTTGGCTCAATAAACTAACCCTTCTTTTCTCCAAACTATGTTTTTTTACTTAAGAACTTTTACCCTGTGACCACAAAATTATTCAATTCTGGGTAGCACTTATTGCTGATCAGACTCCTGGCTCCACACTTGTAGCACTGCGATTTATCTTAAGAGTGTAAAAGAAAAAATTGAGCAGTTTTTGTGCAATTTTTGTAGTTTTGAGCTGTTAAGAAACAAATAGTATTACACCCATTATAATAATGACCTAATGACTGTTTTTAATTATTAATTAGTATGTATAGGTCCTAAGTTCATGGTTAACTCTAAATTTTCGAAAATTGCAAGAGAGTTAATTTTCTTCGGCCTCTTCTACAACTAAAAAATGAAAGATAGAAGTTTTTCCTTCCAAATAAAATTGTTCTCCATTATGAGTGTATTCATTAAGGTCATGTACATTTTTACTTCCCGGATACGTACGTATATATGGAGTAATATACGTAGTATAGGGAAAGTTATGTAATGCTGCGGAAAATCGATTTCGAGATTTCAACGGAAACACAAGTTTTGGGGTCCCCTGATACCGAAAAAGTGAGTCTTTTCAAAACGTCCGTCCGTCTGTCTGTCCGTCTGTTAACAACACTAGCGCGTAAACCATGCGTGCGATTTCTCCCAAAATGGATATTCCCCCGGTCGATCAGCGTCCACTCCTGGCGCCTCGATTTTGAAAAACTTTCTTCAAAATTTGAGGGTCCTTTACATCAAGCCCCCGGACATTTTCAAAATTTTCTCAAAAACGGCTCAAAATGTTTTCTTTAAATTTCTTGTAAGAATAGAGTAAAATACACTTATTAAGGTGGCATAGGTCCCATTTTCACGGTTAACTCTGAATTTCCGAAAATTGCCAAAGTTTGAAAATTTTTTGGCGTCTTCCTAGAACCACAAAAGTGATGATAGAGATTTTTCCTTCAAATAAATTTTGTTGTCCAAAGTGAGTTCTTTCATTAAAGTCATGTACATTTTTTTGAAAATTTTAGTAGTTTTTGCGCAATATTGCACGCAATGTTTGATATTTTAAAAAATTACAAAAATAAATTTTCTCAAAAACGGCTCCAAATTTTTTCTTTAAACTTTTTGTAGGGATAGTGCTAAATGTGCTCTATGAGATGACCTTAACGCCATATTCCTCAATTATTTTGTTTTTTCAAAAATTGCAAAACTGTAGTTTTTTTTAAACTTGTCTCTCACGTCGTTAATATTTACACTAGCAGCAATTTGTTCACATTATTAATGTCAAATAAAGTTTCTCGAAAATTGAATAATTTTCTGTGAAAACTAGCTCAAAATTGCGCATTTTCAGAAACGCTCAAACTCCATTTTCTAAAAAATGGTTTCAAATTTTTTGTTCAAACTTTTCGAACAGATAGTGTGCTAATTGCACTCTTTAATATGGCGTAAAGTTAATTTTTTTTTTCAAAAATTACAAAAATGTAATGTTTTTGAAAGATCCCTTATACAGTTAGAATACACATTTCCAGCATTTTGTAAACACTATTGAATTTGTGAGTGTGTTTCAAATGTCTTGAAATGAAGTTTTTCGAAAACTCAAAAATTTTCTGTAAAAAAGAGATTCGGATTTCGCATTTACAGTAGTACTAAACGCCATTTTCTTGAAAATGGCTCCAAATTTTTCAACGAAAATTGCCATTTAGGGCAAGGTTTAACTGTTTCCTTAATATTCTTAAAATAATAGTTTTGTTCTACTATTGGGAAACCGAAAACTTAAGAAAATGTCGAAAAAATGTAGTTTGGATGGCGATAGATGGCAGCTGTCAAGAGTATTGGCAAATCCGAATAGCTAGCCGAGACCAAACAAAACAGAAAACTAATGCGGGAAAGTCTGTGCCATTCTGTAGCATCACTAGTTGTTTTTTAAATTTTGTAGTTTTCACGCAATATTGTGTGCAAGATGTGCAATTTAAAAAAATTACAAAAACAATTTTTTTCAAAAACTGCTCCAAATTTTTTCTGTAAACTTTTGGTAAGGATTGTGCTAAATATACTCTATGAGATGTAATTTTTTTGAAAGACCTTTCACACCATTAATATGCACACTTCCAAAAATTTGTAAACACAATTTGTATTTGTGAGTTGATGTATTTTAAATGGCTTCTAATGATGTTTTTCGAAAACTCAAAATTTTCTGTGAAAAAGAGCTTAAAATTTCGAATTTACAGTAGCGCTGAAATGCCATTTTCTTAAACACGGCTCCAAAATTTTCACAGAAAATTGTCATTCAGGATGAGGTTTCACTGTTCTTTAATATTTTTAAAAGAATATTTTTGTTCTGCTGTTAGGAAAGGGAAAAAACTAAGAAAAGATATAAAAATGTACTTTGGGCCGTGATAGATGGGAGCTGGCAAGAATATATGAGAAGTCTGAATAGCTAGCCGAGACCAAAAGAAATAGAAATGGGAAGGTCTGTGCCATTCTGTAGCACCACTAGTTATGTATATATACATTGTGAGTTTACAAGTGAGTGTGATCTCAGCTGCAGTATCATAAACAGATGCAAAAAATAAAACAAGAACATCAGAGCCCACCTGAAAAGAATGTTCTCTGTCATTGGAACTAACACATTTGCTAAGAATGCTACTGAAATCATTTTCTGCAAGAGTTTAGTTTCAGATTATCCACAGAAATGTTTAATAATTTATTTATTGTTTATATTATTTGATGTTTAATGACACCATTCTCTATAATTTATACAGTAAACCCTTGATACTATGAACTCGCTTAACATGAATTTCGTTGTAAAGCAATCAAAACTTCAGTCCCGGTAAGGGATTACGGTAATATGGACATTTATAATACTCAGTTAATATGAATTTTTATAACAAGAACTCTGAATTTTTCGATCCCTTGTAATTCATATTAATGAGGGTTTACTGTAATATAATAATTTTACTCTCCATCTCTAATTGTCAAATACTTTAAGGATTACTTATTGAAAATTCCATAATAATTACAATCCTATAAAATTTTCTTGCTTACCTCCTATAATTATAGTTCTTATCAGAATTGCAAGACAGTGTTAAAGCGATTTAATAGGTAATCTTCACTGTTTGTTTGTCTACTAGGACTTACTTCAAATACATGACTAATGGAAAATATTTGAAGTTGATCTTAAGAGTTCTAATTACTTAACTCTTTCAGTCACGTTGTCCCATATATAGTATGATTAATTTACATGTATATAATATACCTGTAAATTATTTTGTGCAACTTTTACATACTAAATAATTTTTAATATTCATTTGTTGTTTAAAAGATACCTTTCACTTTGTTCTGTATTACAGCAATTTCTTTCACTGGATGTTGAAAGATATGCTGATGAAACGAAACGATATGTGATAGGTATATTTTATCTTTGATTATTGTATGACGTTATGTTGTTAGAAACACCTCACTGTTTTTTCTACAGTTGTCAAAACTATGTTCTGTCATAAGTTGTACAAGTGAACAATTGTCGATTCTCAGAAGTTGACTTTGTGGCCTTTGAAGTATCATGATTTATATAGTACACCGTGACTGTCAGAAGACCGTGTAAGAACGGGCGAGTAAGTGAAGCCGAGATCATAGTCGATATGGATGAAGATTTTGTCTGGTTTATTGATGAAAAATCTGAAAGAAAAAAGGTATCAGGGAAAAAACTTCTTTCACTTATCAAAAATGGTGACATATCAGAAACAGAGGATCTACATGGTTCAGAATGTGATGAAATAGAGTTTTTGCCACCCAAAAGTTGGTAACATGTTAGACTTCAAGTTTATGATTCTCTAATACTTTGCAATGTATTCTTTCTATAAGATAGATGAAGTGATTCCAGGCCTGCCAACTACTAGGGTCATTAGTCTCGTATGTATAGTTCATTTCTGCTCAGGAGGTTGTGATAACCTTCCCCACTAGATGGCGAGATCTGGCGCCGATTTACCATCGACTAGCAGGGTTTTCCTCAACCAGGTATCTCCCACCAGCGAGGCACTGCCCCAGCCGAGACACGCTCTAAGCTCCCGACCGGTCTCCTGGCATGTGTGGTAGTGTAGTGAATGTTAGTGTAAGTGTGTAGGATAGGACAAGGAAGAGGTAGGAAAGATCATGCATGGTCTGTGGCCCATTTGTTAGGTTACTGCACCGGCAGTCGCCTGGTATTGATCGGAGAAACCATGGAAAACTACCGACAAGAGTGGCTGGCCACCAGAATTCTCCTCCAGACAGAGACTGAATTCAAACCTCGAACCTCCCTCGAACCTCGGACCTCCCGGTCAGAGGGACTGCAGTGACATGAGTTGATGCCTTGAGCCATCTTCCCCAATGTCTCTGAAAGTAGCTCTCCCAAAAAGCGAGGACATCCTTCAGAGTGAGAAAGATCCGAGTCGCCCAGATTAAAGCATCCTAAGAGAGCAGCAATCATTAGGTCAATTACAGAAATACATAAACCATCTGCCCGAAATTGATGTAAAGAGTCAAGTTCGTTGTAAATTTCTAAGTTGAAATGGCAAACGCTTATCAAATGCATAAAATGTAACATACCTTTATGTGCATCATAGGGGAATAGATATTTTTAAAAAAATTCATTTATAATGATAATTTAACTTGAAGAAAATTTGCATTTTTTGTTAAAATTATCAATAAATATTGTTTTTGACGTTTGTGTCTTTAACAGGTTGGTCGCCAACAAAATTTTTGGGTTTTTGGTTCCGTAGTGTCACAGCCCTTTTTGAGCAATTTATGGAATATTTTTCTTTATTATTTTTCTATTTCTGCAAATTATTTACTTATTTCATTACATGAAACCTAATATCATAAATTAATAAATTATTCTCGGTTTTAATGTTATTTGTTAATAGTTGTTTTAACTCAAGCAGTAATTTATAACCTTTTTTCCTTTCATAGCTTGGATTATAAAAACATCGAAAAAATGAAAAATAAAAAATATAATTAAATGTTAGAAGTTGAGATGTGTTTTAGAGCGTATTATCATTTCAGAAAAGCACTGCAAGTAATGGAAAGTGAGGGACTAATCCGTCTCTCACGGCCTGAGAAACAAAAAGTCAATGAGGGTCTCATACGACCCTCACACGTTATGAAACCAGATCTGTTGAGTATCACTTTTGACCCTCATGGCGTTCAACCTGTTAAGAATAATCACAATAACCTAACACATTTCATCCTAAAGCCTTCGTCTGCAAAAAATCTCAAACTCTCATCACCTGTAGTAGTCACAGAGTCAATCCAAATTTTGCACATACGTAAGCACAATCCAAATTTTGGACATACGTAAGCCGAAATGTTTTTTTGGTGATGAATATTAAATTAGAAAGTACAGCAAATTTCAATTTTTATCACTAAAACTAACAAATCATGACGGAAAGAGTTAAATCAATGTATTTACTACATTAATGAAAGTAACCACAGTTGTAAATAGCAATGTTACTATAAAAACCTTTTTATTAAATAATTAAATTTGTTCAAAGAATTGTCACCCTGACTGGGATTCAAGTCCAGGTCACTTGGTTTATACCCAGTTGCTCTAACCACTATGCTACCAAGACAAGCAATTTTTTGAACAGGTTCTTCAGCCTGATGTATTGCTTATTATGATGTATAAGGTGGCGACAATTACTTATTATTAAACAATCTGTTCACGAAGATGGTATTTTCCTGGCTTCAACTGATTCAATAAAGTATTTTTTTGAAATATAATATTTCTTATTACTATAAGTCTCCAAATAACACATTGATACATTTATGTTAGAAGAAATAAGACCACCCAGAGGAAGTCAGGTAAGAATGAACTCCGTAATTAAATATATCTAGTTGTTTTACTGTTATTAAGTACATCTACATGTTTTATTAAAATTTTTCCATTATTTTGTTTTGGATACTCTCAAATATTATTAACATGAGAAATACTAATACATTCGGCCTTCCGTTTTAAATGTGTAATTAACAAAGAAGTTTGTCAAGAGATCACTTTTAAGATTACATTCTTATTCGCACAAAACACTTGTCAATTGCATTACTCAAAAACATGGATGTCTTTTTTTTCGATCAGTTCACGTTCATTTACAGATGAAATATTTTACTCAAATGAAAGACTAGACAGAAGGATTATCACATAACAAAAAAGACTTCCATGGCAGAAAGCATGATCCTAAGAGATGGACAACAATCAACTGTATGAATTCTCTCAACTGAGGGCAGTTGGATTCATAGTTTCAAAAGTTGGTTGTTCTGACCAGAAGTAGGTTCACACACTACATTGAAAACTCAGTTCTCGCCGTTAGGTGAATTAGACCAGGCTTGCACAAGGACACCAGCAACGCACCCCACGACAGCCATGGCAGCCCTCCCGCGCCCAACCGACTTCTAGTGAAAGACTTTCACTTTTGGGGCAATTGACCGCTGCTCGAGCCCTTGGTGGTAGGAAAGCCTTGCGGCTCTTAAGACGGAAATGCGTTGAATTATGTTGAACTAAAACTTGAAATAACGGCTGTAGTTTCTGGACGGGTTTCTATACTATTATTTCAGAATAAATTGCTCAACAACTTCCACACATTTCACAGTCAATCTTTACTGTTGCAACTGATTTTGAGAATATTTGTAATATAAATTACAAGAACAGAAAATTTAACAATTTCTCATTGTTAATAATAATACACACTTCATAAATTTAGTTCAGAAATATCTGATTGTAATACACTTGACCATACTTTTTTAAATGTTTATTTTACTTTTTGCTGTTACTTTTTCTCTGACACCGTCTTCTGACATTCGAGACACGTTGTTGCTCCATTTCTCTCCACGAAAAAAAATTCATGCTCGCACTTACTAGTCTTGAACCGACGATTCAGATCAGTTAAGTGAAGAGACAGCTCGGCCTTCGCGGATTATGCTAACTTTCCCGGTTCTCGTGGGGCACCGTGGGCTTCCCAGTACCCCAAGGGGCTCAAACGGGGCACTTGTGTACCTCTAAATTAGACCAAACACAATCTTTAGCTACAACTCACTAGTTTTGATTGTTCTTAAAGGATGGTGGACTGTGAAATCCTTTCAGTCTGAATGGTCATGTTCACATTTGATTTAAAAGTAGGCAAAACTACTGATGTTTTGAAACAGACATTTATAAAGCTTGAACTAGTAGAATCGACTGGATTAAATACAAAATCTAACTTTCAATATATATATATATATATTATACTCAAAATATTACGTATATATCACAAACAATACAGAGTTTTAATGAATATCATACTTGTATACAGTTTTCTCTAAAAAAAATCAAAAAGTTGTAATTACGAACTTTATTTGAATAAATATCATTTAAAGAAAGAGAAGATTACTTTCGAATACAGAAACTCAAGTGGGGAAAAATTGTTCAGAGAATATCTATTTTGAAAAATATTGTGTGATTTACCTCTTTTGTTTATCAACAAACCTAGATAGAAGCATTTGAAAAAAAGCTAAAACTTTTTCGGTTTTGAGGAACCCTAAAACACTCATTTCTGTCAAAATTTTAAGATATATTTTTTTGTAGCATTACTTAACAATTTCTAAACTATATGCTAGAGAGGAAAATGATTTAAGAGAATCTAGGCTTACAATGCATCTAAATATTTTATTCAGCATGCAGTTTATAAATATGATACATTTAGTTATTAACTTTTATTTATACCTGGTGCACCTTTACAACCTTATTAAGTGACAACATACTTTTAATTTAAAATAAGATTAATAAACTTGTGCAACCTTGTAATCACAAGTAAAAAAATAGATATTTATATAGATATACAATTGAAAAACATTTGCACTATTTCTACAAGGGTGCGTACATAAAGCAGGTAGTATACGTTTAACTTACATTTAGGAACAACCCATTATGGTCCATCAATCATTGGACAATTTAAATGTGAGGGTACTTTATTGCACAAAACAAGACATTCAGTGTAAATTAATTTGGGGCCAAGATAATTATTTTCCTGAAAGGAATATAATATTCAAATCTTACTTATTTGATAAATAGAACAAACTTTCAAACTTTTTACTTTTTACTTTTAAGGAGTTTTGTCTATTTCATGACCTCTCATTTTATTCCTGAAACACTACAATTGAACTTCTTTCACCTCCATGGCATAACAAACAAACTAGCATATACACCCAAAGAAAGAATCATTTTCTTCTTGTTCTGATAACAAATCTGGTCCTCTAAAGAACCAAGCTAAAAATCTATGTTAATACTGTTGCATCTTTATCACACACAATTTCACTCTTCCTTATTTCAGTATTTCCAAAAAGTCCTTTGCAAGAAAAAAATGCTTGAACACAATAGAATCTAAGTGCAGAAACTCCACAAAATAGAGAAACACAGTTTTGAAATTAAAGGCTGTAGGTTGCATCAGCTGAGAAACTAATTGATTTCTCAGTTCAGATCGCAGACAGAATTTCAGCCTTCCTTATTTCAATTTTTCCAACAATTCCTCTGCAAATTAAAATTCTTTGATGCACCAGAAAGTAACAGAGTACTGGCAGTGATGGATCAACAAAACAGGAACATGGTAGAGAGTTAAAAAAAAAAAGTAGGCCGAGTCGAATGAGGAACTAACAGATTTCTCAGCTCAGATCTCAAAGCAAAGGAATAGAATCATAGTTTGCTTATGACTCCCCTTCAGTCTTCCAATGGCTACTCGTGCTTCTCAAACAATGGCAAGAGGCTTTCGAGCAACTCTTTGAACACCTTCATTATTTGAGTAAATGCTTGTATACAACAAATAGTAACTGGTGATGGCAGTGACAAATCAACAAAACAGAGAAAAATTAGTGAATTGAGAATGAAAAAACACATAACAAAACTGTAGGTTTGGTCAGATGATGAATTAATGGATTTCTCAGCTGAATTTCATGTTGAATTTCATCTCCCTAATTCCAATATTTCTAACAATTCCTTTGCGAAGTAAACAAGGAGTTGGTAATGATGGAACTTGACAAAACCGAGAAACACAGGAGAGTTGAAAATTAAGGAAAAAGTAGGTCAGTTGAGGAACTAACGAATTCCTGAGCTGTTGAGGAACTAACGAATTCCTGAGCTCAGATCTCAAGGCGAAGGAAAGGAAACCAATGTTTGCCTAATTCCCCCTTATTATCTGGATCTTTCAGACATTGGCCATGCTCCTAAAACTACAGCATGTTGCTTTTGAGCAACTTCATATTCTCCCCCATTCTTCAAGTAAATGCTTGGATGCAATATGAAGGAGGTAATGATAGAAAAGACCAACAAAACAGATGAACAGAAATGATTTAAAAAACACACCTGCAGGTCAGCGGAGGAACCAATGGAGAGATCCCTGACTTCCAGGGCAGCTTCTTCAATGGATCTCCACTAAACACAAGCACATCAGCAAGGTGAAAATTAAAAAAACAGATTTGGTCTTGTTGAACTAATGAATTTCTCAGTTTGGATCTCCAGGTGAAAGAAAGGGAATGAATGTTAGCTTAAACCCTCTGACTTTCAGGACTGCTTTCTTCACAAAACTCAAGAACATGGGCGAGTGAAAAATACAGGATTTCTCATAACAGATCTCACAATAATTTTCCCATTCCTTCATTATTTCCAACAGTTCCTCTGCGAAATCAACAGGAAGAAACTACGTGAGTATTCTACTTAAACCAAGGAAAAAGGCAGAGTTGATAATAAAAAACAGAGCGGATTGATTGTAAAAAACAGTAGGCAAGTTGACGAACCAACTGATTTCTCATCTGGGTATTCCAGGCAAAGTAAAGGGAATATTTGTTTGCTTAAGCCCCTTTTTTTGAAGGCGTTATTTCCTCAATGGTTCCCACAAAACACAAGAACACGAGCAAGTTGAAAATAAAAAAGAAGACACCTTAGGTCAGTAGAGGAACTAGTGGATTTCCCAGCTCGGAAACGGCCCCACCCATCGCCTAAGCCCCCTGGCTCTCCGGGTCCTCCAGTAGCGGCGGTGGCTGCTGCTGTTGCTGTTGGGGATCATGTTCCTCGAAGAGCGGCAGGTGGCCCTCCAGCAGCTCCATGTTTTCCTCCACACGGCGCATGCGCTCCTCAAGGGCGCGCACTGCCGCGTTGTTGAGCTCCATCTGGTCGACCACGGCCTGCATGCGCTCCTGCAGGCGGCGTTCATGCTGGCGCAGGGCGTCCTGCATGAAGCAATGGCAAAATTTTAGCAAAACATTGATACATCACCAGAAGGTTTTCAATGTCGATGAAAACGTTGACAAACCTCAATGATTTCAGTATGATAAAGTACATGGTATTATCCCATCTTGCTTTTATTTTTAATTAGAATACATAAATAAAATACCTTAATATTTCATTGTCTGTTCAGTTGTAAGTAATATGTTAATAATAATGTTTATCAAATGTAAAAAATAAAGAACATTGTGTTTTCTATTATTCCATTTATTCATTTTCATACAAAATCATCCAAGTAAAACTTCCTGTGATATATATTAGGTAAAACTTATTGGAAAGTATGTCATCTTAATTTTCTAATCAATGTTCTATGCACACAATGCAGTTTAATGATATTACCATGTACAAAATAATCGGAAAAAACAAAAAAAATAAAGAAAAACAACTTTTTTTAAAACTAATGTCTCTGGAAAAATACATCGATCTGATGAAACCTTGATTTTTACTTACTTGCCACGGCTTATGCATTGTAAATTATGTAACGCTGCAAGAAAAAACTGCAAACTTTCGGCAGAAAAACTCATTGCCATGGCCTGTTAATGAAAAAAGTGGATAAATCAAGTTGTTTCATTTAGAAAAACAATCCTCTGACACGTGGTGTAGCCAGAATACACGGTTTATGGGTTCTTCATACCGAAAAATTGAAAGACGGCAAAAATGTCTCCCCGTTTCTCCGTCCGTCAGCCCTTCTGTCCGTCAGCCCGTCCGTCGGTCCGTCAGCCCGTCCGTCCGTCCGTCAGCCCGTCCGTCCGTCCGTCAGCCCGTCCGTCCGTCCGTCAGCCCGTCCGTCCGTCCGTCAGCCCGTCCGTCCGTCCGTCAGCCCGTCCGTCCGTCCGTCAGCCCGTCCGTCCGTCCGTCAGCCCGTCCGTCAGCCCGTCCGTCCGTCCGTCAGCCCGTCCGTCCGTCCGTCCGTCAGCCCGTCCGTCCGTCCGTCAGCCCGTCCGTCCGTCCGTCAGCCCGTCCGTCCGTCCGTCAGCCCGTCCGTCCGTCCGTCAGCCCGTCCGTCCGTCCGTCAGCCCGTCCGTCCGTCAGCCAGTACGTCCGTCAGCCCGTCCGTCCGTCAGCCAGTACGTCCGTCAGCCCGTCCGTCCGTCAGCCCGTCCGTCCGTCAGCCCGTCCGTCAGTCAGCCCGTCCGTCAGTCAGCCCGTCCGTCAGTCAGCCCGTCCGTCCGTCCGTCAGTCAGTCAGTTCTTTCGCCCGTCAGTGTGTGTGTCAACAACGCTAGCGGCCAAACCGTTGGGATGATATGCTCCAAAATTTTTCCAATAGTCCCCAATCAATCTGGCAGATGTCGCGGCTCCTTGAATTTGAAACCGATACTTTTATTTTCGGGGGTAATTTATATGTTGCCTTTGGAACATTTTCACAATTATCAAAAAAAGGCACTATCGTTTTTCATTAAATTTTGTTGAATGCCCTAACGAACGTTTAAGAGAATGGTGCTGGTCTCCATTTCCGTTGAAAACTCAGATTTTTCGAAAATTCCAAAAAATTCAAAATTTTTCCGGCTTCTTCCTAAAACTACAATTACGAAGATAGAGATTTCTTCCCTTAATGAAATCTGTTCTTTAAAGATGTTTTATAATTTAATTTATTTTAATTTTAAAATGTTTAAAAGAAGGCCATTCGCAATTTTTCGAACATCTGAGTTCTTTTCGCGTAATTTTGCGAGAAAGCACGTACTGTCTTTTGCACTGCTATACTTCGGTTTTTCTTGTCGCGTGGGGGGGCCTCATCAAAATGGAATATCTCACGGTATTTCGCGTCGTTCTCGGATGTGTCGCTAGGAGTCGCATGATCGCGACTGTCTCGAGCAGTGCCTAGCGATCATGCGAATCCTAGCGGCACAACCGAGAACGACGCGAAATATTCCATTTTGATGACACCCCCCAACCCCCCCCCCCCCCACGCGACAAGAAAGAAAAACCCGAAGTGTGGTTGTGTACCTGCATGCGCTGCTCGTGCTGGCGCAGCGCCTCGTGCATGCGGCCCTCGCGCTCCTGCAGCGCCTCCTGCATGCGCTCCTGGTGCTGCTCCATGAGGCGGTGCACGCGCGCCAGCCCGTGTTGCACGCGCACGCACGCGTCGTCCAGCGACGCGTCCAGCTGCTCGGCCAGCGCCGCCTCGTCCGCCGCGCCGCCGCCCGTCGCGCTCACTCCCACCATGGCGCGCCGGCTGGAGCTGGAAAAGCAGTACGCACTATACTGCGATTTTTCTAAGAGCGACCCTCAATGCCACTCAAATCCCATCTTCGCGATGGAATATGTCACGGCATTTCGCGTCATTCTCAGTCGTTCCGCTAGATTTCGCACGATCGCGACCGTATAAAGCAGTGCTTGCGATCATGCGACTTCTACCAGCAAGACCGAGAAAAGACGCGAAATGCCGTGACATATTCCATCGCGAAGATGGGATTTGAGTGGCCTTGAGGGTCGCAGTTAGAAAAATCGCAGTATATACTGCGATTTTCATAACTTTGTCCCTGACAGGAATCAGCTGTTCACGGTTTCATCCAATAGGGAGCTTGAACGTCTCCATGGTGACGTCACTGTCGCAAAATTTAAGCTCCCGATTGGATGGTAGCGAAACAGCTAATTCCTGTCAAGGACAAAGTTACGAAAATCGCAGTATATGCAAACGACCGCGAACAAAAATAATGTACACTATGGAAATAACCTAGAACAAAAGTAGTATACACTATGTAAATAACCGCCAACAAAAATATCTACTATGTAAGTATATTCTGTTTTGGGCGCAATGCCAGTTTTTAATAATCAATTTAAACTGAATGCAATTGATTCGTTTAATTGTTCGATTAGCCGATCTACCATTAGCTAGCGGAGTTTTCCCCACAACCAGGTATCCCCCACCAGCATAGAGCACCGCCTCCGCCAGGACAAGCTCTAGCCTCCCGACATGTGCCGAGCGTGTTATACTGCGATTTTCGTAACTTTGTCCCTGACAGGAATCAACTGTTTCGCTACCATCCAATCAGGAGCTTATATTTCGCGACAGTGACGTCACTATGGTGACGTTCAAGCTCCCAATTGGATGAAACCGTGAACAGCTGATTTCTGTCAGGGACAAAGTTACGAAAATCGCAGTATAAGAGTGTGTAAGGGGTGGAGGATAGGACAAGGAAGAGGAATGAAATATCACCCCCGCGTGTTAGGATACTGCTCCAGCATTCGCCAAGTGTTGATCACTGAAAACTACCGATCAGAGCAGCTGGCGTTTAGAATTCTCTTCCAGACAGCGACGGAACTCAACCTAGGTATCTGGCTAGTGTCGAAAATACTGCCTCCGTCGGGACTCGAATCTAGGATCTCCCGGTCATTAGCACTTCAGTGACATCCGTTGTTGCGAGCGTATGAGAGCGCGCGAATCTCCTAGCGTACTGTAACGCATTGACAAGCGAACCTCGTGGTAGCTATTTGGGTATGGGCGGAAAGAGATGACCAACAGGAAATCGCCTCGCCAAGCAGGAAGAGAAAGGTGCCCTAGAGAAAGCACCCAAAGACTGAACAAAGGGCAGGCCACTTAGAGGCGCTCCAAATTTTTTCTTTAATTTTTCTTTACTTATGTAATAGGGGACGGTAAAAATTATGGTGCTAGTCCTATTTCCGGGTATTGCTTGGTTTTTAGAAAATCGCAAAATAAATAAATAAAATTAAACTACAAAATTGTTAATATTTTGCCTCAAACAAAGTCTGTAGTACAAAATTACCTCTTTAAAAAAAGTTAATGTAAATTTTTTAGAAAAAAGTAGGTTTTATTTAATTTGCACTTGAAATTTTCGAAAAAAAAAATCTCAAAAACCCCTCCAAATTTTTTCTTTAAATTTTCTCCACATGTGTAATAAGGGACAGCAAATAAATAAATAGTGGTGCTGTAGAATGGCACAGACTTTCTCGCAGAACTTAGTTTTCTAAACTGTATAGTCTGAACTAGTTTTTCTGTTATGAATCCCTTAACTGTTATGAATCCCTTAACTGTTATGAATCCCTGTTATATCTTCCCAGATACCTTCTTTGGGTGCCCAAAGGATATTTTTTTCCACATTCTCTGGATTTTCCAGCTTTCTAATGCTAGAAATGAAACTACCATACACTTATTACTACATATTTCTTTTTCCAAAAATATGGAAGAAAAAAATAGAAAATATTTACAACAAAAAATCATTACAATTAAGATTACTCAGTATTAGTATTTTCCAAGCACAGAACATCACCAATCAATCTCTAAAATGGATTCGGAGGGGGAGATGTAAATTTAACAATTCATGACGGAAGTCATAGAAGTGCCTTGCATTGCTCTGTAACAAAGATGATTCCAGTAGTATACATTGCAATCTTGTGACTGAAATGTTTCATTGGAGATATAAATATATTAAAATGTAATGAAATATGTAACAATATGTGAAATAAAAATTGTTCTAAATAATTCCAAATGTTTTGTAAGCTCCGAAAATAATATCGAATGCAGGTATCTTGTTCCTGTAAAAATATGTATTTTCATGAAAATCCATTCCCTACTAATTACACTTCAAGAGTGGTACAGAAAATGGAAAATCAAAATAAATGAGAATAAATCAACTTGTATTATTTTTTATTCTCAGGAGAGAAACTTGCCCAACTGTTCCAATCAACAAAACATCAATACCACAAATATAAAGTCACTCATTCAAGTCGTCCCTTGAAAATTTACTTCATCTGCATCCTGGTTCATATCTAATGCTGCACTACAATGAGACCTCAATATACCAAATTTTCAACAAATGATCAAAGAAATAAGAAAGAAATATCACCATCATTTGGAAATGTATCCCAATCAATTAGCTCTAAACCATCTCAATCAAAAAATATCTTACCTTAATCAGGGGCGGATGTAGAGATGAATTTTGGTAGGGGAAATTTTTGTATTCAAAATGTTTTGGTCGAATGTATCATATTACAGTTTATGTAGAATGACTCAGCTCATGTTTCAATACAATTTTATTCGTTTTAATGCTTATACGAAAATATTTTTGCTTGAAAGTTTCATGACAAGTTAAAATGAATAGTTACTGAAAAAATTTGGGAGGGGAAATTTCCCTAATTTCCCTCCCCGTGGATCCGTGCCTGCCTTAATAGAATTTTTCCTCACTTCTGGGATACATAACATAAAATAAGTTTTCTTTTCCCTTCATTCTATTGTCAGTTTCTTTTTTGGTATAGGGACTAGTTCTGGTAAAAATACCGAGAAAGGTACCGATGGTGACTTCTGTTCATTTTATAATGTAAATTTTTTATGATTTCTAAAAATCATAATTTTAAAACAATCAAAAAATCAGATTTTTTTATTTAAATTGGATTTTTTTAAAAATGTTATCCATTACATAATGCAACTTAAACCTTCATTAATTGCTGTAGCTTATTATTCTACACAAGTGGTCTCTTTTTAATCCCAATACATGCATTAAGATACACACCCTTGTACAGTTATTTTTACAAGGTGTATTGCAAGGGTTGAATTTCTTGTTATTACTTGTTTTTAAAGATAATCAGTAACCGTGAAGAGAAAAAAATATTTGACTTTTGTTGAATTTATTCATTCATTAACTAAACACAAAAACTAATATTTATATTTCACTAAGATGCAATTAAGAAACCCCAACTTCAATGATATTAACAAAGTACCTCAGGCCCTCAACAGACTGTTGTCATCGCCAGTAGCTTATTTATATATACAATTTATTAATGAAATTATTGATGAAAGACAATGAATTTTTAAACCTTAATAATTCTCTGAGTTCTAAGTCTCTGGTCTTCATCTTGACTTTATTATGCTCAACGTATTAACAATAAATATCCTGTTAAGTGGTATTGCATAATAATTGCGCTTTACACATGTGGACTCTTCGAGAAAGTGTTTTCAAAAACTATACTAAAGACACCACACATTCAGAATGTAGAGCAAAAAAGTGCGAGATGGGTGCAATGTGACTTAACCCTAGCTCACATGCATACGAGCAGGCTATGGCTTAACTCAGGTATGGCGAAGCAATATCCCTCTTCTACAAAGGAGGCATATGATTTACCTGAAGGAATGCTTAGGAATTCACTTAGGAATTGAATTGGGTGCCAAGCTAGTGTTTTTATACAAAAATATGAAGCCTAAAAATAATCTCTTAAAAAGTTTATCATTGTTGTGTGGATTTTCAAATGTTGTTTTTTGTGAAATTATAATTGTTCTAAATAAAAGTTTTAGATTTTCTACACATCTGTATTTCTGAATAAGTTTCATAACTTTCCATTCTTTGAAAGAAACAACAAAATAAATATTTATTTTAACAACTTGTTAAAAAGGATTAAAATGGGTGATTTTTAAAAAAATTCTTTCGATTTAAATAAACAAAACCCTCAAATTTCTTCTAATATTGTATTTACACATTACTTCCGTTATGAAATAGAGTGTCAGTTTTTGTTGTAACATAAAATATTAAAATGTTAAAATAATACTAAGTGTCAAGAAGCAAAAATCACTTAAAATTATACAAAATCCACAATTGTCATAAAAGAGGGAAATTCCTGAGAGAGTCTGGTTTTAAAGGTATGGGAATATGTTGCCATTATTTTAAATTTTGTTCTAAATTTGTCTTTTTTTATAATTTTTATTATGTCATTATCTTAACAAGAAATGTGTGAGAAAATGTGATGTCTTCCGCAATTTAACAACAAGGCTACTTAATGAGAAATAGTATAAATTCACAAGATTCTCATTGAATAGGCACACATACCCTACTTCTGAATTGGTATTTACACAAAAGTTTAAAATTGAGTTCACCTAGGAATTGATCACAGCTATCCTCATTGTATTATATTACTTTTAATTCTCTGTAACTCAGTGAACTAACAATTATCATAAATTTTTGCTGGATCTATTCAAAAAATAGTCCCATAGTTTGTGTATGAACAAATATTTTCTTTCTTGATGTCAGAAAAGTTTTTTGTCAGAAAAGTTTTTATATATAATTTGTCAAAAACATCAACTACGAAGCTGCTCACAAGGGGCATACAGCTTGTCCAAAATAAGACAGGTAGATAAAAGAAAATGGGATGAAAACCAACTTTTAACCAAGGGTCATTGATCTAGAAGTCAAAGTTATTTTCCAATGTAACAAACGCCCTTAAAATGAAAAACTCCTACCGCAAATGTTCCTGGAGCTTTTTAGATTTACTTATAACCCATCCACATTGATTATCTCTCTTTCTCTATATGACAAAAACTTGTCCACTGAATTTCATTATACAATGTTAACTGTATATTTACATTTTCTTTCATGCACTTATTATTTTATCAAACTCCTTCACCAAAAATGCAAATCCATTCAACACAATCATAAAATATAACAATTAACTCTCATTAATCAAAATGCACAATACCAGTTTACAATTTTTAACAATGAACTGATAAATGCAGTACTACTGTAAAATAATTATGGAGAATAATATTTTTTTCATAAGCTAGTTAAGTCTAAATGTAAAATTAGAAATGCAGATCTTCAAATATTACAATGGAGGCACACTCATCATTCAGGTATTACTCCCGGGAACAAGGTAGTCTATTGACAGCATCAGATTGATATTAAAATTCACCGAAACGGGACTATTAGTTTCACTCCAAATTACATAGTTGGATGCAATTCAAAATAATTGTTAGTTACAAGAATATGAACATGCATCGTCGTCAAGCAAAAGAGTATAAACATTGTGATATACTTACACTAATTTAATAAATTGTACTGATCTTCTCAAAAATGTTTTCTTCGCCGCCGACGCAAGGGCTATGCAAACAAAATACAATTTACTCACTCGTCCATGTACGTGAATACGGAACTTATGAACTGTCATTCCACTCACTGCCGATCCGAAGTCGATTCCCGGTGACACCGGTTCCCGCTCAAAAGTAGGTTAAGAACGATAGTACGTGATCGAGGTCATTGTGAGCGTCGAGTGGTTGAAATTATCTTACCATGAACGAAGATACCTTTCACCCTTAAGTATAATGACATTCGTTCATCGATTATTTTCGCTTTACTTTGATGCTAGATGGCAACACTAGAACGTAAATGTCAGCAAGAAACTCTACTACGTACGCGGGAGATACGACGCCCAGCGGAACGACTACACCAATTGATTAAATTATTTATTCTGTAAATATTCCTGAAAGAAGGAATATTGGCAACGAAAATATGAAATTGTTTTCTTGTTCGTTATATCTCTTATATTCACTTCAATAATCAATTTTTATTTGCAAGGTGTATTATGCATTTTACTTGTTCTCAAATCGGTCATATTTTTAAAATCTTTGTAAATTTTTGAAATATTACTGCAAATAAAATAGTTTTGTGTTCTGTTTTGTGTGTAGTATGACTTAATACTGAACACCCAGTTCCCTAAAGACTTGCTGATTCAGATAGCACACCTGCTTTTGCTGATTCAGTTAGCATCAATAACTATTAACAATCTTTACTTCATCGCATACCTTCAGTAGTATTCAATGAAAGAGAATCAGCAAAAAAAAAAAGTCCTCCTCCTTATGATGTGGAAAATGAAGGGTCTAAATATCTTTTAAATATATGCAATGGAGAACATAAATAACACTAGATTATTTTTGTCACATACTAACAGAATATTTATAAAATATTTGAAGGGTGATTTCATTTTCTAGACAGAAAAGTATTTGCTATGAGAAATGGAGTTTATTTGACAAAAATGTGTAATACAGTGATGAGTTTGAATAATCATAAAAAAATGGTGACTGAAAGAAGTTCCTTTAACTTCATTATTCACAGTCCAATCCAACTTCACTTGTATGCCTCGTCACATTCATAGTTCTGAAATAAAAATCCAATTTATATAAGAACTTGCATTAGAGACAGACAAAAAAGAAGTTCAAAATTATTGATATTATTTGTAATTTTAAACATACCATTATTTCAAATGAGAAGCATTTTATCATTTAGGTGATTTTATATTTGTTTGGATATGATCCATACATGACTGATCAAAAATGATTAAAGAAAAATGAGGTAATTATAGATGAGATTTTGCTCATAATTGATGATTTTGGGTATAAAACATAATAATGCTTTGGAGAGATCAATGCACAAAAGGGTTTAATGACTTGCATTAAAATGGCAATAACCAAGAGCTCCAATTTATCTATTTGATAGCAGTGGCAACAAATGCAAGAAAGCAAATTTTAAAGAATCACAAAAATTATAAATTTGAGATTATCATGTTTTACACCCTAATGCATACTTGTTATTTTTATACCTTTGGTAGAGGTCCTCTGCAATAGGTGGGGTAGTAGTTGTCAGGTAAACAACTTGTATTCCAGTCCTATAGAATAAAATATATATCAGCAATTTTACTTGAAAATTAGAAAAAAAACATATTAGAACTCTTTTTAGTGCATTTATGCATCTACTCAAATAACAGTTTGTCTCTCCTTATAATAGGACCAAGTCTTAATATTGCCAGTAATTTCATTTTTGTAAGAACAAAATTATCTATTATCTATTGTGGGCTTAGTATTTAAATCAATAAATTTATGAATACATCTTAAAATTAGAAACTGAGGGGTATTCAATAGATAAAGAAAGATTTGAACAAAATGAGAGCTTTGAACGGTGCTTGATGCAACCTTTATAAACAAGGAAAGAGTGCTGCTTCCAAAGCACATACTTTCTCGCTGTTTCTAAATGGTCCTAAATGCTATACACTACTACACAGCAAACCTTGCCTCCAAAGAGAGGAGTCTGTGCCCGTCACTCTGCCACCTCAGCCACTTTGGTTATATATGGTATTTGTACTTACAGTAGTAGTATTGCGAGTATTTTACACCATTGGGCATCTCTCGCATCCCAGTTTCCATTTTAGTCTGTCACTGCAGTCTTCTGCAGTTAATCCTCTTCTGTCCATTGCCTTCTCTACTCCTTCCTTCCATGTTCTTTTGGGTCTTCTGTGTGATGTTGGTGTCCAATTCCAGAGCTTTAGAGGCCATCGTTCTTCACCCATTCTGTTTAAATGACCAAACCATTTGAGCCTTTTAATTTCAATGGTATCAATAATGTTGAAACTCACTTCTGCTTTTCTTCTAATTTCTTTGTTTCTTATTTTGTCCAACAATGTCAATCCACAGCTTCTTCGCCAATAGTCCATTTCCATTGCTGTAAGTTTATTCTCATTACCTTTAGATATTTCCCAAACTTCTGACCCATATGTGGCAATACTCTCTATGATATTCCTAAGAGTTTGGTTCCGTATTAAAGGATGTAATTGCCTTATGGCTACTTTGCCTTTTGATATTCTACTCTGAATATAATGTGTTCCAACCCCACTTGCTGCTATTTGAGTACCTAGATAGATAGCTTGTGGCAGAATTTCAATTCTGGTCTGTTAAGTATACACAGAGTCTTGGTTTCTCCTCCTACAACCAGGTATTCTGTTTTATTAAAATTTATTTCCAGCCCCCAATTTAAGTACTCTTCATGAAATTTTCGTAACATACACAAAACATCATCTTTGTCCTCAGCGATGATAACTTGATCGTTTGCATAATTAAGAGAATAGAGCATGGAATCGTCAATTTTTACACCCAGATTACAACACTTTCTTCTCCAGTTTTTTAAAGCTTCATTTAAATATAATTTCAACAGAGTGGGAGCTATGCAACACCCTTGCAGTAAGCCTTTACTTACAGAAAATGGTTCAGAAAGGTTTCTTCCAATTTTAATCTGGCTTACATTTCTGCTGTTTAGATCTTTAACAGCTTTCAATAAGTACTCCTTAACATCTTGTTTCTCCATTGCCATTCAGAGTTTATTTAATGGAACTGTGTCATAGGCTTTTCTTAAATCTACAAATACCAGGTGAGTTTCTAAATTATGGGCAAGTCGTTTGTCAGTCACTAGTCTGATACTAAAAATATTATCAGTACACGAGCGTCCAGCTCTGAAGCCGCTCTGTTCTTCCACCTCTACAAGATTCATTTCAAGGCGAAATTTTAGTATTTTTCCATACAACCGGCCAATACTACAGAGCACAGTTTTACCTCTGTAATTCCCACATTGTTTTCTGTCACCTTTTTTGTATATGTTAGAAATATAACCTTTTCTAAAGACCTCTGGCAGCATCTCTCCCTTCATACATCTATTGTACAGTTGGCAGAGAATTTCAAGGAGTATATTAGGATCATTTTTTAACAGCTCCATATACACTGCACCTGGGCCTGGAGACTTTCCATTTTTAAATGTTCTAAGAGCCTTTCCAATCTCATTTACTGTAATGTCTTCCATGTCATTATCTCTATTCCCCATACTAATATTGTAAACATTCATGAATTCTTTTCTGTCTTCTTTCATCAATTCTTGTTAATATTCTTTCCATTGTTGTAGGCTTATAAGTTGTAAGGCTGAACATTGTTTCTCATTTGTTCTTAGATCTTTTATAAGTTTCCAAGACTCTTCTGCTTTGGTACTACCAATGCATTGGTCAATTTCTTCACATTTCTTTTCCCAAGCAGCATTCTTAGCTTTCATAACTTCCTTTTTTGTTTCCCTACTTATTTGACTGTACGTCTTTCTTTCACCATCATCTTGAGTACTTAGCCATTGTCTATAGGCATTTTCTTTCTCTCTTACTTCCTTTTCTAAAGACCTATTCCACCACATATCACTTATTTTCCCCTTATCACTTCCTGCCTCTCCAAGGCTCTCGTAAGCAGCTTCATGGATAGCTCTTACTATTCCATCATAGAGTGAAATGAATTGTAAAGTTCATGAACTACATTTACCTGCTGTGAGAACATTGATGGAGCTGTCCAAGGCCGTATTCCAGTAGGATGAAACAGCAGCTGTAAAAATGAAAACAGATCCATATTTGTAACTTGAAAACCCCGCTTAGTCAGAATTAATAACAGGTATAAACAATTCATAATATACCAAATATTCTTATATTTATTATAAGTATTTCAATGATTCCATTGATTCCAAACTTAATCGCATTTAGAATTATTTCATTGACTTTTATGAAAATACATCTTTTATATCCTAAAAGTTTTTATAATTTTGGTTCTAATAAAAATTGTACTTGCACATTTCAAAAAAATTAAAAAGTTGCAAAAAACACTTATTTATCACTTTTTCTTGTCACATAATGATAATGTAGTTAATATACTTGTTATCTTGCAGGACAGGACTCTAAACAAATTTTCAAATTTTCCAATATATGTTTAAAATGATTTAAGTTAACTCTTGAAACATGCTGCAACTTCTTATCCATGATGTGAGGGGTAGTGTCAGCTCATAACAACAACAACAACAAATACTCATTACTTCTAGTGATTTCCCTCAGACTTCTTTATAATGCTTTGAGATAGAATTACTTTTACTTCTCTCCTGTAAAATGTGCTATTTTAGACATAAATGCTATTTAAAGAAAGATTATGATATTCCTCTGGGTACTCATTACAAAATATTACAATACTTGTGGAAAGGAGGATGATGAAAATATATCAGTTTCTCCTTCACAACAATCTTCTGCTGTTATCATTTAATTTTTATTCTCTTTACTTAACATTTTTTCTTTTATAATGAACCTTTTATCAGTCTGGTCTTCTTAACTTTCTTCATAGACAAGAAATATTATTCTAATTCTGCAAAAATCAATGAGATTTTCACACAAAATTCTGGTTTTGGGGGACTCTGCTACCAACAAAGTATATCTTTCCTTCTTCTTTCCTTCCTCTTTCTTTCCTTCTTTCTTCCTTTCTTTCTTTCCTACTTTATTTCTTTTTCTTCCTTTTTCTCTTTCTTTTTTCCTTCCCTTCTTTTATTGGCATTGCCTGACAGGCCATTTGTGGGAGAAGATAGAAAAGAGATCCAAAAAAGTTTACTGTGCGATTGTAAATTTGGACATTACGACTGCTGTTTCTATGGACATCACGAATGCCCAAGATGGAGTGACATTCATAAAGCACTCCACCAAATCAATATGTCCAGAAAGTACTTGCAGAGGATAGAGGCTGAATATCCCAATCGCAGAATCCTACAATATGGATGATGAACCGAAGGTACACATCACCGCTGGCAAACTCCGCAAGACGGTGGGTAGGTCGACGACAGATCTCGCCTTTCAGCGGGGGAAGATCACCGCTACCGTGATAAATACATGCACTAGCCTTACGCGACTAATGGCAATAGCATTTAACTTGTCCGTAATGGATCGAAGTGCCGGGGGCTGCTGGGGGGGGGCGTACCCACCACCTCCTAGAGTTACTATAGAAGGTGGTGGCGTACCCCGTCGCCGAGTTGCGCGTCGGGCGGCGTGGGGGCGCGGCCGCGCTTGGCCCGCAGCGGCTTGCCCGGGATGGCCTTGCCCTTGCCCCGGCAAGGCGCCGCAGCCGGCGGGGCGGGCGCGGGGCGGGCAGCCTGCGGGCCGCTCCACGAGGAGCAGTCTGGGGGGCCACCTGCTGCCAGGGATCAACGTCACAGCCTACGACTAGACTTTGGATTTTTAGACCAAATGCCTCATTTACTTTTTTAGATTTAGACATGAAAAAAGCTAATTACAAGAACGTTGCATGTCTTTATAATGTTGCATGAGCTACCTACATTCGTAATGCCATTAATATATCTTTCAGCATTGTAGCCTAAATATGCTTATTTGCCTTAATAATTCGATTTTAATATTCTTTTATTAACTTGCCTGTCCACAATATTGTTCCTTAGACGAACAATCACAAAAAAACACAATTCTATTGCGATATACTCACTTTTCGACTTAATTATTGATTATTGGGATATCTTTAACTATCTATTCACTTTTATTAATCTTCTAATTTTATCATTTACGTTGCTCGGCTGTTTTTACATTTATTACTTTAAAATGATTTGCCTTGCACTGTTCATGAACTCGGTATTCTTCAATAATATCTGACAACAATTTACATTGATTGTGCAACATATAAATACATTACCTTTTTAATTTACTTTATAAGTGTATGCGCAACTGTACAGAGCTGCGATTCCTGGATGTCGTCCGGGTAATGTTCTTGTTGCACTCCTCTCGATCGCAGCAAATTCTACCAGTTAACAAAGTTCCTAATATTTCCCGAAATGTGTTAATTATTGAATAATAATATTATACGGTTTAATTCATTGAACGAATTTCATTCGCGAGCGCGACTTCCTGTGGTCCGAGTGAAGCACTTACTCGCGACTTTCTCTTGTGACGTTGAATCATAGTATTATCTGGTTTCATTCATTGAACGAATTTCATTCGCGAGCGCGACTTCCTGTGGTCCGAGTGAAGCACTTACTCGCGACTTTCTCTTGTGACGTTGAATCATAGTATTATCTGGTTTCATTCATTGAACGAATTTCATTCGCGAGCGCGACTTCCTGTGGTCCGAGTGAAGCACTTACTCGCGACTTTTTCTTGTGACGTTGAATCATAATATTATCTGGTTTAATTCATTGAACGAATTTCATTCGCGAGCGCGACTTGTCCTTCCTGTGCTCCGAGTGAAGCACTTACTCACGACTTTCTCTTGTGACGTTGAATCATAATATTATTTGGTTTAATTCATTGAACGAATTTCATTCGCGAGCGCGACTTGTCCTTCCTGTGCTCCGAGTGAAGCACTTACTCACGACTTTCTCTTGTGACGTTGAATCATAATATTATTTGGTTTAATTCATTGAACGAATTTCATTCGCGAGCGCGACTTGTCCTTCCTGTGCTCCGAGTGAAGCACTTACTCACGACTTTCTCTTGTGACGTTGAATCATAATATTATACGGTTTAATTCATTGAACGAATTTCATTCGCGAGTGCGACTTCCTGTGCTCCGAGTGAAGCACTTACTCGCGACTTTCTCTTGTGACGTTGTCGTGAGATGAGGAAGAACACAGACACGGAGGTTGCTGTACATATTTATTTACAATAGTTTATTACAGTGTGTACACTCCTAAGGAATGCTGCACTCCACAGCACTCCGACTCCTGAGACGAGCTGCCTCAGTCTCTCCCAAGAGAACCCCAGCTCGCTAACACTAGCGCCGCCCCTGGCCTCTTGTCCCGTGGCGAAAGCCACGCCTCGCAAGACGCTGCTCGCGATCACATCCGCACATCGATCCGGTCAACCTCGAATGCCAGGCAGCTTTTCCTACCCGCCTCTCTTGCAAGGCATCACGTGACCAACCTCCCACGCAGAAGGCGCCATTTCCTACTCGAGATTTGGGCCGGCTGCACATGGGGCCTGCCGTCCATCTGCAGCCGATTTCTATCGCCACCCATCATCCCTTGTGCGAACTGAGAGCTGCCTTCCCAGACACGCCCCCAGCTGAGAGACCCTCCGAGAGATCACCGAGGTCCGGCCGCCGCCAGCCTTGCACGAGAAGACCAACCCCTCCCCCTTGCACCACTTGTGCGCTCGGTCGAGCCCAGTGCTATGACTTAGTGCTTTTTTATTTAACATATAGTTATTTATAATACCAGTCCTCTACTCGAGTCCTTAAAGACTAATAGAGAACTACCGTATGTTATTAGGAGAGTAAAAGGCCTTTGGAGAGCGAGACGGTATTTCAACACAGCAAGAGGCAATGAAGGATGTTAAGGATGCATTACGATACTTAGGCACAGAGGACAATGCAGAATAAAGTAAGGGGGAAAACATTAACTTTGGAGAAGGATCTAGAGAAATTCCTAATAAAAAAGTACGATGCAAACAATTGAAAATAATTGATTTTTAAGGACAAATAAAGATATTGAAATTTACAGTTCGTGCTGTTAATGTATTTTGCTGTATCTCTTTATTAATAAAATCAATAATTGTGGAGAAATTCTATTTAATTTTGACATCCTCGTATATAGTGAACCTTGGATATAGTGAACAAAAAATGTTAGTCCCCAGAAGTGAGAGCGTAGGCTTCCGCGGCCGGAGTCAATATTAAGTTGGCTGTCCGGGTGACGCCGCGTCCATGGCAAAGGTGCCGACGTTTCGGTCGCCATTCTGCGACCTTCCTCAGGGCGTAATGCATTACGCCCTTAAGAAGGTCGCAGAATGGCGACCGAAACGTCGGCACCTTTGCCATGGACGCGGCGTCACCCGGACAGCCAACTTAATATAGTCCCCAGAAGTTCACTATATCCGGAGTCGACTGTATTTATTTAAGCTAAAAGGAAAAAATAATTAACATTTATTTATTTAATTAATTAAAAATTCTTTTGCGACTTTTACGCCTCACGCCTCTAGTATTTTTGGGAGCCTTGAGCATATATACATTGGAGTAATCCTCCGTTAAGTTAGTTCGTTTGTCTCGTTATGACGCAGTCGTAACGCCTCATAAAGCATCAGTGAATGTCTTTTATCCCTTCGGCCAGGGGCTCGGTGCCGTTAGTAACCGAGATCCCCAGGCGGTCACCCATCTAGGAATCCGTGGTGTCTCTAGTTGCTTAACTTTCGTGACTTCACAGAGTATAGATATAAAATTTAGCTTGAACTATGTTTATAATTTGTTACTAGGATGAACTTTCAAACACAAATAAAACGTTTAACATGATAATTCTCGCTGGATGCGCTACACTAAGCTAGACAGTAGTAAACGAAGAAATAACTGTTTCAATGCAGTTTTGAATGTCAAATAGGCAATCGCATCCGCCATTGAAAATAAAAAAATGTGCAACCATCTGAAATCTTTCAAATTAAGTTTGCCTTCATGCAGCTCGTTGCATGTATTTCCAGTAGGCACAGTCCCACCTGAGATATGACATACTGTTCTGGAGAAACACATTTAATAGTACCCAGATTTTTTGATTGTAGAAAAAAAAGAATGATAAATAAGCAAATGTCATCCACGTGATTCCTGGAAACCTCTTTATTAAGCTTGGAAGCCTCACTAACTCATTCAATAATCTCACCACGTTTATTTAGCACTCTTTTTGTAAATGTGGCGGGAGTAAAGCCGGAGGATGTGGGTTGTTGTTTTCTCAGTAATATTATAAAATCAGATGTGTAGTTCATATGCCAATACAAAAACATTTATTACTCGGGAGTGAAACTTTCTAATTTTCAAATGCTGCGAACAACGCTTGTGGAACATTCATTCATAATTCAACTATGTATGTAAGAAGGGAGAAAAGTATTCTGGAGCTCAAGAAAATAAGCGCAGATTATACTTTTCCTCCATAAGTCATACAGAGTTTTTACTTTGACATAAAATAAATAAATGATTAAAAAAATTAATGGATAAATTAATTACCGGATAACGGGAGCCCCGGATGAACGAATAAATAATTAAACGAAAAATGAATAAAATAATAAATAAATAAAAGAATAAATGAATAAATAATAAACGAAGATGAAAGAGTACTGGAGGAAGAAGAAAGAACAAAGGAAGAAGCAATGAAATTGGTGCGTGGTCCCTAGATGACCCAAACGAAAGAAGAAGAAGAAGAAGAAGAAAGAAGAATAAACGAATAAATAAATAAATAAATAAAAGAATAAACGAATAAATGAATGAACGAATAAATAAATAAACGAATAAATGAACAAACGAATTAAAGAAAAGGTGGTCAACGCACTAGGGGACGAGAAGTGCGGCGGCGGCTGGAGCCCCGAGGGGCCGGGCACAGGAGAGGCGGAGGCGTAGGCGGCAGGCGTGGGCTCGAACCACATCCTTGCTCCCGCCTCCGGCCCCGCCACTGGCCCCGCCTCCGGCCCCTCGCTCACCGCCAGACGCTGCGGACGCAAATCGCGAGTAATTCCTGTTTACGGGGCGTCAACTACGATAGGCGTTAGTCCTCTAAGTGTAGTGCGTGTTTTGATTGCGGGAGGTGGTTGTGATCTCCCTCCTCTGAATGGTGACATCCGGCGCCGACGTATGTCGACTTGCCGGGATTTTCCCCAACCAGGTATCTCCCATCAGCGGGACACCGCCCCTGCCGGGACAAGCTCTAAGCTCTTGACAGGCCTCCCGACAAGTGTTTTAATGCAATGCATATGAGTGTAAGTATGTATAAGTAAGGGGTAAGGAAAAGTCTAGGAAGACGAAGGAAAGATCGCACGCGGTCTGTGGTCCGTTTGTTAGAGTACATCTCCAGAATTTGATTTCTTGGCTGTCCGGAAGACCTTGGCTGAGAGGCCGACGTTTCGCCCGTCATGTCGCAGGCTTCCTCAGGGCAGTGACAAAATGGAGAATGCGACATGACAGGTGAAACGTCGGCATCTCAGCCAACGACGGGGCGTCTTCCGGACAGCCAATAAATCATGAACTCGAGACGTGGAAGCTTACGTGTAGCTCCAGCATTTGCCTGATAGGAGAAACCACGGAAAACTACCTATCACAGCAGCCGGTTGCTAGAATTCTCCCCAGGCAGAGGTTGAATTCTACCTAGCTATGTAACTAGTATCGAAAATCTTGCCACCATCGGGACTCGGGCATCCGGTCAGAGGCACTGCAATAATATCAGTTGATGGGATGAGCCACTTTTGCCAGTTTAAGAGCGTCTGAAGTACTGTTTCAAATAACCACATTGAATTAATTGCAAGAAGTTTAAAAAGATTTCAATGAAATAAAAACGTTCAATGAAAGAATAACCGAAAGTTCCCCAAAATATTCTTGCTTTGAAAGTGTTGGAAACTAATTGAAAACTCTATAATGAGTGCCCCTGTCAGTCATTTTTGAATAACTCTAATTTTCATATTTTCAACAGATTATTAATAATATTGAATGAACCCGCTGAGAATTGTACTTTTTATCAGGTAGATTAGTTAAACAATTTAAAATATAAATTATTAACTACTGTAAGATTTTCACAAATTGAGCAACAATTATGATTCTGTAGTAAAAATACACGTGCTTTTATATTACAGGATTTCTTAAGACCCCTTATTTTTTTAACAGCTTCATTTAGAAAGAATTTAATTTGTTTCTTGTCAATATGTGTATCCTTGGATTTTTTCTATGCCATACCACACGGTGTCTTTGGGAATTTCACTGCAGTGGAGAAATCCTCAGAAGTAAATGCCATGAGTCGATAGGTAAAGTGTAGGGTGTAGTCGTTGTGAAGGCTGTTTTGTAACTCCTAAGGAGTGTTTTATAACCGTTACTTAAGACTGATATATGATAAAACACTACTAGTTAAAAGAGAATTTTCACTATTTCAAAATTTAAAATACAAATATAATACCAAAAGTAGCAATGAATGGATTTAATTGTACGAGTATACTCGCCTGTTTGGTTGCAGAGATCTCCGTCTCAAATTCGCTGAAGATGTTCTGAAATCATAAAAAAAAATCTTGATTTTTGAAACAATAGGAACATTCCACAAAGTTTTTTCCAATCTCTGGGTACTAGAAATATGTTCATTGGATCTCCCTCGTCATGGGTTGAATTACTAAGACTTTTTTAATTTATCTGCACAACGCATCCCCATTTTAACAACTATTTCAACAGTTACTCCCTCGCTGAGCGTGCGAATGATTCGAGATCTAATTAAGACGAAACTTTGATGATTAAACTTTGCTGGTCATTCACCCAGTGTTCTTTTAAATGTCACAGGAGTGACAACTCACAAGCATGACAAGTCACAAGTGTGACAAGTCAATAAGAGAAGTGTGACAAGTCACAAGTGTGACAAGTCAATAAGAGAAGTGTGACAAGTCACAAGTGTGACAAGTCAATAAGAGAAGTGTGACAAGTCACAAGTGTGACAAGTCAATAAGAGAAGTGTGGCAAGTCACAAGTGTGACAAGTCACAAGTGTGACAAGTCAATAAGAGAACATATCAACAAGTGCGACAAATTAACAAGCGCGACAAATCAACAAACGTCACACGTTAAGAAGCGTGACAAGTCAACAAGTGTGACAAGTCGCAAGCATGACATGTCCGAAGCGTGACATATCGCAACATGGATTTACGGTTCTTCAAAAATCCAGTACCGTTAACTGGATTTGAACCTGTGAAGTTTGGTTAAGGAAGTCTGCGAGCTAACTCCTTTAAAACAGGAGCATGTATAAGAATTACAATACAGAGAAAATACACTGATGTTTGTGAAAATTGCTACACCAAGAAGAAGACATACTATTACAATGGAATTTATACCACAGATAGGAATATCACAATACACAAAGATTAGAATTACAGAACTCTACCTGCATTTTGACCTTGAGAATTTAGTACGGTGTGAAGTCGCCAGTACCCTAACAAATGGGCCACGGAAGGCGCGCGATCTTTCCTTCCCATTCCTTCTCGTATCCTCACCCCTTACTTACAGACACATGCGCTATACTACCGCAAATGCAGGGAGACCGGCCGGGGATTACAGCTTGTCCCGGCTGGGGCGGTGCCCTTCTGATGGGAGATACCTCGTCGTACCATTCAGCGGGGAACGATCTCCGCCATTTCCCGTGATAAAAGCGTGCACTACCCTAAAGGCCCATTCACAATGCAAACATAAACAAAAGCATGGCGTTAACATAAAAGTTAGGACTACGTCCGTAAGCGGACTCATTCACAATGCCTTCGCATAACCATAACATAACGTAATACGTAAGACGTATAACGTAAGACGTTAAGTTAAAAGCTTACAAGCTTCAAGCTTCAAGCTTCTGTGCTTATGTTTATATGAGAAATAAGAAAGGAACCAATCACAGTACGTTTAACGGAAAATCGAGTATCAAAATAGGTTTGAAGTCGATAGATCGAACTAAAAACTGGTTTTCCAAATTGCCTGGGCGATTTTCGGAGGTTTTCTGCGTTGTTTTGTAGCGATTTTTTTGTAGTTTAGTTTTGTTGTAGAATTCATAGTATTACAATTTAGTGTTAATTTTTATTGAAATTAAAATACCTAACCTAACATAAACCATGGCCGCAAGGCCAAGACGCTTCTGGTAGGTTTTGGCTCGTAAAGAGCTATGGTGCAACAGTACATACTTACATGTTTAAGTATGTGTATGTATTCTCACATCCAACCAATAGTAACTGGAATGACCCACAGAAAATAGAAAATCTTTGCTCACGCTTGTGTGGGACATTGTGAATACTTCAGTCTATCACTTATGTTAATGACAATGCGTTATGCTTTTGTTTACGTTTGCATTGTGAATGGGCCTTTAAGCGACCGTAGTGACCAATGACGCGCCCAAATGGATGAAAGTGCCGGGAGCTGCGGGGGTGAGGGCGCGTACCCCGTCGCCGAGTTGCGTGTCGGGCGGCGTGGGGGCGCGGCCGCGCTTGGCCCGCAGCGGCTTGCCCGGGATGGCCTTGCCCTTGCCCCGACAAGGCGCCGCAGTCGGCGGGGCGCGCGCGGGGCTGGCAGCCTGCGGGCCGCTCCATGAGGAGCAGTCTGGGGGGCCACCTGCTGCCAGAGATCAACGTTACAGCCTACGACTAGACTTCGGATGTTTAGACAAACGCCTCATTTGCTTTTTAGATGTAGACATGAGAAAAGCTAATTACAAGAACTTTGCATGTCTTTATAATGTTGCATGAGCTACCTACATTCATAAAGCCATTAATATATCTTTCAGCATTGTAGCTTAAATATGCTTATTTGTCGGTTAATAATTCGATTTTCATTTTCTTTTATTAACTTGACTGTTCACAATATTGTTCCATGGTCGAACAATCACAAGAAAAACATATTTATATTATTTATGAACCAATTTTAGCGCTTATAATCGCAAGCAGTTGTTTCAAATTACAGTTTCAGGTAGACTTACTTTCTAGAATTTTTTTAATTTAACTTTGATCCAATGAGTTTCCACAAAATTCTTTCAAACAACTTAACCATTTATAGATCTACAAATACTTACAATTACCGGTACCTTGAACAATGACACATTAAATAATACACGCATGTATAGAGTATTTACTTATGTTAAAATGTAAATATTTACAAACTACTTGCTGAAGGAATCACGAGATGCTATTTATAATTCTTTTGACACAAACGACAAACAAAATTTATTTTTCTCAAAGTTTTCATTTTACTTTAACGGATTCTCTTCTCTAAAAAGAAAATATTAAACTTTACGGAAAAACAATATTCGAAACATCCTGCACAAACAAGCGTACTCAACTTTATTTCTGAACATAAGTACGTATTAGCCAGTTTTCATGTTTACTTCCAAAATTACAAAAGCATTTTAAGGAAAAACAATGAAAAATATTCTGGATATTTTGAACGAATTAACAAAAGGTAAGCAATGTGAAATATCGTAAACACTACAAACACATCATCTCGAATCATTATATAGAATGTGGTTTTAAAGGATAATGACCGACAGGCAAGCAATCCCGTGAATGTTGCAAGTCTCTTCAAACAACACGTTTCGAGAATTGTCGTTGATATAACAAATTAACACCACAAAATTCAACATCATACGTGTTAAAAAAACTTTTGACACAAGGTTTGTTTCCAAAACCTCTTTCACAACTTTCTTCTAAATTATAATAGATATCTGATATATATAACCTGTATAAAAACAAAAGTCATGGTCTTTAAGGGATGGAGTCGTGTAGATCTGAACTAGTTGTGTGCAAGTTTCATGTTTTAACTTCCCGGGATACATAATGATATACGGAGGAGAAAGAGATGTACAAGACAAAATTGAGAGACTAAATCGTACGAACGGAACAATCATAAGGACTCTGAAAAAAGTCAGAAAGGAAACATTGATTAAATTCTATAAAATATTAAGTATCCCAACATGTATATGTGAAATTGAGAATTGGACATTGATCAAGACAGAACAAGATTACAAAATGCTGAAATGGTATTTCTGAGGTCAATAGCTGGTAATAGATTTACAGGCAGAAAATAATTCAAAAATTAGTGAAGAACGTGGCGTATTCAAGAGAAAATGAGCGACTACCGAAATTCTTGGATTCTATACATTGAAAGGATGCATGACAACCGATTTCTGAAGAGACTCATGCAATATGAGCAACATGGTCGAGTAAACCCTGATCGTCCGAAGAGATGAGGTGATCAGATGGGAATGGAACACGAAGAAGAAACAAGAAGAAGAGGAATTTTTTTCCAGTGAAAACTTTAGAATAGTCAGTAAACAAAAAAATTAAAATACGACTGAGTTTGGTGAATTTCCGTATTATTTATTAAAAACCTGTCCACTTTTACAACGCTTAATTCACATTTTCAACGCTTCTTTATGCACAACAGGAATAACGGAGCGTTTTCAGAATTTTAATCGTCAGGTTTTCATGTAAATTTCTTTACTTAAAAGTGAATGAGTCAGGAAACTGTAATAGGTCTACAAATTATGTTTAGTAAGAATTTCCAAACTACAAGTAAAACTTTTAACATGAAAATTCTTGCTAGATGCGCCACACCAATCTAGATAATAGCAAACAAAGGAAGAACAGTTTCCGTGCCCTTTTGAATGTTACATGGGTAATGAATAAATGTCACACAGTTGGACCCAAGAGTAGGATGGAGTCGTGTAGGAACACAAAAAAAGAGGTGGCATGACGAATTTGATAGCGAATCAGGTAATTTATGGGATCGCATAGCCAGAGACGGGGTAAAGTGGAAAGAAGTGACAAAAGAAATTATAGAAAGAGCAAATTTTTAAATATATATATATATATATATATATATATATATATGTAAATAGAAGTGTAAATAATAGATTTTAAGATAAGTGAGTGTGAAACAGTGCCTAACAAAACTATTGTTTAACTGTGAAAATAGTGCTACAGAAAAATGACAGGTATTGTTAAAATCTTGTGGAATATATATACATGTATATATATATATATATATATATATATATATGTATGTATGTGTGTGTGTGTGTGTGTATGTGTGTGTATAAGAATGGTCAATTATTGAATAGGAAAACAATTCTACTTCGCCAGGTTTTAGGTAAGTTTCTATTTGTGAGCTACCCCAACAGAGAGTGGGAAGCTTTTGCCCTGGATAGGTATGTTATAGCTTTAATAATAATAATAATAATAATAATAATAATAATAATAATACATGAGTTAACAAATAAATTAATACACGAGTAAATTAATTAACAAATATATTCATACACGAATGAACGAATGAAGAAAAAATGAATAAACTAATAAACGAATGTAGAATAAATGAATAAAATAACAAATGAATAAAAGAATAACGAATAAATGAATAAACGAATAAATAAATGAACGAATAAATAGAAAAACGAATAAATGAACAAATGAATTAAAGAAAAGGTGGTCAACGCACAAGGGGACGAGAAGTGGGGCGGCGGCTGGAGCCCCGAGGGGCCGGGCACAGGGGAGGCGTAGGCGTAGGCGGCAGGCGTGGGCTCGAACCGCATCCTTGCTCCCGCCTCCGGCCCCTCGCTCACCGCCAGACGCTGCGGACGCAAATCGCGAGTAATTACTGTTTACGGGGGCGTCAACTACGATAGGCATTAGTCCTCGTGTCTTGACTGAAACGTACTGCATTTGTACTTTCCATTACGGAGATTTGTTAAGCATTTTCAAATATAAATTATTAATTATCGTAAGACATTGATATATAGTAATAATTATGATTCAGCAGCAAAATACAAATTATTCTATTAAATACAGTATAATGTGTATTAACATCTCTTATTTTTCTGGTAGTTTAGTTTAGAAAGAATTTAGTTCGTTTGTCTCTTGACAAGTGTATCTTTCTTGAATTTTTTATTCCACCATAATTCGTCTTTTTTTCTGTCTCTGCTGCAATGGAGAGTTCCTCTGAGGTCAATGCCAGACGTTGTTAAGTAAAACCTGTAGAATGTTGCCATTGTAAAGGTTGTTTGGTAACTCCTAAGGGTGTTTTGTAACAGTTCATTCACATAGGATACGGTATACTTCTACGATATAATACCGAAAGTTAAAATTAGTTTTTCACGACTTTCAAAACTTAGAAGAATACAAATATAATACCAAATATTTTTATAATTTTTCTATTCTTGAAGTAATTGTATTGATTTTACCATTTCATTGATTAATGATTTCATAACAGTACACTGGCGTACATTTAAGATTCCATAATAGAATGCTATTAAAAGTCATGGTTTTTGAAAACGCATCGTAACACATGACCTGTGAACATGTAATGTAAATACACTAAAAGTTTTGTTAGTTTTATGCTGTTTTTTGTGTAATTAATGTGTGTTTGTAACTTTTTATGTTTTTGAGTAACTGTATTGATCTGACTGTTTCATTGATTAATGATGTACATAGTTGTATAATGGCGTATAATTAAGGTTAAAGCCAATAAAATAAATATTCAATTCCTTCAATTCAATACCAAATGAAGCATTGCCCTGGAGAGGTGGCTCAGGATATTAATTGATATCACTACAGTACCTGTGACCGGGAGGTCCTGGGGTTTGAGTCCGTCCGTGGCGGGGTTTTCCGCCCTAAGCGGCTAACTAGGTCAAATTGAGCCGTTATCTGGAGAATAATTCTATCGCCCGGCTGCTCTGATCTGTTGTTTTCCGTGGTTTCCTCAGTCAATACTAGGCGAATGCCGGAGGCGTACCCTACCAAATGGGCCACAGACCGCACCCAATCTTTCTTTTCCATTCCTTGTATCCTCACCCCTTTACACACACACACTTACACTTACATTCACTTCATTACCATACAAGCCCGGAGACTGGTCGGTAGCTTAGAGCTTGTTCCGGCTCAGGCGGTGCGCCCCCTGTTGGAAAATACCTGGTTGGGAAAACCCCACTAGCTGGCGGTAGGTTGGCGCCATATCTTACCATCAAGCGGGACAAAGATCACCGCCACCTCCTGGGCAAAAACATACTCTATACTTACGGGACTAATGGCCTTAACCGTTGACGCGCCCGAAATCACCAATCAATCAATCAAAATAATCATTTAATTAATTTGATTGTATGTGTACACTTGCCTGCTCGGGTGCAAAGTTGTCCGTCTCCGATTCGCTGAAGATGTTCTGAAAGCATAAAAGAAATTCCCTCCTTTTTAAAACAGAAGGAATATTACACAAAGGTTTTTTCCAATACATGAGTACTAGAATATGTACGTAGATTATCCTCGTCCTTGGCTGAAGTACTGGGACTTTTTTATTTCGCTCCACAATACTTCCCAACTATACCAACTGATTCAATTATTACTTGCATTGCTTCCTCGTTGAGCGTGCAAATATTTTTGAGATTTGAATAGAATTGGATTCGCAGGATTAAATTTTGCTGAACATTCAGCCAATTCTCTTTTCCATACCACAAGCGTGAGAAGGAAACGAGCATGAATAATCGACGAGCGTGACAAGTCAACGAGTGTGACAAGTCAATGAGTGTGACAAGTCAACAAGCATGAAATGTCAACAAATGTCACAAGGTAACGAATGTGACATGTCCCAAGCGTGACATAACATTCTTTGGGTTCGGGATCTTTAAGGGTTCAGAAAGGTTTTAATTATAAGTCTTAAAAGAAGAAATAGTAACTCCTTACCTCAACAAAGATACATTAGTGTATCGATTAACCGGATTAATCAATGCCAACCCTAGTTCGGTTACTGAAATTATCAGGATTATCTACGCAATTATACTCAAAGAGAACGAATCCAGAAAGCAATGTACGTGCACATAGACTCACCTTATGCATTCAAAGAACATAATTTCAGACTCTGAACTACAAAATTAGTGAATAAGAATTAAAAGATTCTAAAATAAGTAAAACTTTATTTTAAACTAACAAACGTTTCAAATGGTAAAATTAACGTTTTAACGTTCTGTAGTCGAAAAACAGTGTTTATGGAGTAAAATTATAAAATAAAACTAAATTTTGTAAACTTTTGGGTGCATTTCAACCCAGAAAATCTTTACTCCCAAACCGAAACCAATGTCTATATAAAAAACATTCCGGATATTTAACGGTACGGTTAATATACGTCCGGATAATCGACATTCTGCTTTACTGAAAATAGACTTCGCTCTGGGGCATCGTTGATCTCTCCCATTGGTATGGTCTCATTGACATGTCCCCAGTGGTATGGTCTCGTTGGTATGTTCCAATTGGTATGGTCCCATTGTTATGTAGTCTCTATTGGTATGGTCCCATTGGTGGTTCTGTTGGTATCCCATTGGTTAATGATTTATTAAAGAACTAGCAATATAAATGTATATAAAACACTCCAAGGCTAAAAACTCATTATTAATGTACTACTTACATCGGTGAAATCGTCTAATTCCGCAGAGACATCATCTTCGAATAGTCTCCTCGGTTGAGGTGTAGGTCCGGGTCTTAACTTGAATGAAGCTCTCCGGCGTCGGGGAGGATGAGGCTGCAACAACACAGAGATGTAAATTAGCTTTGAGAGAAACTAAGGAATGTCAAATGAAGTATTATTCTTTCATGAAGAACATGATGAGGGTTAAGGGTACATATTTATAGCTAATTTACCTTCGAAAATAGATTTTGTTATATAGGAGTGAATATTTTGACAACAAAGCTTGAAAAAAACCGCTCTTTTTTCTGTATTCAAAATTCGACTAGAATATGGCTTAGGATAGGGATCACAAAATTATGAAAACGTGCACAGAATTCACTTCTCCCCATAGTTCGCCACACAGTTTTTAACTGTTTTTGACGTAAATAAATATAGTCTTGTATGCACAGGAGTCATCGCTTATTAGATAGTATTGCCAATAATTTGAATGCCACTTTTCCCGAATGCTCAACATTATACATGGTATAATATTAATAATATTGTAATAACACATCTTTAGCGGAAACTTCCTGCGTCGCAAATATGTTGACAAGTTCCCAGAGACATAAACGTGCAAAATGGGCGCAATCATCGCGTTGGTATTTCATAGAGTCATTTATTAAATTAGACAAAGTTTAATATCGATTTACATGATAACAAAAATGTAAGGTCCGATTAAATTAAGAAGGTGATTGACAGTTCTGTGTGACGTCAGGACGCCTTTCCCGTTTCCATGGGAGCTGCCAACCAGAGAGACAAAACGTGACGTGTCAGGTCGCTCAGTTGCCTCTGCCGATCACGGGGAACATTTGAGCATCGCACAGCGACTTCCCCGCCGCCGCGCCGCCCGCGTTTCTGCCTGCGCGCGCAATGTGTACTGTGTTGTGATGAGTTGCGTTGAGGTTAGGCTTTTGTCGTATTTTTTACACTTTTTACACGTATTTTTTGAAGTGTTTGTTTTCGTGTCCCGGTAACACGTGCTCAGTGGTTTGCGACCTGGCAACGTCGCTCCCCTCCACTCACAAATGTCAATCACCTTCTTAATTTAATCGGACCTTATAAATATCAAAATTACGTAGTTCGTAGCAAGGCGAAGAAAGTAAAACTTTTTATACTGTATTTTAATTAATTATCTGTTTCTTACTTTATAAAACCTTCAGTATATTTTTTCAAAATTTTTTAAAGTACCAATCACATTTTGCTAATTTTTAGGTGCGTGTCAGTTTGAAAATATTCAATTATACACTGCAATTGTTACATGACTTACGATGTTCACAGCAAAAGGATTTGCAAAAAGTTCAATGCCAATATCCGCGGCTTTAAAATATCTAAACCTATGATATTGCTTTCAAATTCAGTATGCGCGCCCTTTTGCACATTTGTACGTTCTGTATCATTCAACGTAGTTTAACCCTTTCCTCCCTAAGCCCCTTTCCCTCGCTCGAAGTGTCTGATTGATTGATTACCAGGGACTCCGGGCGTGTCAACTGCTAAGGTCATTGGCTCTGTAAGTGAAGTGCATGTTTTCCCTCCGTCGGTGGCGGTGATCTTGCCATGCTGTATGGCGAGATTCAGGGCCAAGCTACTGTGGGCTTCATCTGATGTTAATGTCTACTGTCGGCTGATGCCAATCAGGTATCTCCCACCAGCGGGGCACCGCCCCAGCCGCGTCAAGCACTAAGCTTCCGACCTGTTTCCCGGCATGTGTAGCAGAGTAGTGCATGTTATTTTAAGTGTGTGTAAGAAAGGGATGAGGAAAGGACAAGGAAGAGGAATAAAAGCATGCAATTCATGGCCTATTTGCTCAGAACATATAACTATTTGCAATATGTCTTGTAAATAAACATGTATATATGGAACCCCGTGTCTCTAGATGCTTATTTCACTACCATTGCTTGTCTGCCCTTACCTGTCTCCTCCAATTTGTTGCAGTAAGTGCGGGCTGAAAAAAACCACAAGAAATTAAATTTTGACTCAAAACAAGATATCGCTTAACTAGTAGCATAACTCAAAATAACTAGTTGTTCAGAAGAATCATACAATTTTGCATATAAAAGAGGTAGAAACCGATAGAAATGAACTCTAGCAATTCAATTTGCAAGACAATACAAACAGCTCCAAAAAAGCTCCAGCCATTGTACAATACAAACAGCTCCAAAAATTATTTACTTTGTACTAAAATTTAATGTTGCCTAATATTAAGTTATGTTGTTGTTGCAGTAAATGAACTTTAAATTATAATGAATAAGTAGGATGTAGATCTTGTATGAAAACCGCAGTTTAAATCCACACAACAGTAAATTTTAACGCATACTTACTAATTAATTTATAAAGCCGCATGTGCTTTCGGGACATTTGGCCCCAAAGCCAAGCTATTTTACATTAACCAAAAAAAATGATTGCGTTTCAATTAATGCATTTCGTTGCTGAAACATCTGTTTAGTAAGTGATTTGATTACAAATTGAATATAACATACATCACTTGTTTTCTGGGTTTACTTACTATATCCGAACTCTCTAACTCCGAAGTAGCTTTAGGGACCTTTTTCTGTGAATACTTACTGAATTCAAACTCTCTTACTGCAAAATAATCTACAGGTCCATTTTCGGCGCAGGCCTGTACTTACTAAATCTCAACTATCTGCCTCCGATATTGTCCGCGGGTTCGTTTTTGAAGACACTTACTAAAAGCCATCTTTCAGGCTCCGAAATCCCCTAAGGGCTCGTATTTCGGTGTGTGTTAACTAATCCAATGCAGCGAATGGGCTCCTAAGTGTTATCTTTCAATTACTCGTTGGAGGGACGAAGGCCGCTCTTTGATATTGTCAGTTGTATCCGTGGGACCACATGTAACGCCACACTGTCAGGTCTGTTCCTAAGGTCGAGTAAACTTACGTCTCTTGGCGGTCTCGTGGCTCAGAGCAAACTCGCTTGCCTTTCACCAATGAGGTCAGGATTCGATTTCCGTCGATTCTCATGTGAAATTTGTTCCGACAAAACGAGTTCGTCAGGGCTAGTCCAACCACGAAGCGTCCTAAACCTTACCCTTCAAGTGAACCTGTGAAGTGTCCTAAACCCTACCCATTTCCTAATTTCTTCCAAATTCTGGCCGCTGAGTAGTGACCCAGGGACGCGCGGTGTGAGGCGCGTACGCGCGTACCTGACGGTCCTCTGGACAACTGACAGACGAGACACATAAATATTGCGCCCCCTGGAATACAGAGGCCATCAAGGGCTAAATAGACGCGTTGTGTAAAGACGCAGCAAGTGTTAAAAAAAGGTAATGGCGCCGTCCAGGTGCACGCATGGGGCCTCTAGAAGTCAATCAATTTTAAGTGGTCGCTCGACCATGTCAAAAAATATCCATACTGTTTATAAATTTCCTTATGTTTTGGTTGTTCATAATAATTATTAAATTACTTTTTTGTACTGGTTCACAAATGGCGACCATTTTTGTTTTACGCCATGTAGCGTTTGTAGACATTTCCTCTTTTCTAAATTACTAGGCTGTTCTAGCATTTCAGAATAAAAGGTATTGGATTCAGTATTCTCTGGCCTACAAATCGAATATTATTTACCTATCGGATGTTTTTATTTGGGAAATATTTGCAACCAAATCTATGGGACACAAATAAACCAAGTTCGATTTTCAGTGAGTAGTTTTTAAAAGAAGAAATAGAATTACAGCGTTATTTGCATTGAACCCTCTATGAAATTCGAACTTGGTTCAATCGCGTTCTATAGGTTTGGTTGCAAATATTTCTCAAATAAAAACATATCAAGTACATAAATAATATTTGGATTTGTAGGCCAAAAAATACTGAATTCAATGCTCTTTATTCTAAAATTCTAGAACAACCCAGTGCTGAGTAATTAAGAAAAGAGTCAATATCTATAAAAGCCACAAATGACGCACGACGTAAAAAATAAATGTTATTAATCAGGTATAATAAACATAAATTAAAGATGTTTCTGAACTGACAAAACATGAGGAAATTTACATATAATATATACACTTTTTCGAGATAATCGAGCAACCAATTTATTAAATTCTGACCACTGAAAATATATTGACCCCTATACTGCGATTTTCTTAACTCTGCTCCTGAAAGGAATCAGCTGTTGACGGTGTCATCGAATAGGGAGCTTGAATGTCACCATAGTGACTTCTTTGTGGTGACATGCAAGCACCCGATTGGATGACACCGAAACAGCTGATTCCTATCGGGCGCAGAGTTAAGAAAATCGCAGTATATAAGGGAGCATTCACTCAGAGCCACTGTAACGCCACTGATAATCTCCAAGTCCGGGGATACAGAATAGTAAAAAAATAGTTTTTTTAGTATTTTATTTTTCTAAATTTTCATAATTTTCTCTTCAAAATAGCTCTTGAATTATACTGATATCACTCTTACAACTATTTTATTTTATTATTTATACGAAAAGTGCTCCTCTCGGTGGACTCAGGTGCTGGCTCCAATAAAATTAGCTACTGTTGTATATTGCAGCCCGTAAATACCGAAAGACTTAGACATTCAGAAAATACGTTGAAAATTTCATTTTGTCAAGGTAATCAACAAAAAATGTTTCAAATGGAAGTCGTTAATGGGCTTTTTTTTCTGATCGAGCTGACATTAACCTCGGGTTGCATCTTTAGAGCCCAATTTTCGAAATTGACATTTTGTAAAAACTAAATGTACCTTTTATCAGCTTACATTTGTAATAGGAAATAGATTTTCAGGAGATGTTAACAAACGTCTTTTGGATTTTCTGAAATTTTTTTGATTACTTTGATCTTATTTATTCAGCAGAATTTTATTTACCAGAAATCGTGGGAAAAATCATCGCATCTTGAGAAAATATTTATATCTTCAAAAACAAAACCCATTTGTTTCAAAATCGGATTTTTTAGTGTTATTAGAGTGCTATGTCTGTAGCCTGCAAACATTTCATTAGTCTAACTTCAATTTTCATAATTTTACTCAAATAGTTATCATAGCTAGGATAGGGCATTCCGTATCCTCCTAATCAAAATTTACACAATGTGATTTCCTGTTAAATATTACAATGGAACAACAACTATCCAAGACGTTGCATAACCGCCTGATAACATTAAAAATATAAAAGCTAAGCTGAACTTAAGTGTGTATTTTTAAGGGAAACGATAGAAATATGAACTAAGTTATTAAAACTAGTAATTGACTAAAACCATGCAAAACTTACCGGAGGTGGTTTTGGCTTATATCGGTTTCTAAAATTCGATTCTTGTTCTGAGGGTGGAGTGTAAGGCGATCCTCCATTTGTTGCATTCATCTACGACAGATACATTAGCTGATTTTCATACTTTTAATCAGTAAATCAATAGGAGATATATACATTTTTAAAATATAAAATTACCTCAGACGTATGCGTTACATGAAATCGACTAACAGGTTGAATACGGTTTTTACGAACGTTTTGTGAAGTTGGCTTAACAGTGACATTTTTCGTGTTTAAATTCTTAATTCAGTACAGATTTGTCTCTCATGATATTTACAAGATGTAATATTCTCATCAAAGTATTACAAACAACAACAATTCTTTGAAACTGTCGTATATCAACACATGAGCCATTGAACGCATATGTGCGAAGATTATGACAGACTGTGAACATTCATTTCAGAGAGGAAATAGAAGAGGAGATGCAATATAATTTTTAAAACGTATATCAATAAATAAAATGATTTAATATATTTTTACAAATACAATAGTATTTCTTTAATGTTGTACGAGTCTTTCATCTCCAATATTTCTGCATTTTAAAATGAAATGTGCATTTTAACGAGAAGATAATTTTTTCTGAAAATAAAAAAACAGACGTAAAGTTATTTATAATTTACTGATTACCGAAGACATATCTTCGAAGATGATCCATCGTTCTTCCTCCGAAAGATCTAATGTTCGCTAGTTACGGAACAACTGCAATGATAAATTTCTTCGCGTAGGGAACATATCTCAGTTTTAATAATTTTTTTGATTTCAAGGCAATTTTAGTTTATTTTTATCCGTGTGGTATCTTGAAATGGCAGGTGCATGATTGATTTTATTCGCATTAGGTCAAACAGGTATAAAGGTATATTTCATATAACGAAGTTACACATGAAGCATTTGCCCCTGAGTGATAGGTAAATCATCATGCACAAGTGTCTGTCAGATCACGTTTGGATGCACTCAAAGAGCTTCCCCATGTTTTTACTTTCTCGACTTACGAATACTTCGTAAGAAGAGAAAGTTATGTAATCGTGCGCCGGAAAACGGCGAATTTTCGTCAGAAAAACTCTTATAGCTGGAGTCTGGTAACGAAAAAGTGGATAAAACCTATTGCATTTGAAAAACTAGTGGTGCTATAGAATGGTACAGACTTTCTCGTAGAACTTAGTTTTCTAATCTCTAAATAGAAGTAGATCTTCTGTGATGAATTATGATCTTCCCAGATACATTCTTTGAGCGCCAAAAGGACATTTTTTACATTCTCTGGATTTTTCGGCTTCCTAATGCGAGAAATGAAACCACCTTACTCTGTTTCTATTATATAAGTGTAAATATCCTGCATACCCATTGTGGTCGCAGTCGTCAATCAGCGAGCATTGGCACAGCTCTTTCGAGGGAAGCTTCGCCGGTTCGAGTCCTAGTCGGGGAATATTATTTGTCAAAATTGTCTGTTGTCACAGGAAAGAATTGATGATTTTAGAAACTTTATTTAAAATCATGTAAAGCCATTTGAACCACAAATATTGACAATTACGATAAGTGAAATGGAAGTGTCTATATTTTTTTCGAATTTTTAACTTTTAATTTTTTTTCACGATTCTTCTTGGATTTGTAAAGCATATGTACCATCGTATCAATTGTTTCTTTATTATGCATTTACCATTTTATATGATTAAATAGTGCCCAAAATACCTATTTCGATACAACATTTTATTACATTACTTTGGCATTGATCATCAGAATAGAATTAACTTTCTATATAATAAAACATTGCATTCGATAAAGAAAATCTGCCATGCGGCAATTACATTCAATAACATGGAATAAACATATTGCTAATAAAGTGAGAATTAGAATTTATTAAGCAATTGTTGAAAGCATATCACTGTATGGCGCTGAGCTGTGGGGGATCTCAAAAAACAATGAGAAAAAGTTAATGGCAATAGAAATGGAGTTTTAGAGACGCAGCTCTAGTGTAACATTAATGGAAAGAATCAGAAATGAAAATCGAAAGCAGCAAATGGGTGTCATTTCGAATATAATGGATACAATAGAAGGGAGAAGGTTAAAATTGTACGGGCATCTTAGAAGAAAGTCGGAGTAAAGATGGCCATTAAAAACTTGGAGGTGGCAAGTGCCAATGTACAGAAAAAGAAGTAGACCAAGACTTACCTGGTGTGATGGTGTCCGACAGACCATGAGAGATCGTCACATCAAGGAAGATGATTGGCAAGATAGAAGAAGATGGAAGCTTGGGTGCGAGAGAAGCCGCTGTAGAAGCTGTAGTTTTACACTCGCAGGAGAGAGAGAGATAAAAAATTGAGATCTGACGGAATTGTTTTGTGGACATTCCTGTAGAATGTAATTTATGTTCAGCAGGCAATTGCAAAACGGGTTAAGGTTTTTTCTAGGCTATGGGAAAATTTGGATCAGCCTGATCTAACGCGTGAAAAGTTCACTTGTCCACGCGAAAGGTTTTCGTACGTTTTTAAGGGGAAAAATTCACCAATTTTCTCATGAGTTGTGCTTACTTTGACCATTGGCTTGATCACATCCATTGGCTTGTCCATTCCATTGGCTTGACCACATCTTGATGACTTTGCCAGCAAACTTCAGGTAGTTTTCAATTGCGTAAGACATTTAGTTATTAACTTTACTTTCAAAGTCAATAAGCAACAATTTTTATTATTATTATAAAGAGATTTTGTATATCTGCCAAACACATACACATGATGCATTGGATATCCATCATGGCTAATGTTATTTGAGTAACTTCGTTTTATGAAATTTCCCATCACATATTCATTAGCAACAAATGATCATCTTCGCTTCTCCTACAAGTGCAAATGTGGGTAATATATTAAGACACCTGTACAATGTGAAATGAACCCCGTTCAGAAGCAGGAAAATTATAGAACATACACTCTTTATTTCATATTGTAAATATTTTATTTAAATACTTTTTTATATATTTTCAATATTTATGCAGTATTTTTACTGACAAAAATTGACCTGCGAATTCAGTTCTTATTTCACGAATTTCTTATTCGTAACAATACTGTAAAACGAATAAAAGTGAATTTAATAATAGTTGTTATATTTTTTGAAAAAAACGTTAAGAAGCTTTATCACTTCTTTTAGAACATTTAATGTATTCTTTTACAAAATATAAAATTATTTTTCATTTTACCTGAATTTCTTCATACATCTGGGTAGGCACACCTGAAGCATAACTGAAATAAATAGAATTTAGTGGTAGAATAGTTTTAAAAAAGGTTGTCTTTAAGTATTTAAATTTTTTTTACTCGTTCAAATGTATTTCTTGTTTTTTCCGTAAAAATATATATCTTTGTTTTAATGATTTTGGCAAAGCATTGATGGTAAAACCACCCGTTGCCCTGCACTACCTGCCTGTTCGCCATTCCCGGCCTCTATCCGCGTGTGGGCGTGCGCGTGTACCTGCTGCTGGGGTCGGCGCCTGCGGGGGCGGAGACATGGCTCTGCCAGGACTGGGCGCTGCGGGCGGTGGCGGCGCTGCTGTCGGGGCGGGGGGAGGGGTAGGCCAGTGGGGCGGCTTCGTCCAGGTGACGGCGCAGCAGACGCCGCCCCAGGCGCGGCGGCGGGTCGGGGTCGCCCAGGCTCACCTTCAAGGTTGGTATTCCTGCTTTATTTGTACAGCTTGCGGTGTCTTCTAGACCAGTGGTGTCAAGGTCTTCTACTGGTAGTGGTGGCACGCGTCTCGGCACGGTAACATGCCACGAGCTACTCTGCACAACTAGCGTCTGGAAAGGAAACTATTAGTAACTCCGCCGTTTTACAATAGAGATGGCGTTCTCTCTGAAACGGGTGACGAACTGCGTGAAGGGGCAATTTAGTCGTGGCACTCGCGCCACGGACTCCCGCTCGTGGCATCGACCTTGACACCAATGTTCTAGACGATCCGCATGCTACGTCTATGAAATATTTATTTGGACTCAGAGAGACATATCTAGAATACGTAAGGGGTCGAAGACGATAAAACAGGGACAGGTGGCTCAGGAAATCTACAAATGTCACTGCAGTGCCTCTGATCGGGAGGAATTCCGACGGTTTAGGCGGTGGCAGGATTTTCGGCACTAGCCCGATAGCTGGTTCGAGTTCAGTCGCTGTCTGGAAGAGAATTCCAACAGCCAGTTGCTCTTATCGGTAGTTTCCCGTTATTTCTTCAATCATTGCAAGGTGGATGCCGGAGCGGTACCCTGACAAACGGGCCACGGACGGCGCACGATCTTCTCTTCCTCTTTCTTGCCACATCTTCACCCCTTATGTACACAGTCTAACGCGCACTTCACTGAAACACTTGCCGGGAGACCGGTCGGGAGCTTCGAGCTTGTCCCGACTAAGGCGGTGCCCCGCGCTGGTGTGAGATACCTGGATGGGGAACACACTAGCCGACAGATAGGTCAGCGTCGGAAATTACCATCCAGCGGGGGAAGATTACCGACTTTTCTCTAAGAAAACGCATGCACTACACTTACGAGACTAATGACCTTAGCTGTTGAAGCCCACAGAATCATCAATGAACATTCAATCGAAGATGATAATGTTATAGTAATGAATATGTGGTGAGATATTTCATACAACGAAATTAAACATGTAATATTTACTCCTGATTAGCAGGCAACTTATCATATAATGGTGTTGGGGAGGTAAACAAAATAACCTTTCGTTGCGTCGGAATGTGTACATGGTAAACATATGTGAACGTTCCCTACCAATCAGGCGCAACTCTCACATGTGCAACTTCGTGAAAATAACAATATGAGATTTCTCACTACATATTCATTAGCAAAACGTTATCATCTTCGACCGCTGCATGTCCTAGAATGTGTATCTCTGAGTCAAAATAAATGTTGAAGAGACTTGGCACGGGGGACGTCTAGGAGACACCGCAAAGTGCCTAAAAATAAAACACAAATAACAACCTTGTCGCCTCCGACAATGCAGGTTAAATGAGATTTCCCACCCCCGACGAAATACGATCATGTTCGGACGGTGTTATGCATCAACCGTCTATGCGACATCATACAAGTTTTGAGATAATCGTGTTCAAAGGTTACATTACATTTTCAGCTCTAAAATATGTAATTTAATTATTTCATTCATTGAAGAGCCAAACTACACAAACTTGAGTGGAATATCTGGCACTTACCTGCATAATGTGAAATTAAGAACAACAGATTCGAAGATTTAGGTTTATAGACGGTTGTTGCGTAACATAAAATTCCTTATGTGACTGATGGTGTTTACATTTTTCATTAATTGTAAGGCTATTTTTACAGATCTGGCGCCAAAATTTTGCGTACACTTAGAACATGATCCAATAGAACTGAGGGCGTCCATTTCTCATTTGTTTTTTCAAAAGTGGCCGGTTAATGCATAACACCTTCCATCATACACACATATTCCCTACATACGTACACTGGAAATTCGAGATAGTCTCTACCCTGGCAATGTTAAATATTTGCGTCTAAATAAGTCTCAGAATTTATTGAAGTTAGGCTTATGAAATTTTTGCATGTTACAGATATACCACTCATAATAACACTTAAAGAACTGTTTTGAAAAAATGCTTACTATTTTTGTAAATAAAAATAGTTTCTCAAAAAGAAATTTTTACCTCGCTTTCTAGAAAATAAAGTTTTGAATGATGAGTAATACTAAGGTAAGCAGAAAAAAATAGTAAATATAGGAGACATTTATTAACAACTAAAATTTTGAACTCTTGAAATTTTCAGTTCTTAATAAACATCTCCTACGTATAGTTGCAATTCCTATTACAAACTTAAGGGGAAAAGAAAGATAATTTAGTATTAAAAATACCAACTTTCTGGAAATGAGATTTAAAGATGCAACCCTCCGAACACGCCAATTTGCCTTATCAGAATAAATATTTTCCAATAACTACTTCCTTTTTTATTCATTTTTATCTTGGTTAGTTTCACAATATAAAGCTTTCAATTTACTTTCTGTATGTCTAACTTTTTCAGTATTTATGCGCTGCATTGTGTAACAGTATCCTAAATTATAGGACACTGCTCCTAAGCCCAATGACAGATCTTCTCATGTAAATAATAAAAAACCCGCAAAACCATATAATTAAAACGCTAATTTAAAGATAAAATTATGTAGATTTATTTAAAATAAAATACTCCAAAAACTATTTTGAAAGCAAAATTGTTTCCGTGTCCGCTTAATCTGACTCCAATTGTACAAAAATGTAATTCAAATATATATTGAAATACAATAACAATTAATTTAATTTCCTTCATTTTTTAAACATTTTAAAGAACTCTAAAAGTTTGTCCAGTGGATTGTGAAGAGTTTTCACATCTTTACGAGTAGTTTTGTCTCAAGGATTTGTAGAACAAAAGATTTCTATTGGTCTTTTAAAATTCACTTGTAAAGTTTTCGAACGTTTCTAATTTTTCAGACAATTGAGAAGATACTTGGAATAGAAAAGCCATAAAGAAGAAAGAGAAAATAATTGCTACCTCGTGCACGGGCTTGTTGAAGAGGTTCTCCTCGCGCACGTGCATATGCGACGGGATCATGTCAGCAACGGCCTCGCAGTCCATGTCGCGGAAAGTCTTGGCGAAGCTCTCCGATGGACCCGTCTGGGAAGAGTTTGAAACACGGGAAAAGAATAGGTATACATTTTTACTTTCTCGCTACGGAGTAGAGAGAAAGTTGTGTAATGCTGCGCGAAAAATGGCGAATTTTGGTCAAACAATTCTTAAAACAGGGTCCTGGTAACGAAAAAGTGGATAAATCCAGTTGATATACTCGTATTTAGAAAAAAATCCTATAACACGTGGTGCAGCCAGAATCTATGTTTTGTGGGTCCTTGATGCCGAAAAATTGATTGACGACAAAACGTGTGCGTCTGACTGTTCGTCCGTTTGTGAGCAATGCTAGCGGCTAAACCATTCAGTTGATTGTCTCTAAAATTGATATTCCGCAATCGATTTGCTGATGGCGCGGCCAGATGATGGCCTGTATCTCGCTCGCCGCCATCTATATTATATCTAATTATTCCTAATCGATCTACTACAGACAGTCATCGGCTCTCTCATTCAGTCGACAGTGACCTCATGTAAATCGCAGCGCTTCGTCTACAAATATAAAGTGAATACATTATTGAGCCATTTAATTTCTTCGCGCATTCGTATTTGTGTTTCAGCCCCCTCCTACAAAAAAATCGAGTTTATTATTAAAAATTGTTTTATTAAACTTTCTGTTTTTATAAAAAAATATTTCGATAGCGGACAAAATTTACTCTCCCTTTTCAGCCATCTCTCAATTCATTTTGGTAATAAAAAATTCGATTCATTTTGAGAAAATTTGGAAAATGTTTTTGAGGCTGAATGTAAAGTTCCCTCAAAAATCACAATATTCGTTTCAAACTCCCGAAGCCTCGAGTTCATTTAGATCGATCAGGAATATCAAATTAGGAGAAAATCGGCTGAACGATTTAGGCCCTAGCGTTGACCACAGACGGACGGACAGAGAGACGGACAGACAGGAGCCATTCCACATCAAATCGCACAAGAGTTGACACAACATTGTTTTAAATGCACGATATTTTTTTCTTAAATCTGGACATCAAAAAAAGAGACACGTATTTTTTTATTTGCCAGAAAATTGATTATTTGTGTAGTTATGGCTATATTAAATTTTGGAATTTACAGGTACTTCACAAAATAAGATCAATTAATTCTCCGAATGTACCAAATATAAAAATTTCTGGTTTGTGTCATTTAATACTTTGAAATGTGTATTTTTTCCTCTGTAAATACATTTTTCAAAAAATATTTTTTTCATTTTAAAAAATGTATTTTTTTTAAAAAAAGTAAAATTTTTATATAAACTCGATGAGATAAAAATTTGAAAAAAATATAGGCGTGTTCCTTGTTCTATTTTCTATAAAATTCAACAAGAAAAAAAGTGGGCACTCCACACATACAGTTCTAAGAAAATCAATTGTAAGTATGAGGGCGCGCTCTGCCTACCCATGCTCTAACGGATTGTGTTCGGCCAGTCTTTGATGCAAGTGCTGAAGAACTAAAAAAGTATGATCGTCTGCCTGATAAGGATTTCAAGAGTTATTAGTATTTCAGATGTTCACTCTGCCCCCAGAATGTATGACACTGTGTCATACATATTTTTGTGGGTAACATCGTGGGTGACTTGTGGGTCATCTATGTTCTTATGGGTGAGAGCGAAACGAATTGAAATACGAGCCATTCCACGCTGATTTGGAATTTGTGATTCATTTCGGAAGGAAGGGAATCGGCTTCCAAAACGGCCTTTTCTTAATGAAGATAGCGTCCAGATCAGTGGCTCCCGTGGCATTAACGAAAGAAGCGGAACATCCAGTGAAAAAGTGGAAATCAAGCAAGTGACAATTTAAGCTCTTCAGATAGTTCGTCAAGTGTCTGCGAAATGAATAAAGAGAAGATAAACATAAGTTTAATTGCAATAGGAGAAACCCCTGCCAAGGAAAGAATATTGAAACATTGGAACAAAATGGCATCCCCATGAGAAATTTTAGAAAGTACAAAGTGCCAACACAGATAAATTTTTTCATATTGAAGATCCTTCGAAGTCCATCGAAAAATCAGACAAAGATACTATTTAGTAACCTATTGATTACTTTCACTCAACAGGTGACATGACGTTGAAAATTTAAATTTTGACAATTTTTGAAAGTTGGACATACAATAAAATTAAACGACTTTTTGCAGCAACCGAACGCATGATAAAAGTGTCTAAAACGTTGGCTGAAGAAAATGGAATTTTGTCCAGAACTGAAGTAAATTCAGTAAGGCATTAAATCTGTGCATTGTGACGAAAGTTCAGGAATTCTATGGTATGCAAGTACTTGAATTTAAAGTGAGTAGTGAGGGACCAGAAAATTTCAAAATGTCAGTCAAAACCTGAGTCAAGAATCCGTCATTTAATTATTTATAAATTTATTAATTATTTATAAATATATTAATATTATTTATATATATATTAATACACATAAATATTATTATTTATAAATTCAATCATGAAATTTCACCACCTCAAGAAGTACTTAAATTACTGCTTCATCCAAAGAAATCGACGACCAGTAACGCAAACAACGTGTCTATTGCAGCAATCTATTACACACCGGTTCGTAAAATATTAATATCTTTTAGAGTTACTGAGATCCCACTTTGATTTTTTCTGGACTTATTATCAATACTTTATTGCGTTTATAAATATTTTTTAAAATATTTTAGCTCATCGAGTTTACAAAAATATTCAATTTTCAAAATTTCAGTTTTTGAAAAAAAATTGAAAATTCAAAAAATTAAATATTTTGCAAAGTCTTAAAAATTAAACATGTTTTTAAGTTTCGAATGGAATTTGAACGGAATTTCTATAATTGGTGTATTCCAATATATGCTATTTTTAAGTTAGTGATGCGCGTCATTTTTAGTAAATTTCATTATACAATATTTCCGAAAATAATAAAGTTAGAAAAAAATAAAAATACACGTGTTCACTTATTTGGTCCATATAACAAATAGAAAAAATTAGAAAATAAATAAAAATATGAAGGTCAAATTTTGGTCTTTTTTGTGCGATTTGACGTGGAATGGCTCACAGACGTTTGCCGTATCAAGGACTCGTAAAACATGGATTCTCGCTACATCACGCATTAGAGAAGTAATTTACTCTATATAACAACAGGATTTATCCACTTTTTCGTCACCAGGGCATAGGAATGAGAGTTTCTCTGCCAAAAACTCGCCATTTTCCGGCACACGATTACATAACTTTATCTTCTTAAGAGGTAAGTGCGAGCAAATAAAAGAAAACTCCATTATTTGAGTTTTATTATAAAGAGTTTACAAAGTAAATTCAGAAGTGGTTTTTCCAACTTTTTGTGCCCCGAGCTATGCAGCGTAATACCTGAGATTGTTGTGCGGGGAATTTAAAGACACTCCCCTGAGGAGTGTCGTGTAGGTTTTCCATGCTGATGGGTTCATTCGGGTAGTCTTTTCAGCAACGACGAGTATCTCGCTTCCGCCCTGGTTGAACGGTGGGCTGGCGGACGAAGACCATCTGTATTATTTCTGTACATTATTACCCCGTAACTGAGGAGAGGTCATTTTTGTCACGTAACTGGTGATGTACGGACTACACATACTCCAACAAAAAACCTCGTTAAAAGTGAAGAAATAACAAAAACTTCTGTTTTGGTCTTATGAACAAGACATTTTGTGCATTATCATTAGGATTAATACAAAAATAATGAAACGAGAAGAACAGTTACATATCAAAATTAAAAAATATTTTCATGTCAACCTTCCATCTATATTGTGTACCAATACACAGACTAACTGTAAAATTGTCTTTTGAGAATCAGAATCTGTTTAAGGAGGAACAATTAATCGCATCTTATGACTATTACAGCACAACCTCAATTTTAAGTCACTTTCCACAGTCCCTCATTCACTGCAATTTCCGCATATACGCTCTCCACGCTTTCTCCCTCTTCACCACTGAATTCGTTCTCTTCCGCTTCTAAATTGACCTTTACCCATTCCCCAAACCCTGGGTCATCTCCCCTAAAAATAACCCTCGAAGAATCCATAGTTTCGTGAAATATAAAAAAAAGATCAACACAGGATAAATACGTAATCGGTGAAGTGGGGATTGATTACACCCCAGGCGCCAGAAAGAATAAAATAACAAGCGTCTGCTTATCTTCAACAATGTGACCACCGCCGGGTGTCCAAAACAACTGACTTCCTGAGAGGCACCTAGAAGCATAGGCTCCTTCGCGCATCGGCTTCGGGCAGGTACGGTGTCTTTCAGAGGCTGGGGTACTAACAGCCACCATATCACCAGTTACGGGTTATACACATATTTTCTCTGCATTTGTAGTTTTCATGCCCAACCAATGAACGGGCATGCGAACTGGTAAAATCAATAGTCTCCTAAATGCAGTGAATGTTTTTGTGCTTGGAAGTAGCACCGCGTGCTGATCTACACGTTGATTTGCTGGGGTCACCCCACTCCAAGTATCTCCTCAAATGGAGCACTCCTCCCCCAGCCGGAACGAGGTCTAAACTTTCGACATATATGGAAGTGTAATGTAAGAATGCATGATTGTAAGTTAGCGAAAAGGTTAGCATAAGGAAGAGGAAGCTAAAATCACGCATAGTCCTTGGCTCATTTGTAAGAGAACTGCTCCGATGTGCTGGTATTGATCAAAGAAACCATGGAAAACGTCTGATCAGAGCGTCTGGCTGCTAGAATGCTCCTCCATACAAAGACTGAATTCGGCTTATCTAAGAAGCTAGTGTCGAAAATACGTGACCGATACAACTCAAACCTAGGACTTCCCAGTCAGAAGCGGTGGAGAGACAGCAGTAATGCTGGCCGGTTTGTCAACGAAAATTGACATTCCAGGGAAAGGAAGAAATTGAAATTTAACTATGTAAATACTGTAGCAATTGCACTATAAAACTGTGGTGAATATTTGTTGAACAATCAGATTTTGATTTGACAATCTCAAATATAGTCCTGCAATACTCTGCCCGCTTAACATTACTGTGTAATGTACCCATTAAGCGTTACTGTGTGTAGTGCAAAACTCTTAAGATATAGAGCCTTAAAACATAGTTTTCGGAACGCAAGGCCCTGAGTTACTTTTCTAAAGTCTGATTAATTTTGAGAGCATTCACTAATGTGTTTTTTTGAACAACTAATACTTTTTTTCACGATTCGGCTCATCCTAACGCCCCATTTCTGCTGCTAGAGTGGAAATCGCAGTATGTCTAACTCAATTAGAATATGTTGCCCCAAATATTTTCACTTCATGTGGCTAGAGGGAATAAGTAGGTTTGTGTTCCCACAAACACGAGTTTTCGCCCATTTACACTAGTCAAAAGCTAAATGAGATTTTTAATACTGTTCTGTTACATCGACATAATGCAATGATGTAGAGGAACGAAAAGTCACTCTTAACAGCCGGCGTTAGTTATAGCTATTAATATACCTGGAAATGTTATGAGTGTTATTACTGCCGAGGCCAAAAGTTAAAAATGAAGGCTGAGCGTAGCGGAGCCAAGATTTTTAATTTGGACGAGGCAGTAATAACACTGTAACATTTCGTGGTACGTTCAGCGTTTTATTGATCACTATAAAATCTCAAGATTTTTGCGAAAATTTACATTATTGCGATATGAAACAAATGCATTCTACTACTGCGGCATGTTACTCGATATTGTTGGGTGTTGCTTGCGATGTATATATTTCAACAGTACATTCGCATACCGTGGCTTGAAGATGGAAGCGGAAAAATTCGTCTCTTCCGTAAGAAATTTTAGATTTCGCTGCGGAAGTCACACGGAATTTATCCCTGAAAAATCCAAAGGACGATACAGAAAGTCATACCAAGAATTTAAGATTCGGAAAACGCAACTTAGTGTCAACGTGGCATTCACAATATTGCAGGAGTGCCAAAAAATATAGCCACCTATCGTGGTCTTCCAGACCCCGAAAAATAAACCCGTCACTCTTTAAGAAGAACTTCGGCTAAGGCATTGGCCATTCAGGAGCTTCGGTTACAGATTTGAAACGTTTTGGTGGGTGTCGGAGTTCTACCGTAGCCGAATCCTATTGTGAGGAGTCCGTAGTAAATACTGTGAAAATGGCAACAAAAAATCACTATCGGCGAGGAAGGTGGCGCGTCGAATTTCAGTGGTGACACCACATAGTCAGTAAATATTATTGGAGAAGATATTCTTTTTATGGAATGTCATGTAAACGATGCTAATTTACCCAATTTTCAAATTTTTCTAACTGCAAAATTAATAATATTACAATTTACCATTAGCATCCCCCAAAATAATGAGTTACTTTTATTCCTATTTGTCTTGTAAATTGTCGTGTTGTTTTTTCGTAATAAAGTTGGCTTGCGATGAATCGGTGGTTGTTTACTTACGTTGCTAAGGATGTTAAAACGCGTTGCTAAGGGTTTTAAATTTCTTAACATACAGGTAGGTACAAGTGCACGTAACAAACGTGAAGGGTTGCATGTTAACAGGGGTTAAAGACGCATGTGACCGATAAAATCCTTTGTGAATTCTGACAGGATTTGGTCACATTCGTTCGTCTGAGATATCACGTTGACTTCATTTATTATTTATTAACATTTTTTCTTTCAGAAACTGACACCTGGTGGAAATTCATTTGATGTAATATTTCGACTTTTTCAATTGTTTAATACTTCGACCCTTCTCAATTGTTTATATTTAGACCTTTTTCTCTTAATTGTAAATGCAACATTAAAAGCTTCTCTGATAGGTAGTATCCAATATACAGGTGCTCAGAGAGGAAACGTCGAAACCTGGAAAATAAGCTCTTAAGACAATTTCAAGCATATTTTGTCTACTGAACTACGTGGATATTCCAAATGGCTGAGCCGCAATAAGCACTCAAAAGTTTGTTTTGAAAGAATGATTTCTAGGTAACAATTTGCATCACAAAAACATAGAAACACTCCAGAAACATGTATTGTTTATTATTTACAAAAGAAATTAATATATTAGTTCAGAAAGAAAAAATAAGAGTGAAATAAAAAAGCAGTCGAATTGTGTAAATTGATGCTTTTTTTATTTCTGGGTTAATTTTTGTTTCTGAACAAATACGTTCATTTCTTTTGTTAGTAATAAACACATAACATGTTTTTGCAGTGTTTCTATGCTTCTAATGCTAATTGTCACCTAGTAATTATTTGTTCAAACCAACTTTTAAGTGCTTATTGCGACTCAGCCATTCAGAATATCCACGTAGTTCAGTAGACAAAATATGCTTAAAATTGTCTTAAGAGATTCGTCGAAGTTTTCACGTTTCCTTTCCGGACACCTGTATAGAGAAATACATGAAATGTAATTCTGATGTGAAAGGTACCAATACAAAGTAATCGAGGCTCACCTTAGATGTTTTCACTAACATTAAACTCAATACTGGGGGATTAAAAGAAACTGCAATCGAGTGAAAAAATAAATTAAAACTGTATTAAACAATCATTATAATAAATTATCATAGGTAAATACCATGTGTGGTTTGGAAATTGTCGATAAATATATAAGGTACATAAGCGATTTATTGCAGATCAACATAGCAATCGATACGTACCGCCTCCTAAGATAGATGAGTTGCAGCTTATGATTGGCCAGTTGGAAGGAGCTGTAAAAAAATTGGATAGAAAATGTAACAATTTTTTCAGATATACTGCTCTGATAGGGACATTTTATATGTATAGTTACACACTATTGGTTTTAATTTCCAGAGTGGACTAGTCACTACAAATATCCGCTATATTTATAATTTATTATCACCTAATTACAGTTTCTTTGAATTCGACAGTATTGTGTTGTATATTGTACATATCTAAGAACTTATATTTATTTCGAGTCTGAATATGAGATTGAAAAAACCTGGAAACATTGCAATTGTCGAAAGGGTTTAACACACGTGGAAATTTTCACATGTAACAATTGTACTATGTCTTTTAGTTAATAAAATAAATGTTTTCAAACAATTTAGACTTTTTGATGAATATCAAGTAATTTACAGTATCCTCTATCCATGTCAGACTAATAAATGTTCAAGTGCCCACAATGAAAACATTTAATGTTTTTTAAGTATAAATATTTTTGGAATTTTCCAAATGTCAGCCATTTTACAGAAAATATTGCAAATGTCAAAGGGGCTTCATGAAAAGTACCCTCCAAAATTAAAATATCTTAATGATTTCCTTTATCACAACCTTAATTTTGAGGGGTTACGATGATTCAGCTCTTAAGCTTCTAATCGAAAAGTGTTTGATTGACATTCATCTATCCATATATACAAATCGATGTTCTGGTACCATAGTGCAAGTATCTCCTCCAAACCTGCACCAATTTTAACTATCTTCGGAACAGCACTAATAAAACGTAATCCTGACGTGTATACGAAGCAGCGTATGTGTTTGAATACAGGTGAAAAGGGTTAAATACAGATTTTACTACCATTATTCGACCTCATATTGTTAAAGTGATTTCAATACTTCTCCTCCCTATAGTTCAGGGAAGACAAGTAAAAATGTTAAATACGAAGGCCGGTCGAAAAGTAAAGTAAAGAAGAGCTCTCACAGTTTCAGTTACGCATCAGGCTTGAACGCTGATACACATGAGAATTTTTTTAAACTAATAACCTTTTATCAGAGTGATCATCTTCACCCGAAAATTTGTTCTTGTTTTAGAACAAGGTGTAGCAAGGCAGGGTAGAAAAGGACCAAGGCAAGGTAGAAATCGGTGTCAAGTTCACACGGCCACGCTTAAACTTCTACTTCAATTATAAATTGACTATCACCCAAGTGCTTGTTCAATAACCTGAAGTATTATAATAGAATCTTACAGAGAAAAGTTTTACCTCAATTGAAAATCCACCTTTATAACATGAAATGTGTATATTTTCTAAATGACTCAAGTTTCTGAGATGTCCCCGTAGCATCATGAAGTTGTTTCTTCAGGTATTTTCATCATGGAGCCATTGATGTTTATTTGGCTCGTATTTCCCCAAAGGGGCTTCATTTCTGTTTAAGAGACAGAAAAGAAAAGATGTTGCTAGGAAATTTTCTGACAATGCGCGCGGTTGTCCAGACAACTAGCGATATATTACTGTCCCTGAAAGGCAGGGCAGCGAACTAGTCCAAGTGTGTTCGCTTACAAAATATATTTTCATGGTAACCACAAATGAGTTACGTGTGCATAATTACGGTTATTTATCGTTAAATATACTTTCTTTTATCCGATTTCCTTTAGATCCTGTTTACTTACGTGTTTGGAATAAATTGAATGGCTCTATATTAAATTATCACGGTATACATTGTGGCAAAACAGAGCACTGTTTGCCCCATATTTTGAATTTATCAAGTTTGTACGTTATGCTTGCGTACGTTTGTACGTCAAGTTTGTACCTTTTGCTTGTAGTTCATTTACCGTTGAAATTGATTTTCTATAACTCGGAAACAAACAATTTTCAAATATTTTTATTTTTCTAAAATAATTATTTTCTAAATTCATTTTTTCGTTTTCTATTTTCGTAGTTCTTTTTTTTATTCTGGGCCTCAAGAAAACGTGGGCAGATAAATCTCTTTCCCCACACGTCATATACAGTTTTTACTATTTTTTGATAAATAAATAAATAAATAAATAAATAAATATTTCGGTTGCCGTCTCGCCGGCCGCCATCGCGGCACCGCGCCACCCTTTCCTACGTGCATCTAAGGAAGCTGAGTTGCCAGATTCAACGAAATTCCGCTTCTTGGGCTGGAAAAATGCGCTCTTTCGCGGGACAAAAATTGACTTCCTGGAATACCACTCAATGGGCGGAAATGCATCAAAACATTTGCGGTTTTTTCCAAATTATTACGAAATTTTCAAAAAGCAACCACAACGACGTTGACGGTGAGTTTGATCTTTAGTTTTTTACTTTACATATGATTTTTCCTTATTAATTTGTTAATTTATTCAAACTACTTTGACAAGTGTGATGTTAGGTTTTAGACCTCTAGGATGGGATGTGTTCTAAGAGATATGGCGTCTTTGTCCTGCACAACATGACTATATAATATATCACATTGGCAGTACTTGCAATTAATTTTTCGAGCACGGCAATTAAAATTAATCATCTTTTGGAAGTACGGTGTCACTGCCAGCATTTTCCGTGCATATGCAAGCTTTATTTTAAATATTAAGATATAACTTATTACAAAACGTTTTAACATATATTATTAATTGCAATGTTCACAAACAAACAAAAAATCTACTCAAGCATTTCATAGGGTTACTACCTCAAAAAATTCAAATAATATTAATTTAATGCAAATTCTCGTTTCCCGCTTGGAAAGTTGTTTTTTTTCTTATTGGTCGAAATTGGGCGGAACCATCTAAAGGCGGATGTTTGTACGCAGCATCTGGCAATACCCTGTTAGCAAGCAGTACTTGGGGAGGGTGCGGCCCGCCAAGGCTACGGGCACATGAGCACACGAGCTCTAATTCCCGACCGGTCTCCCTGCATTTGCGGTAGTACAGCGCATGTGTGTGCGTGTAAGTAAGGGGGGTAAGGATACGAGAAGAAATGGGAAGGAAAGATCGCGCGGGGTCTGTGGCCCGTTTGTTAGAGTACTGCTGGGCATTCGCCTGGTATTCGTCGGAGAAACCATGGAAAACTACCGATCAGAGCAGCGAGCCGCAACAGTTGTCCTCCAGACAGCGACTGAACAAGATCTAGCTATCTGGCTAGTATCGAAAACCCTAACACAGACGGGACTCGAACCTAGAACCTCCCGGTCAGAGGCACTGCAGTGACATCAGTTGATGGCCTTCGTCCGATAGAACGGAGAACAGGCGGGCAGACGGACGGGCGACGGGCACGTACGCATGAATGAATGAACGAGCGGACGACAGACGATTCTCACAAAAGTAAAAAAAGAAAAGATCTACCTTGTTGGTATTAGAGTTCCCCAAAACCTGAATTTCCGTCAAAATCTGGTCATCGAGTTTTGCTGCATTAGAATAATTTCTTTCGTCTTAGAAGAAAGATAAAAGGAAGTGACAAATAAAAGTAGTAATACAAAAGAGTTGTAAAGAGAATAAAAGTTCTTTAAAATTCTTAAAATAATATTTCTTTTCTACTATCAAGAAGCCGAAAAATTAATAAAATGTCAAAAAATGTACCTTGGTCGGCGATAAATGATAGCTTGCAAGAGAATGTGGCAAGTCTGAATAGCTAGCCTAGACCAAAGGAAATAGAAAACAAATACGGAAACGTCTGTGCCTGTTAAGGCGGCGATATAGCTCCTTTTTCAGAGGTCAGATATCAGATTTAGGTTATTGTTCGGGAGAGCGCATCGGTTGATTTTGGCGAGACGAACAGGTAGGCTCGCTCGCTCGATCTCTGAAAAGACACAGTGTACCTCTCTTATTAGAAGATAATATAAAGAAATAAGCAATCAGAGAGTAAATCGTTCAACTTTTTACCTCAGTCTCACATGAAAAGCAATGCCTTCTTTTAATCTGTATTCCACAAATTTACTCATGCATTCACAAGGTTTCCCGCGGAAAAATGGTTGCTCTTTGAACGGCTTTCTAAAAGGCGACAGGTATGCCAACCTTGCTAAGTTAAACTGTTCTCATGGAACGTTAATGCGAGTGCACTGAAGCTCGTTCACTGGGCGGAGCGACTACTTTGGAAAACTTGTTTTGCCGTTTGAATTTGTGTTTCAATGCTGTCATTGTTTTAAAAAAAAGAAAACAAAGGAAATCTGGTGTGTCTAAGTAATTCTCTGCACTAGTGCTTGGGAGCGGAGTCTGACCGTTGCTGCTCTCTTGCGACGAGAGATGGAACTATTAGGAAAAAACCTCTGGGTTGAGTGCTGTTGTGACTAACAAAGAAATTGTATATTTCCGCGCTTTTCGCCGCCAGCACGCGGATTTGGAGGGAATTTTTTATAAGTCCGACGCGGTACGTTCAAAATGCAAATTTTGAGCTAGTAATAAAGGGCCAAAGATTGTTATAAAAAACCAATCTCTCGCCACGGCGCCAAATATGAATCCAATCCGATATGCACGTGCCAACAGTGCCATTCTGTAGCACCACTAGTTATTCTTGTTCGCATATCTCCTGAGGTGGCTCAGGGCATCAGGGCATCCATCGTCATTGGAGTGCCTCTGACCGCGAATGCCTCTGACCTAGGGTTCAAGTCCCGACAACAGCAGTATTTTTGACACTGGCTAAATAGCAATGTCGAGTTCAGCTGCTATCTGAGGTAAAATTCTAACACTAACACTAACTAATTCTTTTCCGCGATTTCTCCAAACATCGCCAGGCACATGCCGGAGCAGTACCCTAACAAACGGGCCACGGACTCCCTCTTCCTTGACATATCCTGACTGGCACTCACACTCACTTGCACTTACCTCACTTACACTCCCATAAGTATAGAAGAATCCGCATAAGAATGAGCTAAAATGACAGTTCGCTACATACGTAAACATCGCATGTAATTCAGAAAAGTATCCCTCCGCCGCAACATCTGTTCAGCCACGCCTCTTTCGTAAAGTGTTTGTTTATGGCTCCCGTGAAGACATCACGGCTTCTCATGATTCACACCCGTAATTATATTTAAACTAGTGGTGCTACAACAGCACTTACTTTCCCGTATTAGAGGAAACAGCTAAGTAGTACTGTAATATTGCACTTTATGCGCTACTAACATCTTCGCTTGGAACTCACTATTTCCATTGCAGGTGTTGTCAGAACTATGTCAATTCTACAACTTCACAAAAATAGAATGCAAAGGTTTTGTAACCCTGTATTGGAAAAAGAAGCCTGATACCCTGGAAATATAGAAATGCCTTCCATTGGGCCATGATTAGGGAAGAGTATTTTAAATCCATGCAACAAATTCTCTACTCACTACAAATGGTACAGCATTTGGTGCAAAACTAAATATTTGCCTGCAAATATCAACATAAATTAGACAATTATAACTCCTTTTCATACAGCTCCATTAGGTCACAACAATGACACTAATTCTCAGATATTCGCGAGCGCAAAGTGAATTCCTTTGTTGCAGACCCTGCATTGTCGCTATTCTGAGAGCTATTAATTCTTTTTACTTATTTCAAATATTTCAAAATAAACAATTTCTAAAATATTAATGTGTAAGTCTATAACAAAGTTCGAATGTAAGAAACGCAGAAAGAAATAATATAAAAAATTGCACATTCTAATTTACGACGCATCCAGCTGTCCGAAGCACAGTAAATTTAGAGCGGCCTATTACGTTTGTCACAAAATTAAAGAAAAACTACTCGTATTTTGAAAAAATTAAGCATGACTGTATTTATTTTATTTATTTATTTGTCAAAAAACAGAAACAGAATGGCACAGACTTTCCCGTATTAGTTTTCTATTTTCCTGGGTCTTCGCTAGCTATTCGGAATTGCCACATACTCTTTCTTGCCAGGTACCATCTATCATCGCCAAAAGTACATTTTTTTGTCATTTTCTTAATTTTTCGGTTTCCTATTGGTAGAACAGAAACATTAATTTTAGAATATTAAAGAACACAAAAACCTAGCCGTAAATGGCAATTTTCTTTTAAAAATTATGTGCCGTTTAAGAGAAAATGGCGTTTTAGCACTACTAAAAATGCGAAATTTGAAGCTCATCTTCACAGAAATTTTTTGAGTTTTCAAAATACTTTATTTGAAATTATTTGAAGCACTTACACTCACAAATATAATCTTTACAAATTGCGGATAATATGCATATTAAAGATGTGAGAGATCTTTCAAAAAATTTACATTTATATAATTTTTGAAAAAAAACAAAAAAAACTCAAAATAAACTTCACGCTATACTAATGAGTGTAATTAGCACTATCCGTTACAAAAGTTTCAAGAAAAAAATTGCAGCCATATACGAGAAAATGACGTTCGAGCATTTCTGAAAATGCCGAAATTTTAGCTACTTTTCACAGAAAACGGTAGTGTTTTCGAGAAACTTTACTTAACATTATTTAAATCATATATACTCGTAAATATAATAATGTAAAAAAAATCGCCGATAATGTAAATATTAACAACGTGAGAGACAAGTAAAAAAATTTACATTTTGGTAATTTTTGAAAAAACCAACCGATAGACCAAAATGGCTTTTAAGTAATTGATAGAGTACAATTACCACTATTCCTACCAAAAGTTTAAAGAAAAAATTTGGAGCCGTTTTTGAGAAAATTTTGTTTTTGTAATTTTTTAAAATTGCACATATTGCACGCAATATTGCACGAAAACTACCAAAATTGTGAAAAACATTTACATGACCTTTATTAAAGAACTCAATATGCAGAACAAATTTTATTTGAAGAAAAAATCTCTATCTTCAATTTTGTAGTTGGAGAAAGACGCCGAAAAAATTCAAACTTCACAATTTTCGAAAATTCAGAGCTGTACGTGAAAATCGGACCTATGCCATGTTAAAAAGTGTATTTTCCTCTATTCATACAAGAAATTTAAAGAAAAAATTTGGAGCCGTTTTTGAGAAAATGTTTGAAAATCCCCGGGGGGCTTCATATAAAGTACCCCCAAATTTTAATGAAACTTTTTCAAAATCACAAAGCTTCGACTAGAATTAGATCGACTGGGGAATATCAATTCTGAAGAAAATCGACCGAACGGTTTAGGCGCTAGCGTTGACCACAGACGGACAGACGGACAGACGGACAGACGGACGGAATGCCGTCAATCGATTTTTAAGTATAAAGAAGCAACAAATCATGGATTTTGACCACACCACGAGATAGAGGATTTTTTTTCTTAATTTAGCAACTGGTTTTATCCACTTATTCGTTTTCACGGCCCGGCAATTAATTTTTTTCCGCCGAAAATTGGCCATTTTTTCGCGCAGCATTACATAACTTTCCCTATACTACGTATATCACTCCGTGTATACCGTATCACTGTTCGCCACCTTACCGCACAGGACCAGAAAGCCAGAACGCACCTCACATTGAAGACACAGTTTTGAAATAAACATAACACGTTTCACACAATAAGTAACTTCAATGTAACGTTTACAAAAAAAATATTTTTTACAGAAGAGTACATAGCAAAGCACTTTCTAATTTCAATTATTTCTCGTGGCGGACTATGTTTTTCTTGCACTTCCCAGTCTTTTGAATTACCTGGGAGTTTAGACCATTTCTTACACAGACTTTGCGGAACAAATCCCAGAGCTCCGATAACTATCGGTAGGACCTGTGCTTTTACGCCCCACATTCGGCTGATCTCGATTTCCAAACTCTTGTATTTAAGATGATTCCCTACCTCCTTGGTAGCGACGTTTTGATCGCAAGGTACAGCAACATCGAGAAGTAAACACAATTGTTTCTCATTATTATTATTATTATTATTATTATTATTATTATTATTATTATTAAAGCTATAACATTCCTATCCAGGGCACAAGCCTCTCACTCTCTGAAAGGGGTAGCTTACAAATAATAACTTACCAGGTAAAATTAAACCTGGCAAAGTTTGATTTTCTTAATCATTTAAAATTCTGTTATATATAATGAATTATGTTATATATAATGTTATGCTAAATATAATGTATATAAACATGTTACATAAAATAAATGTATTTAAAGCGAATTTCTTATGTATTGTTGAAATAAATATAGCACTTCACTGATGTGAAGATTAAATAGGAACATCCTTTTGATATTACATTTCCAGAATAGTAATCGCAAACGAAGTAAGAGTTTCTAGTATAACAGCGCAAGTGTTCTACGGTCGGACTACCTATGATGTCACAAATCATTGCGGAGTCTTTCTATCTCCAGGGGGTGTTGAATAGACCCCTCTTGCCTGCAAGAGCGCGCATGTGCATTAGAGTATTACTGAAAGCATTTTTTTAACACCCGCTGGTGATAAAGACGTATTGTACTAGCTTATTATTGACAATTAAGAAGCGTCTTTTATCTTCTGAATAAAATAAAACTCAGTGATTGGCTGGCGTAAGTTAATTTATTGAACGTTTTACACAGTGACTAGGCGTTTACGTTGACACAAATTGCAAGCGGATTGGCGCAGTTGCTTCGTTCAGGTGATGCTCCTCTTCTCCGCTTCATCCACGAGCGCGGGATCGTCCACTGCCTGGACAAACCTGCAAACGCACGGAGCACTTGTTAAGCGCCCTTACGTCAGTGTATTGAACAATAATGGATATTCTACAATAATATTGGGCTCTGGGTAGATCATATTGAAAGATTGCGCAATATGTTGAGTCGATAAAAATGAGTTGATTATTAATGTGCAATTTAGAACATATTGTGTTTTCTGTGACTAATATTGGGCAATATTGATTCAGTTGTGGCTTCACAATGTTAGAGTGAACATCGATTATAGTGGCTACGAATACAAACAGGAAAGAAGTTTCAGAAATAACCATTCTCAACAGTTTATCAAGTAATGTAGCGTCTAGCCGCAGAAAGTTTTGAAAATCACTTGGTTTAGTAATTCTTAATTCAGTTAATAAATTTTCATGAGTGTGTTGATTTCTTTTTTTGAACTATTCCTACATCCTTCTTTTTCTCCTTTTTTCAAACAATTAGCAATGAAATGGCCACACAACTTGCTGCTTTCTTATTATTTCACATACTGACTGAAAAAGTGACAGCGGTGAACTTATTTACTGAGCAAAAGTATTGCGTGGTGTAGGTTGGCCCAGCAATATTATTGCACAATATATTTACGTAAATATTGACCGTCTAGGGACCTGCTTTAGGTCAGACCGTTTCCAGCGATCTCTATTCTAACTGGATGACGTACTCTGCCATGTAGGCCGTGCCTTCGGCCAGTTTCGACCGTCATATTGCAAGTAAGACACTAGCACAGCGATATGTGCACTACAGATATCAGTACGTTTACTGCAAGAGCGTCAACAGTCTCTGACGTAAAAATTATGAAATTATCATAAATTGTGGCCAAGGAAGTTAAATTACATCTCACAGTATCTTCATGCAACAAAAAAATTCTCAGACCTTTCTTAACTAATATAAACATGTGCATGCAAGAGATGGGGTCTTAAAGAATTACCTGACTCTTACTGTTAATTTCAATACTGTCTTCCTATATAGAATATGGAATTTACCTGCTTAAAAATATGAAGAGAAATCTGGTGAAGAAATAAAAGAAATTCATATAGAAAATAAACGAGTCAATTAAATAAATCATTAAAATGAATGAAAGGATGATTATGTGAAATGTAACTGATAAACAATTCATAACAGTCGCATGAAAGTCATATTATACATTTGTAACATACGTATTTACATAGCTGTCTGTCTCTGTCCATATGTTGTCTGTTGTCTGTCTGTATCTCTCTCTCTCTCTCACACACACTCACCCATTCTCTCACTCATTCCCTCACTCGTTCTGTCATTCATTCTCTCGCTTATCCTTCCCATTCTCTTACTCATTATCACAGAGATTCAAAGGGAATTTGAAATCATCCATTCTCTCACTTATTCCCTCACACGTTCTACCACTCATTTTTTCGCTTATCTTACCTATTCTATTACTCATTATCACAGAGAACCAAAGGCAATGTTGAATCATCCACTCTCTCATGTATTCTCTTTAACATTCCCTCAGAGATCCAAAGACAATAATTTTGATTCCCCCATTCACTCATTCATTTTCTTACTCATTCTCTCAGATGTACAAACGCAATTTTGGATAACTCATTCTCTCACTCATCTCACCCGTTCTCTCTCTCATTGTCTCAGAGGTCCAATTGATTCTCTTAGTCATTCTCTTAAACATTCTCTCAGAAGTCCAAGGCAATTTTGAATCATTCTCTTAATAATTTTCTCACTCATTCCCTTTCTTGTTCATTTACTCATTCTTTCAGAGGTCCAACGGCAATTTTTAATAATCGATTCTTTCACTCATTCTCTTAGATGTTCCAAGGCAATTTTGAATCATATTTGAATTATTTTCTCGCTCATTTTCTCACTCATTCCCTTTGTCATTATTTTACTCTTTCTCTAACCCATTCACTCACTCATTCTCTCAGAGGTCCAAAGACCACTTTGAATCACCCTGTACACCACTATTATAAACTAGAGTTGGCATATGTTTGCAAAACATCGATATAGCGATACTTTACTACATCGACAAAAGATTTTCGATGTCGACGAAAACATCTACAAAAACATCGATGTCTAAAATGTCAATGTTTTAAATATGATGGAACGTATCGAAGTAAAATGTCCTGGTTCTAATATGATACCAAACATGTCAATATTTGTTTAGTATATATTCTGCCTTAAAATTGACTGGCATCTCAATTTTCAAGTTAATGTTCTGTAGTCTAATGTAGTCAAGGTTAAAACTGCAGCTTAACGATTTTACCGCGTAAAATAAAGAGTTTTTCTTCCAAAAATCGCCATTTTCCGGAGCACAATTACATAACTTTCTCTTCCTAAGAAGTTTTTCCGCAAGAGCAAGAATATCAAATAATCAAAAAAGATAAAAACACTGGAGAAAGGTTGCGAATAACAAACGCTTTGGTGCTGTCTGGAGATCGACAAGAATGACAGTTATTTGCGAGCAACTAACAAAAGAAAAAAAATAGATACTCGAAATTTTATTTATTTCATGAGAAATTGTTTTGGAATAAATGGATGATTCTGAACAAATATATCGATCAGAAGAAAACATCTGTTCGGAAATATCTCTCTCTTTCTTCATATTCGTTCTTTTCACATCCCTATTGTGAACCAGCGACATCGATTTTGATATTTTTAACATGATGTAATGGCGCCGATGTTTTTTAACATCGAGGTTTTTTGATCGATGTTGTTGCTTTTCCGATGTTTTGTTTTTGAATGAAAAATCTAATGATCACAATACTCTAAAAGTAAATATGAATATAACTGATTCCAACACATAGTTCATGTATTGGAACCGAAGGAAAACTGGTTCTACTACCGTCATCCACCAAACACTCTCGCCAGAGATGACATTCATGCCCTCGTATTTCCTCTTTCTTCATATTCATTTCGCACATTGAAAAGTGGTCAACAAATGCGCTCTGGGCGTAAGGTCTGCCCCTTCTTCTCGTACCTTCTCGGGGAATTGATAAACACGAACAGTGCCAAATTAAATTTTGTTGCTCACGAATTTAATGTTAAGATGTTACTAAACCAGCTTGAAAACATCGATGTTGAAAAACAACAATGCTTTTTAGTCGATGTATTATTAAGATCGATGTTTGCTGACATCAATGTTTGCAAACTCAATATTTGCAAACATGGATGTTTGTTAACATGCATGTTTGCTAACAGGGACGTTTGCTAACATGGATGTTTGCTAACATGGATGTTTTCTAACATTGATGTCTGCTACCATGGATGTTTGATACCATGGATGTTTACTAACAGAGATGTTTGTTAACATGAATGTTTGTTAACATGAATGTTTGTTAACATGGATGTTTACTACATGGATGTTTGCTAAAATCGATGTTTGCTAACATGGATGTTTCCTAGCATGGATGTTTGCTAACATGGATGTTTGCTAAGATGGATGTTTTCTAACATTGATGTCTGCTACCATGGATGTTTGATACCATGGATGTTTACTAACAGAGATGTTTGTTAACATGAATGTTTGCTAACATGGATGTTTGTTAACATGGATGTTTGCTACATGGATGTTTGCTAAAATCGATGTTTGCTGACATGGATGTTTGCTAGCATGGATGTTTGTTAGCATGGATGTTTGCTACATGGATGTTTGCTAACATGTATGTTTGCTAAAATTGATGTTTGCTAACATTCATCGCTAACAAACATGGATGATTCGTTATCCCTCCCCGTCCGCACTGACCCCTCCGAGCGGGGTGAGGTCCCCGAGCAGCTGCTCCCGCTCGGCGTCGCTGATCTCCAGGCGCCTGGGCGGCGCGCGGCCCGCGTTGCAGTGCGGGCAGTCGGGGGGCGGGCACGGGGCCCCGGGCCCGGCCCCGGCGCCGGCGGGCGACGGCGGCGGCGACGCCATGGGCGGGGGCGGCGACTGCGCGCGGGCCGCGCCGCGCGGCGCGAACGGCGGCGGCGACGCCATCCCGCGCCCTGCCCACGCCGCGCCACCTCGCTTAGTAAGTCCGCCTTAACACTTTCACTGCTAACGACGCACCCGTGTGTCAAGCATTGCCGTGCCCGTAGCCGCAAGTACTTTAATGTATAAATTAAAACCAATGACACTGATGATAGATAATGGTACACACGGTTGTATTCTATTGGCAACATTTACGCCTTTCTTGTAGTGTACACCTCAGGCCGCTAGGGGCAGCACAATCACTTGTCGCTTGTGCCGCCCATGCTGATTTGCCCGAGTTTCCACTATTATCTTTTATACTATTTGGTGTTAGCGCCGCACCGGTGCGTCAGAGTTCGCCGTGCCACCACTGCTAACGACGCACCGGTACGTCGCGCTGCTCTTTCGGGGTTCTCGTGACCGTTCTTAGATCGCGGTTGAAATTAGGCGATTGCCGCAACATAGGTCGTGTTCTGGACACATTGAAGTTTGTTTTGGTGTCTTTTAGCTAGTGGCGTTTCAATGCTTCGGTTGCGAGATTTTCCACGTGTCGTGGAAGCCACGTGTTGTGGAAGCCATGTGTAGAAGCCAAGCAACCCAAGTGTTTCCATGGGTTGCTTGCACCGCGGGCCGTTAGCACACGGCGTGCGGCGGCAGCCAGAACACTCAGCCCTACGCGGCGGCCAGCCTTTCTAATGTGTAGCAGTGAAAGGGTTAAAAAGCGTGGCGTGTCTTAAGTTTACCTTAAAATTCTTAAGACGAACTTTCAATTTTACGTAATGGTAGAGAAACCGGCCTTTAGAGCTTGTCTCGGCTGGGGCGGTGCCCCTGTTGGTGGGAGATTCATGGTAGGGAAAAACCTTGCTAGCCGGCAGGTAGGTCGGCGGCGGATCTTACTATTCAGTGGGAGAAGATCACTACCATTTCCCGATGAAAACACATGCACTACACGTACGGTATTCGTGACCATAGAACATACGGTATTCGTGACACACCTGGAGTCACTAATGAATCAATCAATAAAGTGAATGAGCGAAGTTATTGATAAAATTATTCGTTGAAGGACCGAGGGCAGTAACAAGATGGAGTCCCGCAAGCCATATCAACCTTCCCGGAATTCGTGTTTATATCTCGATTTTTGAAAAAAAGTGTCTTGCTAATATTTATGACTGACTTGTGGTATTTTCAAAACATACTGTATGCGCTAGATCAGTGGTGTTAAGATCTAGTACTGGTGGCCGTGGCACACGTTGTGGCATCGTGCCATGCCACGAGCTTCTCTGCGCAACTAGCGTCGCGAAACGGAATGATTTGTAACCCCGCCGTTTTACAATAGGGATGGCGTTCTCTCCGGTGGCGGGGTAATGAACTGCGTCGTGCCACGGACTCCCGCGCCTGGCATCGACCTTGACACCACTGCGCTAGATGTTTGTAACATGTATTCGGAGACCCCTCTGCATTTTCTATGTGTGTGCCCACCTGAAGCGCGCGGCGTGCGCGGGCTGGTGGTGCTGACGGCGCTGAAATCGAGAAGCGCGTCCCGCTCTCCGGGGGCCATCTGCAGGCGGCGCGGGGGCTGCCCGGGGGTGCGCGACGGGCAGGGTTCGGGGCAAGACGCGGGGCCGGGGCCGGGGCCGAAGGCGGGGCCGGGGCCGGGCGGGGGACCGAAGGCGGGGCCGGGTGGGGGACCGAAGGCGGGTCCAGGGGCGGGGCCGGGGCCGGGGCGCGGGCCGGGGCCGGGGCCGTAGGCAGGGCCGTAGCCTGGGCCGGGGGCGGGGCCGGGGCCAGGGCCGTAGCCTGGGCCGGGGGCGGGGGCCTGGGCCGGGGCGCGGGCCGGGGCCGGGGCCGTAGCCTGGGCCGGGGGCGGGGCCGGGGCCGCGGCGGGGGGCGGGGCCGAAGGCGGGGCCGGGCGGGGCGGGGCCGGGGCCGGGGCCCGAGCCGGAGTCGCAGGGCCGCCCGAGCGAAGGGCAGATGCCGTCGCTGCCGCTGGTGTCGTTGAAGTTGAGGAAGGCCGCGCGCTCCTGGCTGTCCATGGGCACGCGCCGGCGCGCCCCGCCCGCCGGCGCCGTCACGGGGCGTTGCTGCGCACGCGACAACACCGCCATTCATCCATTAACTGATTGATAAAATGATATTCCCGGACGTGCCATATTGTAAGAAAATCTACCCAAAAGTCGAAATAAAAAGTTTCAACATTTGAGAAAAATTAGACCATTTCTTAAACGTTGAATATATATTACGTCACACGACATTAATCTGTTAGTCTCAGACTAGTATCATAGTTGTAGCAACAGTCTAAGTGAGTCGTGTGCGCTGCACATATTTGCCATTAGCAGTTCCAAACAAAGGAATCCTTTATTCGCTTTGTGAGTGCTTTAAACGTTGTCAAGTGGATTAGTTTGTTATGGATTTAGAAGTTCCAGGTATGTACTGTGTTTTAAATTACAAATTAACCCTTTTAAGGTTAATATTCATATAATTTAAGACGTTTTAAGTGAACGTATTATGCATCCAAATTTTGAGTTGAACTTCTCAAACATGAGAGTTATATTGTCACGATGTGTCAAGCAAAAAATGTTACTGGAAGTTGTTCTTTAGTTCATATTAACTATTAAAAAAGGAAAAATTCCCACATATTTCCTCATTTTTATTTTAGGGCACTTTCATTAAAAATCGGCGATGTGTAAAGAAATTCATGAAATTTAGGAACATCAGTAAGATTTTTATTGTTGTAGATACCGAAGAAAATGTTAAGGAGATGACTAGAAGAAATCTATACCAAGCAGTGTTCTGCACATTTAATTAATGATAAGATTATTTATATAGAGAGAATTCTTTTTTGAAAATCACAAATTGTCTATCGGAAAAAGTAAACGAATTTAAACGTAAATTACTGGTTTTCAAGTCTGAGTTCAAACAAAATGGTCAGCTGCAACAAATATGGAAGAAAGAACTATAAAAATACATAACACAAGAGTTACAGAAGCAAGTATCCGAGTTCATAGTGACCCATGCTGCACAAGTGAGTTTAAGATGTACTATTAAAACTTATGCATCTGCTGTTAAGAAAAAAATGTCGAAATCTCCAAAAAGGCGATGAAGAAGAAGAAGAAGGCACGAAGAAGAAGTAGAAGGGTACGAAGAAGAAGGGTACGACGACGAAGAAGAAGGGTACGAAGACGAATAAGACTACGAAGAAGAATAAAATGGGTACACAAAATACGAATAAGAATGGTACGAAGAAGAAGCACAAAATTATAATGAAGCAGAAGATGATGATGAAGCAGAAGATGATGATGAAGACGAAGATGATTGAAGAATAATATAGCGACTGGAAATATAGGAAAAATTGGAGATTATCATCTTAAGTACGCTGCTATAACACAATTAACCAGATCTATTTAGTAGTGTTTCTATTTACCTTCTGAACTAATCCAAATTTAATAATTTGTATTGTAAGCTTACATTAAGTACGTCTCGCCAAAACATATTAACTTACGTAAATAGATACATTAACTGATTTTAAATAAATTCTAGCGAAGAAATAATTTTGGCCAGCTTTTTGTACACAATACCCCTATGTGCAGTAGTTGAATTCAACCCAGCTACACAGCTAGTGTTGAAAATTCCTCCACTGACTGTACTCGAACCTTAGAACCTTCTGGTCAAATGCGCTGCAGAGACACCTGCAATGAGGTAACTCAGCCTTGCAATAAACCAAAAATTGCTATTGTGCGTCCCAAAGCTTAGCAATAAGTTTCAGGGCAGCGGTGGTCTGCCAAGCCAGCTTGGTGCTTTGGCGCAGCAACGGAAGTCTCTGCCTGGAATATCCAAAACATTAGTGTACGAAACAAACTCTTTTCGATGAGAACAGTACAACCCCTACATGGTCTACCACACCACACAATTACTTGTTCAATGCGGAATATCAAGCAACATCAAACTTGAAACTGAAGCAAGCACACGCGCGTCGCCATCGCCAGTAGTAACCCACGCAAGGCACCTCAGGGAAGACTTGTTTGATTATTACCTTCGGCGAACGATACTTTTTTCAAGCTACCTAGTGTTGTAATTTCTGACACTGAGGCAATATATTCTTTTACAGGAGGAAATTAATTTCCAGGACGTTGTCTTTTCTATGTTCACTAGAGCCGAGGTTCAGGTTCACAAGAACCGAATCTTTTTATGCCTATTTGTAATATGAGTGAAACGGGACCAGTGTCTTTAAGTTCACTATAACCGAGGACTCACTGTATACGAGTTTACTATAACCGGAGTTGACTGTATTGTGATATACCAAAAGACCCCACGGTATCTGGCATGAAAATAAGTGTATCAAGACTGCCATTACGAGGAGATCATACGTATTTGGGACGTCACGGAGACAAAGAATAGACGTTGTTAAGGCAACGTGTCAATAAATATAGAGATTCCATGCTCCATGTCAAGGCGCAATAAACTGACGTTTTGTCACGGCCCGGTTGTCATGAGATGCTATAAACGTGAAGTAGTCTTTGAAGTTCTTGGTTATGTGGAAAGTAACCCTTTCTCATTCTTATAAAACAGTAGAGCTGTGAACATCAAATGATAAGTGGTATGTTAGTTTCATTGTAATCTGGGTTAGTTGGTAAAAGATGTTGAGGCGAATAGTTAATGTTTAATTCTTATAGATCGACATAGTGTAGAATTAAATTTCAGAAACATCATCAATTGTGAATTATAATTGTGGTTTTTGTGTTTCGCGTGTTAAAATAAATTTAGTTCATTTAATTTAAATAGACTAAGTACTTTCCGAAGGGGTTATGTTAGGATAGCTCCGTAGATGGATAAGAAAAAATATTAATAAGTTGATTGAGATAGTCGCGAGCAGACGTTCTTCCGAAACCTAGCGAGGGCCAGTCGCGTCACGATGTATTATATTAAATAACTTAAGAGATAAAATAATCAGACATTCCGGGGAATGTTCGGGATTTATTCGGAGAATAAGGGGGAAAAAACGATTGGGGAATATCAATTTTGAAGAAAATCGGCTGAATGGTTTAGGCGCTAGCGTTGACCACAGATGGACAGACAGACGGACGGATGTTTTGCCATCAGTCACTTTTACAGTTTCAAGAAGCAACAAAACATGGATTTTGACTACTCCACGAGGTAGAGGATTTTTTTCCTAAATTTAGCAACAGATTTTATCGAATTTTTCCTCACCAGACTCCAGCTATAAGAGATTTTCTGGCGAAAATTAGTCGTTTTCCGGCGCACGATTACATAGCTTTCTCTTCTTACGAAGTATTCGTAAGGCGAGTAAGTAAAAAAAGTTACAGAAGACATCAATTGAACAGCACCGGACGTGGGACCAATTCAGAAGAAAATCGTCCGAGAAGTAATCGTAAGCTTACGAACATTATTTGGAAAAGACCGTACGGTACTCAGGTATTAGGAGAAAACTTCATTTATTTTAAGAGATCTCGAATACTGTGTAAAATAATAGTAATAAAAGATAAATTTGATTGTTTTGAAAAAAGATAACTCATTGCAGTTGTCATCAGTTCAATAGTAAGTTTTTCTCCCACAAAACTTCCTGTAATCGTTATTCTGTATAGAATTACTCGTATGCATGCAACAGGTAAGACGATTAATGTTGTATGTCAGAACCCACGACTGAATTTGATAATCTGATTAGATTTGAAAAGAATAAGGTAAAAATAATAGTGTTAAAATAGAAAAAACCTTACAGTATATAAAATATATTTCTATTTGTTCATCTATTGTCAATATTTATAACGTTAATAGAATGGCTTTTGTTTGTGAAGAAAATTAGAAAAAAGCTGTAATTTTGAATACGTGTTATTAACATCAGGGGTTGGGGTGAAGACCCAAGAGTCCCCCTTGGGTGTCCACTTATCAAAGAACCGAGTAGAGGATTTCAGTTCGTATCAATTTTGGAATGCCGGTGTTTTGCGAAAAACAACTTGCCAAGCTAGAACAAATCGTAGTAAAGCACGGGAGATGGCTGGAGTAACTCGTAGGTCGAGTAGTGGATCTTCCATGGGGAACTCTTCCTGTCACGGGTTGGCGCAGCACTGAATAGTGGCAAGGGACCACGGTAAATGCCGTGAATGGGGCAGTGTGGTGGCCATATACGTTAAAGACACATGCACCTTACAGCTGTATTAATTTGTATCATTTGTAAATTAACTTTTTCTTAATTACCAATATGTGTCTGTGAATTAGTTATTTACTACTACGTCACACTATACAATTCTTCAAAACGCTCTGTATATAAATTCCACAAGATACGAGCGCGCGGAATCACATACACTAACCTCACTCACCAATGTACCCACATACACTATTAGGATGTCTAAATAAATGTTACAAACTTCTAAAGAACTGTTTACATGAGGACTGCCAACTATCTGCAAAAGACAGCCGCTGTCTCCTTCACTATCTTCAAAGAAATGTACTTGTTGAAAAATGTGAAGACAGGTAAATAGTCCCCGGCGACAGTGTTAGCACTGTCCGCAACGGGAAAGAAGATGGCGTCACGCGCGATGACGAAAGTTATTAAAGACACTACGATTGCGAAAGTTAGTGCAATTGTGATGAGATAATAAATAAAAAGTGAATTAACTGTCAATTCAAATGAATCACTTATTTATTACACAGGTTTATCTATCACTGAGAAGAAGTAAAATGGTTACTGAGATAATATCACCTTATTTATTTTCTCTTTTAATTAAAAAGAATCAGTATTAGGGATATTACAAGCACTATTACAATTTCTCTCAGAGTTGCATTTTTTTAGTAAGGAGGGGCTATCCCTCCAAATTCATTCCATTTGTTCACACCAAACAAGATGACGAAAAAAACGAGTGTCTCCTACCACTTTGTGATTTGGTACAAAATATTCTTATAAGTATCTGGCTGGTTTAAAGTATTATTGTAATTAACGTATTTGTATAATTATAGTAATTAACGAAACGAGTGGATTAAGAGGGGTATAATTTCAGGAGTGGTATTTTCAAGAAAACGAGCGACGTTAGGAGCAAAGGCACGCGAAGTATATTTTCAAGTATTTGCATTTTGCAGTCAAAATCGAAACTATATCATTGTTTCTTAATTCTTCCCGAATACCTGGGTATGTAACGAAACCATGTCACCATGTCCGTAGGATGGTCATTTTTCTCTCAAATTCTGCGCGAATATAAAATATGTAATGTATATTCAGTAATATCCGCTCTCTACCCAATGTATTGGTCTTCATCTGATACTTCAGTGTTGCTGCATACACAGTGTTGCTGCTACATTTATGCCCGCCGAGGCGGGCCTGGTGGGCCCACTGTGCCCGGCGAGTGGGATCCGGCCCACTATAGCTTCCCCAGGGACGAACTCCGGTTTCTGAGCTGGGCAGCAGCACGACGGAGAGTGCACGGTTCTCGGAGGACGCCACCAGGGGCAGGTCGAGCGGCGGCGCTCCGTGCTGGAGGACCCGCCGCCAGGAGAAGCCGCCCCTACCTTCCCGCCGGACGAGCGGGAGGAACCTAGACTCGCGCACCCTGCTCCGGGGATATATACGGAGCGCGGATTTGGGGATTCGATGGTGTGACGGTTAGCGTAACGGACTGCCTTACCCAAGTTCGCGGGTTCAAACCCGATCGAAGCCGTGGATTTTTAAGGGCGAAAAAGTCCTTCGTACGCCTTCCTTCGGAGGGGAAGTAAAGCCGGCTGTCCCATGTTAGTAGATTTACTTGTATGTAAAAGATCCTCAAGCCTAAATGACGCCTCTGAGCTAAATTCAAATCGCCGGTTTCGTCGCCCGAGATAATACCTTCTTTCTCCGCTAGGTGAAAGGAGCGTAGCGAAATTTGCGTGGTCAGACGGAAGAGCGGGCCTGATGACCAGAGTCTCGGTACGTAAAATAAGGCATTAATTAACTAACTAAGGAGCCCCGGCCCGGAGCAACACAGAGCGTATTTTGGGTGTTGGCTGTGCTGTGCTGTGCTAGGAGTTGTGGTGTTAAGTGTCCGAGCTGTGAACGACGTGCTGGTGATTCTGATACTTTCTCCCGGAACATTTGGACGACTTGGCTACGTTGTGGTACATCTGGATAATCGGAACCCGGATCTGTTTACTGTACCTTGTTTTGGCTTTGTTGAATAAATTACTGAAATAAGAACTTATTATTGCTATACCTTGCTTCCTTATACATAAGTGTTTTTGCTTATTGTTGGCAACACTGTACCTGGTAACCTCCCAGTTTGGTAGGTCCGGCACTTGACATGGAACTTGACATGGGCATGTAAGGCATCTGTGGGCGGCGAGGAGGCTCGTCTCTGTGAAGAAATGAATCGACAGATTTGAAGAAACTCTTAGCATGCGAATACGGATTAAACAGAGATCTCAGATTAAACAGAATAAATGTTACAAACTTTTAGGACATGTAAGAGGTCAAAATCCCTTTTGCCGAAGAACATAAATCGGCTTAAAGAAAGGTTCCATTAATTATAGACAATCATATCATGTGATAATGAAATATATTTACGTTTGTGAATAGTAAGTAAAACGAATACAATAAATATTCACAAACGTAAAACTTATATTTAATTAAAGGTAAGCTTCCATTATTTAATGTTTTCTGCTTACATTATATTTAAAAAGATTTAATTTATTTAATCATATTTATGGAATAAATTTGATTTTAGCCAAAATGTACCTGATGATGGAGACATATGATCTCTGAAACGTTGTGAAACTCCAACCTATAAAACTCCAACTTCGTTTTTCTTCAACTTTGTATTAAATATATTTTATTATCACATGATCTGATTGTCTATAATTAACGGAACCTTTCTTTATGCAATGAAGAATAGACAATCAATAAAAACTTATTTATAAATCGGCTCAGTTGGCTCAGGGTACCAATTGACGTCACTGTTGAACCTCTAACCGCGAGGCCTTAGGGTTCAAGATGGCAGGATTTTCGACCCCAGTTACATCTCTACATCGCATTCAGTCGCTGTCTGAAGGAGAATTCTAGAAATCGGCTACTGTGATTGGTAGTTCTCCGATTAACATCAGGCGAATGCCGGAGCAGAGCCCTAACAAAAAGGTGGTCAGGCGCGCGATCATTCCTTCCTCTTCCTTGTCCTTTCATGACCCCTTATTCACCTGCACTACAGTATCCGCGAGCTTAGAGATTGTCCTGGCTTGGGCGATACTCCGTTAGTGGGAGATATGTTTGGAGAAATCCCGCAAACACGTGTAGGTCGGCACCGAGTCTCGCTACCCAGATGGAGAAGATCACCTTCGCCTCCCGTGATAAAACATTCTCTAAACTTACGGGAATTACTTTAGATACAAATTACCTTAGCCGTTGACACGCACGTAAATACGAATTAATCAGTCAACCGACAAACATGTGGTAGGAAATCTCAAGTGAATTTTGTCCCTGATTAGCAGGTAACGTATCTAGAACCGTTGTTAAAACAGGTACAGAAAATCTCTCTTCGACCACTTATATGCCTTAGAAGTGTATATTATTTATTCTGTTCTACCTGTAAAAATTTTAACGATACAACTAGAGATACAAACATGTTACTGAATACTTTACAATGAGTCCTAGAATACTTCCTGCAGACGTAGAATGTTAATAGAAGAAAGGATGCAGCTTGTGTGGCATGCATTTATGCGTCTTATGTAAGATACGAAAGAAGTAGTTAAAAGTATTACCCCTGTGATATGGTGCTTTTAAAGAATTAAGTGCTCAAAAGGAACCAAACTGCACGAAGTGGAACTTAATGGAAGCAATACAAAAACACTGCCGCACTATAGGAAAAAATATATGCCTTGTGACGCGGAGGGTTCTTGTTGGATAACAAGCTCAGTTTATCCAGTGAGTGGTTCATGGGTATTGGTCAAATAATGAAATATCTGTCAGTTAGCCGACGTTTCGGAGTTTTATTACTCCATCCTCAGGAATCAGGTAAATTTTGACGATGTCAACATTTTTAAAAAATTTAGCATTTTTTGAAAAATCCAAACAATACATGAAAATGCAATTTTTGTCATTTCATTCAGTCAGTGCCATTTTATCAACATCAAATGTCGTAAAATGGACACAATTTCTTACAACGGAAACCTTCCTAAAGCAGAATTTCTTTTTCCCCCCATCAATTCCGGCTTCGATTTTACTGCAGTATTTAAACTCAAGGAATTAATTAATTAAGGAAAACTGAAGGAATTATGAACTAATGATGCTATTGTTTAAACTGAAGGGATTAATTGGTACGTACAAGGATAGCGTGGCGTCCTTCGACATATCACGGGAGCCGCCCAGGTCCACAAGTCCGCTCATGTCCAGCCTGAAAGCACCGAATGTGGTTCGGCATCAGCGCTTGTGTTGTGTGGTTCAGAATAAATGTTACAAACTTCTAGAGCAAGTGGACGATGATCACTTTTTGCTGGAGGTAGGAAATCTCATTTATTTGTCTACCTGAGATTTAAAAAATAATGGCATATATATGCCATTATGTATATATATATGCCATAATTTTTTTATTATATATAATTATTAATATATATATATATACATATAATTATATTTAATATATATATAACTTAAAACACGCTTTCTCTTAGGATTAGGCATTAACAAAGCCATCAAAAATATTTAATTATTTCATGCTGTTGGCAGGATCGACAAAAATTGATTCAAATTTGGTGTCGTTCATGGAATTAAATTACTTATAACCATCTTTGGCGTTAATTAACAGCGCAGGACATACATGTCAAACGTCGGGAGCTGGAGATAGTCTAAATTTTTCCAAAATCCGCGCTCTATTTTCCAACAGAAGGAGCAAAGTCGTTTCTTCAAATTACATTCTAGGCTCTTTGAAAACGAGGCTTCATCTGTGAAATGCTTTCAAACATGACCGAAAGATTGCGCCACCTCCTGGGAAGATAGCTAATTCCCAGAAGCAAATACGGTTCCGTTTAAGACATAAATACATTGCATTGTTTGAAAATCAGAGAAGCTGAGTGGTGTTACAACGGATCGACTCGCCAGATCGCGGCAAAGTAAAGAAGAGTTCACGTAAGAACAAGCAAAAGTGACAGTTCGCTAAACAAGTGAACATCACATATAATTCAGAGAAGTATCCCTCCGCCGCGGCAGCTGTTCAGAAGCACGTGCACCAGTACGCACCTTACATTCAAGACTCAGTTTTCAAATAAACATAATACTTATCACGCAAAAACTAAATTCCATATAATGTGTATAAAAGAAATACATTTTTACAGAAGAACACACAGCACTGCACTTCCTAATTTCAGTTATTTTTCGTGGCGCACTATATTTTGTCAAACGAGGACATCACAAAAAGAAGCATTGAAACCATTTACAAATTAACCAACTGCAATTGGACGAATCGAGAAAGGAGAGTTCAATGGGATCAAGGACTCAACGACCACAGAACCTTCGGTTATGTTGCCAGCACTAGCTGTCAAAATTGCTTGTTCTTACATGAATCTGTCTTTAATACGCGCGGTCGACTCCACAGACAGCTGTATTATTACGAAGTTGGTACCTTGTCAAGGCCAAGTGGGTGGGATTGCATTCTCTGTGGACTAGTGTCTGGAGCACGTCAGAACACCTACCCGATGCGCGTACAAAATATGTGAGGTAAAACTCGTCCCGCGTGCTCAAACTCATGTAAAACCAACAGCTTATTCCATACTTCATTATTATTACGCGGAAGTGCTAATCTTCTCGATTGCTTGTCGTTTTTCAAAATTTTCCTTGGGGTTAAGGGATTGGAAAAATGCGCAGCAGTTTTCTACAACGTGATATCGTCAGCAAGCTCTCCAAATAAAAATCTTAAGCTGTATTTGCAGCCTCATCACATCCAATATCTCCCTTTCCCTTCCCAAAACAGGGAATGATTCGTAACATAACTTATGAACCGTCAAACATTTTTGATGATTCCTTTCTAAGATTGTTATTTGGATTATACTTTGGTGCCTGAACCTAAATTTGAAGATTGATACTGGACTTTTTCGTATTTTACAAGGACTTGAATCAGAAGTTTTCAAAATAACGGGCAAAAATGTCGATTAACATAGCAATTTATTGTTACTAATGTAGTATGCTGTTGTATGCGACATAAAGAGTGTAGTCGACCAACGCCTGAGTATGTTTCGAAAAAGTGTTGACAGACGAGAAAAGGCTGGGTTCCTTGGGTACAGGCAAGTCGCACTGGACAGTGGCGCGAGCGGAGAAGTGAGAAGCGGAGGGGTTGGCGAGTTTTTTGTGAGTGAGTGGCAGACAGTCGGGAGGCATAGCATAACAGAGCATAGCACCTGTGTGATTTTTCAAGCTGTGCCCGTCTCCTACGAGTCTTTTCATGCTGGTTTGTGTCTTGTGTTTTCTTGCTACCTTTTCAATGAACCCTCTCCCCCGTACAGGGACGGGGATCGGGATTCAGGATGGTGGAAGATGGGTTATTTTATTTCCGGGTTTTTGCAATGGGGGAGGGATGGGGAAGGAAATAGGAGGAGGATAGGATGGGAAGTGGGAGGGGAGGGGAAGTTTACGGGTTCTTCTTGAGGCGGCGGGGTGGTATGTTCTAGTTCTTGTTGGAGGGGAAGGAAATGGAGGAATGTGACAAGGGGATAGGATAGTGTTTGGGAAGGGGATGAAGGAGGCTATTGCAATTATTTGTTCGTGGTCCGTCGGTCGTTGTCATTTGTCTGTCGGTTCGTTAGTCTGCCCTCTGGCCTACGTGACAGGAGGGGGAAGTTGAGGATGTCAAGTGGGTGTTTTTTCCTGGTGTGCCGGGGGGGATTTCTAAGGATGTAGTGGTGGGGTATGATCAGATTACGGAAGGTCGGGAGGCAACGAGCATGTCAGTTGTCTAGAAAGAGAGCGACCTGGAAGTGTAGACTATTACAAGTGTTAAACGGTATGTTAAAAATGTATGAAAATGGATTGAGTGGACTGGAGCCCGTACATGAGGAAGTTGCGGTATGCGACTTCGTCTCGGAGGCTGCTAGTGGACGCTGCAGAGGAGGACTGGGAGGAGAACAGCCGAGGAATTAATCCACTGTCGCTACAGTCGGATAAGTGGAAGCTGGGAACAGTAATTGTTTTGGAATACAAAGGCCTAACAGTTAATATTCACCCAGACGTCTGGGATGGGCGTTTACCGTAGATGGGAGTAATATTCAAATGGTAGCAGCGATGATATAAGAACATTTTTATGGGACGTAAAGATTCTTATTGGGAATCTTCTTGTGTTTATCAGTTTTGTTTAAACTATCATAACATATCTGCAGAAAGTTCAATTTGTAGTTCATGCAACTTTTTTCTTTATGATTGGGTATTATTGTGATCATGTTTATTCTGTTTTTTTTCATTTGTTTGGAATATAGCATTTTCTTGAAAGTGTGTTTTTCTTTTGTGTTGTATGTTCATGTTTTGGTGCAAATGCATGCATGAAAACCCACAGATACTTCCAAAGTTGGTAGAGAAGAGGGAATAAGAGAAGAAATTAAGCAACAATTAGGAAGAGCGTTAGGACCCCGGTGGTGGCGCTGGAGCTCTAAGAATGGGTGCAACCCACGGATCTCGTATGGCAGGGCTGTCAGACGAACGATCACGCGAACGGCCTTCCCGAAGGTTTGGGGCACGCGGCGATATCAGCTTAGCGAAATCACTCGTGGCACAGGCGGGAAGCAGGGGTGAGAAAATTTCGTGCGAATGCGGCAGGTTGATCAAGTATACGGGTTGATATTTCATAGACATTTATTAAATTTTACTAACTTTTAATGGAAATTGACATGTAAACAGAAACTGCAGTTATACAAATATTGATCATTACAGCAAGGAAATTTTGACGTACATTTCTCTTTAGTGTTAGAGAATACAATGTATGAGAACTACTAACACTAATTACAAATAATTCAAATGAATATATTGAGGAAAATATATATAAACCAAAATACATACTGAATCAATATATGTATTATATAACAAAATTACAGAAAAACAAGTAAATATTTAAAGAAATACTACGTTCATATCTTTCTTGTGAAAATACACGTAGTGAAACACTTCAAAATTATATAGTAATGATGAACATTTATTAAACAAAATGCATCACCTCCACACTCACTGCACACGAATTCAAGTGCCCATTCGGACTGAAACTTGTTATACGTCTTCTTGCGTCCCTCCATGACTGCCTTCTGTGCATCCCTGACTGAGAAATCGGTGCGCGGGCTTCCCTTCGCCGCGGGCACTGCGTTCCCTTGCAGAGCGCAAGCGCGTTCCGAGCACGTACGTGCTCCGTTTGACAGCCCTGCCGTTTGGGGATGGCTCGACAGCCTGATTACTTGGTAAAATAAATAGTAACGTCGCGCGCATTTGTTTACGACAAGAACCTGTCTTGCCCGCCCGTATGTAGTTACACTAATCTATATTTTTTATAACAATTTCAGGTTTAGGTACAAGATTCGACTTTCTGCTATTAAATAAAAAAGTCATTCATAAAGTTGTCTACAAAATTAGAAGAGTTGTGATGTCTCAAGTCGGGCCAAAAACTAGGAACTTTTAGGGAAACTTTAGGGAAAAGCCAGATTAAGATTATTTCTGCAATACCCCAAGATGATACGTTACACCTTCGACTTTAGTGTCTTTGCTTCCTTCAGCTTTCTCCAATCTTTCAAGTAACTCCTCCTGCTTTTACTTTTCGGTGTAGTCTGTTTTATAGCTATTTTTATTGTGTCACACACTCACTCCTAGCAACGTATTTGTGCCAGGATCGATGCACACCCTTTCAAATTTTTGAGACGTGGCATATGACCAGACGATCGAAAAATTACAAATAAATCAAAATCTAACAAAATTTGGAATAAATGGTTTTAAGCATTGAAAAGAACACATCTCAATGCACAAGAAACAATGAAAAGAAAAAATTCCAGTTTTTTCACGGAAAAAAGGCATTTTGAGGTAGACGACTAACTTCTCTTGCCGTATCTGAGGTCTTTTTGGACCCATTATCATTAATTTGTTAATATTTTCCTAAATATTTGCAGTATAATTTCAGTCCTCTAGAAGTGCCTCCGTGCACTTATGAAGCAGGTACCAAACCAATTTAACATATTTTCCAAAATTTACAAGAGAGTTATTACTTTTTCTTCGTTACATGTGATTGGTTTGACCTAAGGTATAGCCTGTTATTTTCCCGTTCTCATTTGAAATATATTCTCGTGCACTTTAAAAATGTGTTTGATACTAATAATAATAATAATAAAATTGTCTTTATTAGTGGCGAGGCTAAGGCCATTTGGCCTGCTCTTCCGCCTAACCACATTAAATATATACATTATTTCATAAACTACGAAGAAAATCTAGGGGGGAGGATACTTTTACTTTTACTTCTGGGAGAGAAAACTAGGGACCATCCCGGCATACGCCTTAAGCGATTGAGTAAACCCAGAAAACCTCAATCAGGATGGCGGCTGAAGGCCGAGGACATTGACAAAAATAGTAAATCTAAATATACTTAATACATTAATTAGAAAAAATAATAAATTACAATATACATTGATTTGAAGAAAAGTAATCTAGGATAATACGAAAATGACAAAATTAAGTAACAAAACTTATACAATAAGAATAAATATTGTGTAATGTTAAGTAGTGACACAGTAGCTACAACAATATGGTAACATAATCAAATTGATAATTATAAGAACAAAGATTAGAATATTTTCAATTTCTGTATCAGTTACAATCAAATAAATGTTATTTTATAAGATGTCCAGCGAAAAGAAAATTTAAAATTTACACATATCACAGACAAAAGAAATTTAATTTTAAGACAAAAGATAGTAGCAGATAAGCATTACACACTTTCTGATGATTAAAAATAAAAATAACCGTCGATTTCTTGGGAATGAGAGTTCAGTTAAGTTAAAAAAACCGTTAAGTACAAACTAAATTATAGATCGTGTTTTTGAAGGAGACCTTTAAAGGCTTAGTGATTTCCCGCAAATCAATATAAATTTTTGTTTAGATGCTAAACAATTTCTTATCTTGTGTGCACATATTCAATATGGTTAGTTATTAATATTGTTTTCATTCTTTGTCATTTACTTTATCATGTTCTCCAGGAAAAGCGGATTTGAGCATTCTCTACCAAGAAATCGACAAAAATATAAAGGAGACAGTAAAAGTGAAATTAATTACTAATACAACTAGTTAAAAATAGTTTTCACCAATAATTTGAAATATTACACTACAATCAGTACTTAGTAAGTTTGAGTTTTGTAAATTGTATGGCAAAAATATTAGAGGCTAATCTTACCAGCCTTGGAAAATAATAGAGCTTTTAATTGCTTCTTAAAGAATTGACAGAAGGACTATGTTTAATGTTCTTTGGGAGGCAGTTCCAAGCTCTCGTTACGCCTACGGTAAATGACTTGTTATAATAATTAGATGTTTTGGTATTTGTAATAATAATGATTTATCGAGTCTAGCGGATATAAGAGGCCTGAACCGACTTGTTATATGCGGTATATGTTTTGTTTTTAGTAATTTGAATAGAAGAGATAGACAATGAAGCATCCGCCTGTCGCTTAGCCGCAATATTTGATTACATTCAAACATGTTCGATATGTGATCGTATTTTTTTATATTGTAAATAAAACGAATACATGCATTTTGAGCTCTTTGTAACCGTGTGGCAAGTGCTAAGTTTAAATCGTTATACACAACGTCGCAATAATCGAAGAGCGGAAAGACGAGGGATTCTATTGCAATTTTTTTAATATTGACTGGTAAAAACTTTCCAACAATCCTAAGAGAACCAATTCGTGAATAGACTAACTTTGTAACTTTATTTACATGAGAATCCCAGTTGAGGTTATTGTTAAGAATTACTCCTAAGTTTTTGACTCCAGAACAATATGGTACAATGATTTTATCAAGAATAACATTTTCTATACTAAGGTTATCAACTCGTGATTGAACTTTTTTTGAACAAATTAACATGGTCTGTGATTTAGCAGGATTCAAGGAAAGGCCGTTTAATTTTGTCCAATTCAGCAAGGTTTCCAGGTCCTTATTGGTTCTATCTACTAATTGTTTCAATGCAGAGGGTCTTCCGCTATTATAAATTTGTAGATCGTCAGCATACATATGATGTTTACAGAAACTAATGGAATTTGGCAAGTCATTTACGTATATTAGGAAAAACAATGGCCCGAGAATGGATTCTTGGGGGACACCCTTTATCATTGTTTCTGTCACTGAGTAATCCTCCCCGACACTAATAAATTGCTGACGGTTCCTAAGGTAATCTTCTATCCACCGCGTCGAGGCTAATGAAAAGTTTTAGTTCCTGCATTTTGTGAGTAGGAGCTCATGGTCAACAGAATCAAAGGCTTTACTGAAATCTAATAGCGTTAATACAGTTATTTCCCCATCATCCAGGGCTTTCCTCAGATCTTCGGTAACTTCAAGTAATGCGGTTTGTGTACTTCTACCTGGCCTGAAACCGGACTGGTACGGATTTAATAATCCATACTCTGCTAAGTATGAGTAGATTTGCCTATGAATAACTTTTTCGAGGATTTTTGATAGTGTCGGCAAAATACTTATAGGCCGGAAATCGTTGGGAGACGAAGGGCTTTGGGACTTCGGAAGAGGATGAACTTTGGCTAATCTCCATGCTTTTGGGAAACAAGACGTAGTTAGTGAATAATTAATAATGTGAGTAATAACGGGAAGAGCTACATCTGCAATAAGTTTCCACTGTCTAGCATTAATTCCGTCAGAACCGTTTGCATTTGATTTTAAACTCCCTAAAACTTTACGAACCTCTCTATTGTCAACACATTTAAAGTACAGTTGGTCTCTGAGGTCATCTATACTGTTGCTCGAATACTCTAATAAAGCGTTTGCTTTCAGCACTGGATCAAATGAAGGAGCCGCATTTAAGAAATGTTTATTCAATTCGTTCAATGTATATCTATGATTGGAATTGTTGATCTATCCTTGCCCACACCAATATTTCTAAGACTGTTCCAGATTTGTTTAGAATCAGTTTGTGCTTTAAACAATGGGTTGTAGTATCGCAACTTAGCATTTCGTATTTTTTGGTTAACTATATTACGCAATTTTGTATATTCAAGTTGAGAATGGCCGTTTTTTCTCGTCGGTATCGTTTCTGAACTAGGTCGCGATGCTTCATGCAAGCCCGAATTTCATCATTCAACCATGGTGCTGCCGGACGCGTAACTCTGGATGTTTTTAGCGGAGCATGTTTAGCGAATAAATCCCTTACAATATTATTTAACACAT